>OX465297.1:127115646-127715646 GCA_949987735.1 Leucophora obtusa | reverse complement strand
AATACAAATTTTTTATGAATAATAGTATGAAATATAAAATTTTTTCCTTATTTTCATTTAACCAGTCGTCATTTAAAAACCCTCAATAGATATTTTAACAAATTCATTAAAAAACTGATAATTTTGATTATAAAAAAATTTAAGTTTGTGGAGAAATGTAGTTAAAAGATCAAATTAGATTTTCAAAATTGTATGTAGATCAATTTCGTTTGAAATTTTTCTAATTTCAAATGACAAAAAGAAATTTCATTTTAAAATTTCGCATTTTTTAATACAAAATTCCAATTTTAATTGAAAATTTTTTAAATAAAAATAAACGCCCTTACTATTTAAATTTTCCAAATGTATATTTTTGTTGACTTTAGTTAAAATTTTGGGTGGCAGCATGCTTTGACCTAGTTTATTTTTGGAGCATTCTGATTGGTTAATTTATTTTCAAACAATTAAAATATTTGAAAATGTAAATATTTCTTTAGGATTTTCATACACAAAATGAACAAAGCCGTTGAAATAAAAAGTCGATTTTAAAAGTAAAATACTGTTTGATAGTAAAGCACCGTAAGTTGTTTAGATTTCACGTTAAAAAATTGTTATACTCCTCCATATAAAATAAATGATAATTTTCCACGACAATGAATTTCACGTGAAAACTGTACAAGACTATTATTTTTCTTGGGGAAAAATCACATTTTTTGTATATTGTGATTGTGTCTTTGATCTAAAATTGAAAAATTGTTCATTTTTATAATTTAAATTAAAATTTGAGTAAAACTAAAGTTCGAGTAAAATTTTTCCACGTGAAAAACCATTTGCGGTGTTTTTGGGAAAAAGACTAAATTTTATTTTGAATTTTTTTCATTAAAATTGCAGAACTGAACTTCTAATGGGATTTTCTAAATTTGAAGTGGTAAATGCTACTATATTTTAGAATTTTCTCATTTCGAAATAAAAGATCGAAATTTCTTTTAAAATGTTCTCAATATTGTAAGAAAACAATTAATTACCGTTATTTTTGTTTAGATTTAAGATCAAATTTGACAAATTCCAAATAGAATTCACAATTAATTTCACTTGAAATTCTCCAAATTTCATTCGGAAAGATAAGGTGGAGTTCTTTTTTAGGTCTTTCCAAAGGATCGTATTGAACTTATTCCAGTCTGTCTTTCGGAAATCCTGAGTATACATGTTGATATCGTAGAGTATATAGTTATGTTCCTGAAATAATTGCTTTTGAAATACTCAATTTTTGATTGCCTGCGAGTAATTGACTAGCGTTAGATCCTGCACTTCCACCCAACCTGCAAAGTGTTTTAACTTTAAAATACGGAATGTTGGTGTAGAGTCAAAGCAAAATTGCCCAGTAATTCTTTTTGTTAATAACGACATCTGACTCCCACAGCTATACCAAAACCGATATTAAAATTTAATTATACAAAGTTTTCCAAATGTTGATCACGAACCCCTGAGCGTCCCTAATCGCAGGAGGTCTGCGAAACATTCCGAACATTCCGAAAAAATAATTAAAAAACAAGAATTTTTTAAATATTAGAAGCTTTTAGTTAAAATTTATAACTGAAGTATAAAAAATCAGCTTCTAATAAATAAAGTGAATATAAAAATAATGAAAATAATTTCAAAACTTTTCTGGAAATATTAACTTTTTGTATTGTTGTTAAAAAGTAATCTCTGAGTTAAATCCTTGTAATCATCTCAATCAAATTTTGAGGACTTTTGAGGAAATCCGCGATTTAAATCGTCATATGTATATCGAAAAATGAATTCTTTAAAATTTCTGAAAAAATATATGCGGTGTGTTCGATTAGTCGAAATTCTTACTACTTTTACTACAATTGGAAAGTTTTGTTTGCTTTTTATATTGAAATTTTGCAGCTGTAGTAAAAGTAGTAACTTGTAGTAAGTAAACGAACGCGCTTATATTGTTCCTCATTACTTTATTTTTTCCTTTACGAAATCTTATACTGGCACCCTTATTGGGTCTTATTTCATACAAATGCTGAAAACTCGAACTGTTTTTTTTTATTTAATACTATACTATAACTCAGGAACCAAAAGGAGTACCAAACTGATGTTTGACAGTGTCATTGATAAAAAACTAAGAACTAATACAAAAATATTAAAAGGCTAGGATAAAGTATCCCGAACCGAGTATAAAATGGCTTTTGACCTTTGATAACGATAAATGGTTAAAGTTCATTTCAAAATAGTAACTATTCACTTGGCTCAATCATGGCTTCAATTATAAAAGGATAGAAACAATTAATTAATTGTAGAAAAATTCTCAAAAAATAAATCAGAAATTATTAAATCAAAGAATGAGTTGCAGACCAACTTCAGGCACGCTTTCAGAAGCTTTAAAGTGATATATCAACCAGTCACATAGCTAAAATAATACAAAAGTTAGACCCAAATATGTACGGAAACTCTATAGCAAATTTGATAATTTTCCCCAAATTGAACACCAATTTTATCTATACAAAGTATTCCAAGTTATAGCAAGTTTCATACAGTTCAAATAGAGTGCGGAAATTTCAATTGTTGATTTTATATGTTATTTAATATAAACTTTTTTAGACATTACTAACCCATCCTTGTTGGATGTCAAATACGTATCAAATATTAAAGTTTCCCGGTGAAAAATGTTCATATACGCTCAAACATGTTCATATATGGTTTATGTATGGACACATATGAAAAAATATGGATTTTTTATGAACATATATGGATTTTATATGAACATATATGGAAGTATATGTGATTCCATATATGGAAAAAATTTCATATACAGACATATATGGAAGCATCTGTTATTTCATATATGGAAATGGCACTCATATATGGACAAATATGAAAGTATATGTTATTCAATTTATGCAAAAGGGACTTGTATATGAACATATTTCGAAGAATACATTTTTCCATATATGTAAAAGGAACTCATATTTGGATAAATATGGAATTATATTTAATGCCATGAATAAAAAAAGGAACATATGTAGCGCCAAATTTGAATGTCATACATAAATTTATATCTATCGTACAACCTTATAATAAAGTACAGCAACGTTCGCATGTATTCGCATATTTTTAATGAATGTATTTGTTCATATATGTCCATATATGAACATATACTTAGGTGTTACCTCATTTTTTGAATTTCTTCATATATGTGCAAACCATATATGAACATATACGAACATTTTTCACCGGGTTTTGATGAAAAATATAACTTAGAATTTTCCGTTGGACTTTATATTGTCTTTTATACCTAAAGCGTCGTTCATAAAATCGTTAACCTTGCGCTGCGGAGTCCAAAAGCGTCCAACAAGTAGTGTATGGCCAAATTAAAAGGGGTTAAAAATAGTTTTTGTGAAAATTAAAAAAAAAATTTTTTTTCCAAAATTTAAATTTAAATTAAATAAGAACAATCAAAAAACCTAAACAAAATATTATCTGAAATTTTATTATACACACAGAAAACAGTCTCAGTTGTGGCCACCGAATTTGTTGCCAATCGAATTCGTGCGGTTATGACAACTATCTTTATATTAAATTATATTTTTCGTCGTGAAAGCCAATATTCGGTTGTCTAATTCAATATTATGTTCCACATAAATATTATTATGTTCTACAAAATTTTATTGGAATTAAAAAACTTTTTTTTAATTTTCTGGTATTGAACCCGGCCCTTCAGGTTAATAGTTCACACTTTTACCCACTGCACCACAACTACTTTTAAATTTCTTAGCCATATTTACTGTTTATACATATGAATATTTTATTTTAATTAAAAAAAAACATCTAAATTTTTGTCTTTTCCGGGATTCGAACCCGGAAATCCGGCGTACTAGGCCAACTCCTCACCCACTACACCACAAACACTTAATAATTTTAATGACTAATTTTGAACTTATGTGTTTTATTAATACAGTATAAAATTCGTTTATCAATACCAATTAATATTTGTGTGTGTTATCAATACAATCCACAATTCGGTTGGTTCTACAGAAACTTGAATTTAAGGTCATATTTGATTAGGATACCCGTATTTGTAGTTACCACTTTCGAATATTGAAATTTTTTTAAAAAAGGTTATAGATAACACCAATTTTCTTGTATATTCACTAAATAAATGCATAGAATTACTAAACTGATACTAATTTTAAAATTGATTGGAGATACCAATAATTTGTTAAAAGGATTGTTTTTTACTTCATTCTCCCTATTTTTAATACCTAGTAAAATATTTTTGATGTAGTATTCAATTATAGGTAATTCCAAATAAAATAAAGTGCTGACAAATTCATTTTAATGGTTTTGATCGAAAGCCAACCAATCTTTTTCCTGGGTGTACTTATTTAGCGCTTGTTTGTTCCGTTTTGAGCATTATTCAAAAATTTTTGTATTTTAATATTTAAAATATTAGAACGCTGCTTAGGTAATATTAAATTTTAGAGCACACTACCAGTCAGTAACGTAAGTTCTGATATCTTAGCTATCTCTATAATTAATACACTCAGGGAATTTCTTCTGTCAAAATAAAATTTATATTTCAGATTGAATTTTCTGCAAATGTTGATGCAGAAATTGTGATTCTTTTAATAAAAAGAATTTAGTGGAATATAAATTTACGTCATATGTAAAGATTTTGCAAATCCGATTAAGGAAATTTACTAGATTTGTAAAATAGGAAAATAAGTGAAGTTTTAATTTTAATTGCAATTTTATCCTAGATCCTTTACCTAATCAAATAAGTTGATATGTTTCTAAAAGCCCAAAGTCTATATTTATACATTAAAAATTAGACATTAAAAATTATCCGTGGTTCAGTCAGGTATATGAATAAATAAGAAACTTTAACAAAAAAAACTGTCTTTTTGCTAAAAGTTAAATTTGCAAATTTTTCAAAAACTAGAGCTAATTTAGAAATTCAGTGTTCACATTCCTAAAATCTATCAGAATTGATATGTCGCATGCCTGATGCATTTTTAGTGTTGCACTGTGTTATTTATACAAATTTTTTTTAGGTAATTGTTTGAAAAAACTTATTAAATACATGAGTATTTTAATATTAAATATTTATCACAAAATACGAGTATGTTTACTTCTAGATATTTGGCCATAACAATGTTTGGTTTAAAAAACGAATTTAAAATTGAATAAACAAATAAGTATTTTAGTATTTGCCAAATAGAGTCATTATTTTTAAATTTATTCAAAAATCTGTTTAACTAAAACAAATTAATTTTTGTTGATATTCCACCATCACTGGTTAGAGCAACAATTTAAAAAAATATATTGCAAAAACTACTTTGACCCCATTCTCTAGTATGTCTGCCAAAAGTTAGAGAAGAAACTCATCACTTAAACAACGAAAATCGTAAAAAATAAAATGTATATTATCATCATCTTCTACTTTAATACATAAAGGCAAACTCATATATACTTCTTATATAGAGGGCAATGCACATTAAACGGACTAGAATTTATATAAAAGTATACTCAAATTAATTTGTCATACTTTTGGTTTAAAGCCTTAAAATTGTTTAGAATTAACAAGTGTTTAGTACAAAAATTATAAAAGATTTTACTTTGTTATTTTTAACCAATTTCAAAGTATTTATTTAAAACTTTTGATTTCTCTGCGGGCTATATTGGTGGTCAGTACTTTACATTAATAGATATAAAAAAAAACAATTTACATCATTTTCCACTCTACGTTTCGTTGGTTATTTTTCCCAACATCATCAGGAGTTTGTGTTTATTAAATTCTAGCAAATAAATAAGTTGCAAAATGGCAAATAAGTTAATTTAAATTGTGTTAAGTAATTTATAAATTTGCTTTAGTTCTAGGCTCACACATTGTTTAAAACTTACAATTTATTAAATCACATTGATTAAATATTTCTTCTATTTATAATAAAGTTGACGACACGACATAAATTATAATATATAAAAATATAAATAATCAAAAATTGTAAAAATCACAGCTTAAGCTTAATCCTAATATAACAGAAACTTTTCTAATTGCAATTGAATACTGCAGCTTTGTCTTTTTTTGTGTTGAGGACATTCGAAATTCCTTGTTCAATATGTAAACTTCTACATTCGCTCTTTATCCAGTATATTAACCCTCTTAAAATCTACAATATCTTAATTTCCTTTAGCATGTTGTGCCAATGTTGTTGATTGCTTTCCCTTCCTTATATTGGCTTAAATTAGTCAGTGCTGAAAATTAGTCAGTGCAATTACTGTAAAATATCTCATATGTTCATAAAAATCCAAAACATTGTTGTTCGTTGTTTTCAGATGTAAAAAAGAATATTCTCATTTACGATAACAACTCACAAAATAGAATATAAAAAATGAAAACTTAAAAGTTATTAAACGGATGAATAACATTTTGATCTATTTAACTTGACACGACATTGCGATAATATCATTTTCTAAGCTTAATATGCGTCTTGTTTGTGAATTTAATGTACATTTTTATTTTTTATTTTTATAAGCAGTATTATAAATATTAAGTATTTCTTCACATAAAAAAAGATCATTGCATTTAATTGGATTTTAATAAGAGGAAAAATGTAATAATTTTTTGTTGTCTTTTACACAGTGGCGCAGAATCAAAATATTTTGGTTCATTTCTTAGCGGCTGTTTTGATGACTGTGAAATTTAACAATTGCGTACACTCTAAAAAATGTTTGTAAATTTACTACTATAAAATGGGTAAAATTTTGTTTAATTTTACGAAAATTCGGTAAATATAAACAAAAAATGCGTAAACTCTTTTTGTACACACTTTCATACGCAATAATACGCACACAAAGTATTTTTAAACATTATGAGCAAGAGTCATTGCACTCAGTTGTTCCTGCGTAGGCCATATCTCTCTTAAGGCGTTTTCTCCCATTATTGTTGACGGTTACGGCTCCCCTTTCAAAGAAGGCATTTTGTTGAGCAGGAGTCATCGCACCCATTCAATAGTTATAACAAATTTTTATATGAATTTTATACAAATGCCTTAGGATCCCAAAACGACTAATTTGGACATAAACGATTATGAGAGAATGACTCGGATATTATTATTAATAAAATACGTACTAAAAATTAATTTGTTTATTTATTTAAAAAAATTTTTGGGGGGTGCTTAAAGTTAGCACACCTGTTGTAAATGTACGCATTATATTTTATTTTTACGCACGTTGTGTGGATTTTTGCGTATTTTTTGTGGATTTTTATGCATTTTATGCGTACGTTTACACGTGAAACGTGCTTTTTTACACACAAATTTAGTAAATTAACACACTAATTTCAAAATTTCATTTAATTTTTACGCACTTTCAATGTAAAATTACAAATTATTTGTGCACCAACTTAAACACAATGTGCGTATTTTTTTTCAATTACGCACATAGAGTAAATTTACCCAATTTATAGTAGGAGTTCAGTTTCCTACTATAAATTGGGTAAATTTCAACAGAATTCAATTAGAGTGTAGGCAAAAATATTTTCAGCCTAAGTTTTGATGACTGACCACTAAAGTGCTCCAATCTTGTATGGAGGAAAATAAATTTTGAGTTTTTGACCGTGCTACCCCCTGAAAATATTTATTTGGATGTAAAACTACGTCCCCCAAAAAATTAGGATAATCGGACATCGGGAAGAGGTGCCGCATCGGCCCTGAAGTTTGGAACACGGATTGCAAGGGAAAAATTTGACTTTTTGGGAATTTTCTTGAAAACATTGATATTTTAAAACCAATTGGAATTAAAAACACTAAAGAGTCGTAATTTGAAGTGAATTCTCTTTGTAATAAAGCAATAAAAACTTAAATCGGTTAAAAATCAGCCGAGTTATAACAATTTCCCCAGGCAACCGATATGTCGCAGGCTACTTAATAAAGAAATTCGGGTCCAAATTTTAAAATTTATTGAAATAATGTAATACAGAAACATTTTTTTATTCTATAAGTTCCACGAACTCAGATAAGAATTATTTTTTCTATTGTGTTTTGCTAACTCGTTATAAATTAGTGCTTAAAAAGGTCGGAATTCTTAAAGACTGTTTTCAAATCTACAATTTAAAATTTTTTTTAAAGAAATTTCAAAAAATCAACGAGTAGACTTTAAAGTTTTATTAAGAACATATTAGAGATTAAAAACTATAAAAATTGTAGGAATTCCTTTTTTCATTTGGATGCGGCAGAAATTTTCTTTGAGCGGATTTCGAGAAAACAGCGATTTTTGGCATTTATTAAGCTTTTAGGCAAGTTTTTCTTTTTTCTTCTTTTAATTTCACATGATTTTGGCCGGAATATAACAACACAAGATTAAATACTTCAATCCTGAAAATTAGGGCAAAATATAAATACATTAAATGTTCGAGTTTTGCCTCTTCTACCATACGAATTTGATTTAAATAAAAACAACCTAGAAAGTATACTTATATTTTTGTTGGTAAGGGGTTTTTTTTAGAAATTTATGAACTAAAACCGATTTAATAAATTTTATTGATTTTTTTTGGCGATATTTTATTTAAAAACTTTTAACTATAATGTAATTTAAATTTTAAATGTAATATTTTCTATTTTTATTAAAAGTTTATTGGAAGCAATTACTACATTACATGTTCGCACATGTGATTCTTATCTCAGGAAAATATTTAAGTGCCCACACACATGAAAAGGAAAATACAATAATTATTATTGTGTTTTATAAAGTGTATTGTAGCGAAACAAGACATGCAAGTCAAACTCGCGCCCTTTCCCTTTTTTAATATAAATTGCAAAAATATATTGTGATAAAGAAAGAAAAAATAGTACAAAAAGAAACAAAAAAAGGTTAAATATGTGGGGTAAGTTAAAAAAAAAACAACTCATATTGCGTTAATCATACGCCTAAGGGGATAATGAATATTCTATATTACGTATACGACAGAGTGGCGAGTATATGTATTAGAGTGGGCCGAACTTTGCCGAATTACGAATTTTGAAAATCGGTTCACGTTCTTTGTAAAAGTTCTGAAAAATATTTTATACACTGTGCAACAAAAGTATATATAAAAAATGTAATTGAATATAACTTAATCCATTAATGTTCAGTAAATATTATACAAAATTAAATTGCGTGCTTGGATTTAGAATTTTGTAACACAATGTTCGAAAAGTATACACTTTTTTGTCCACACAATATTCCAAAAGTATTCTACTTTATATTTTTTGTTTTAGTAAGAGAATATTTTAGAATAAAATTAAACACTTAATAGTTTCTTTGTAAAAGTTTTGAAAAATATTTTATACACTGTGCCACAAAAAAAAAAAAATGGGCCGATTAAAAAATTTTTATTTATTAGAAATAATATATCACATTAACAAATATTTTTTAACAAAATTTAAGGATTTTTTTTAAACTTTCCGAAATTTCGAAATTTCAACCGCTTTGCGGACCTTGAACGTGAACCGATTTTCAAAATTTTTATTTTTACTTGTTACTGGACGCATACGGAACTTTTCCGCACCCCCCGTTTTTGAAATTCGGCAAAGTTCGGCCCACTCTAATATGTATGTATAAACATTAGACAGACTCACGAAAAAAGTAAAAAAATTGCACCCTTCAAAATAAACCTTGGTTTATTTTATGATGATTCCGAAATTATTTCGGGTCTAGCAATTAGATCTCACGAGCTGGACATTTTTAAAAAGGTCTTTTTTTAGTTTTTGTAAGAAATTTTCATCTTACCCAGCAAAATATTTCATTACCAAATAAGTGGTTATATAATGAAACTAAAATTTTTTATTACTTATAATTCGGAGTCAGTACTAGTTATTTTTGTTAGGCGAAGCCGTTTTTATAAGCAGTCTACTTATTTATTTATAAAGATAATGTGAATTTGGTAACTACTTGTTTTTTAACCACTAGTAGTATATAAGTAAGTCGTATTATTTGACAACTTATTTTTTAACTGCGTATAAGCACACGAATAACTACTTATTTTGGTAACTACTTATTTTATATACTTTTGTAATGCAGCGGGTAAGCGGGTGCACAAATTTTGGGCGTTTTTACATGCAGCGAATATGGACAACTACTTACAAAAACGACCTTGTAGAACAAAAATAATGAGTTTTGACACCGAATTATAAGCAGTAGACCCTAATTCTACTACTTATTATTTAGATATTAGTAATGATCACCCATTACTGAGATTTTGCAGGGTAGCTGGAGACAACTTACTCAATATTGGTATCATATGAAAGGTTTTTTAGAGGCGCGTCCAGTGGTATATATAACATGTTCAAGCATATCCTGACATGTCCTATTTTCAAGGATATTATATAAAAAACAAATTTTTGACTCTTTTGTACAGAGATATTTGTGATTGAATAGCCAAATTTACATATCATAATCTATAGACGATTTAAGTGAACACGTGTTTTAGATTATTTTGAAATTCGCGATTTTCCGCGTTTTATCAGAAATTCAATGTGGTGGAAACAATATATTCTAAATAGGGCAATATGGATACCAAAACTTTTCTTTTGACAAGTAAATAATCGCTAAGTGGATATAGTTTAGAACTTTACAAATACCGGGTAGTATGAATGCGACATAAATAGGCATATAAATAATTTTATTGTCAGTTTCTGTCGGTAGGGTCGGCATACACGACTTAAATGTTCAACTGCAAATTCGAGTTTTCAAACCCTGTTTAGGTCTTTCGGATTATCAGTTTAAACCAAATAAAAACTTATAAAATCGCAATAATTTCGCGACAATATCAATAGTGGATGAAATCTCATGTTTTTGTAAAAAATTATTTCAGTAATAGTACATTTTGAGTACAGTAACATATTTTTTTTTAGTCCAAGTTTTTGTTTATGCAATATGACAAATCTACAAATTTTGAACTTTTTTCAAATTGATTATTCTGCTTTCATTCAATGAAAAACAGAACTTATATGTTCGAATTTTATTCACAATTTTTTGTTTTTGTTAAATTGGCTTTAGTATTTAAAATCAGACTTCGTCTAATATTTAAAACTTTTTTTTTAACAAAAAACCTTAAAAAATTTTTGAATTTTGATTTTGAGCGAATATATTTACAAAAGTTATTGAGATATTAATATACACTTAACTTTTGCAACTTATTACTATTATCCTATTTTGTGAAGCTGTGTAATTTTTCGACAACCCGTCGCTATATGAATCGTTTTGGTTTTAGTGTAAATTGTATTTTATTCTTTAATGTTTAATTGTTTTCCAACTAATTTATATGTCGAAGTAGGTTAAAAAATTTATAGAATTTCTACTTGGTTTTCCTTTTAAAACGTAATATATTACACGATTTTTGGTAACTATTATTAGTAGAATAATCACCACTTTATTTAATTTATTTATTTTTTTTATTATTTTTCTATGGAACTAGAATGTAACTGTTGCATGTTTATATCTAATGTTTACAATACAATATGTGAATGTGACCCCATTTTTCTTAGTAAAACAACTTTAAATTATAAAAAAAAAATCTTAAATATTGTTTACTGCAATTAACCTAAAATCATTTACACCATAATAACTTTAGGCCGAATAAAGGTGATATTTAGTTTATATTCGGCCAAATTAGCCGAATAGTCTATGTTGAATGTATTGTTACTCTTGAAACTTAATACGCCAAATTGTTGGCTTTCTAGGGGAGTCAGACGTCCATACATCAGTTAGACCTCGAATTCTGCTTTCCGAATCGGCACGATTTATTTAATAATTTTATAACAGAAGATACAGTTAGAAAAGATTAAAATTTTGGTAGTTTTTAATAATTTTCGGCCTTCAAAATGCTCAAAAAAATGGGAGGAATTGAAGCAAAGTTGAAGCGGGATGAGTATTTTTGTTTTTTTATGAATAAAATTGCATAGATCCAGTGCAGGAATTTGTCTCGAATCGTTCGATATATTTTAGCGTAGATATAATCTTTCTATGCCAAATACACTCTCAGAACAAATCCGTTGTGGAAACGGAATTTTTTGCCAACCGAATTGATTCGGTTGCTGCAACCGAATTACGAGGTGCGTGAGCTAGGTAAACTTATAGGCATTTTAAAAAGTGCTATACTTCGCATTTTGACCGCAAATTTAAAGATGAGAAAGCTGTCCGGAAAATGGGTACCATATTTGCTCACAGTAGAACAAAAACAGCATTGTGAGGATATTTGAATAGAGTTCTTGGATATTTCACTACAATAAAGCCGAGTTTTTCCGTCGATTCGTAACCGTGGATGAAACATGGTTTCATACCTGAGACAAAAGAACTGTCAAGAAGCAATAATCGTGTCCAAAGAAGGCGAATGCAGTTCCATCTGGCGGCAAGGTTATGGCGTCTGTTTTTTGGAATGAGCGAGGATAATTTTTGTTTTTATTTTCAAAAAATTTTTATTTATTCAAAAAGAAAAAAGAATTAATTATGCGAACTGATTGCAGTGTTTAAGTTATGAAATTAAGGAAAAAAAGATGCATTTGGCTGATAAGAAAGTGTTATTTCATCAAGACATTGCACTAGTTCACACATCTACTACTGCGATGGCCAAACTCAATGAATTAAATTTCGAATTACTCCATTAGGCACCTTATTCGTCAAATTCAGCTCCCTCGGATAATTTTATATTTCCAAACTGGAAAAAATGACTCGGTGGTAAAAGATTTGCCAACAATTAAAAGGTAGGTGGAGTCTGCGTTTGATGGGTATTTTGAGGAGCTAGATAGTTTTTACTATAAACAAGCTATCGAAGCTATTGAAAATGGTTGGGCTAAAAGGAGACCATGTTGAAAAATAAAGAAGATTTTACCCAAAGTTTTTGAGGTTTCTTTATTAAGTCGGCTAGTTCTAGAACCGACCTTGTATGCCAGCGTAGAAAAAAACAAACATAAATATATAGTTATATAAAAGGTGGTCCAACCAAAACACACGATGATAATTGTAAATAAAACGAGTAAAAAGGTTAAAGTCGGGCATGCCGACTATACAATACCCTACACCAGTCTGGTGTATTGTTTGGATCCGAAATTCGAATGGGTTAAAATGGGGCTTATGTCAAAATTTTCTATAATGTGAGTCAGCGCACCAAATTTCATTAAAATATCTTAATATTTGCGACCTGCAGTTTGTAACCAAGCCAATTTTGGGGGGACCCTTATATGGGCACTAGTTCTAAACATGGACCGATGTTCACCAAAATCAATAGGCTGCGTCCTTGGGCCAATGTAGGTCTGTGTACCAAATTTCATCAAAATATCTTAATATTTACGACCTGCAGCGTATAAAGAGTATAATTTTGGTAGGACCCTTATATGGGCACTAGGTCTAAACATGGTCCGATGTTCACCAAAATCAATAGGCTGCGTTATTGGAACAATGTAGGTCTGCGTACCAAATTTCATCAAAATATCTTAATATTTACGACCTACAGCGTATAAACAGTATAATTTTGGTAGGACCCTTATATGGGCACTAGGTCTAAACATGGACCGATGTTCACCAAAATCAATAGGCTGCGTTATTGGGCCAATATAAGTCTGTGTACCAAATTTCATCGAAATATCTTAATATTTACGACCTGCAGCGTATAAACAGTATAATTTTGGTAGGACCCTTATATGGGCACTAGGTCTAAACATGGACCGATGTTCACCAAAATCAATAGGCTGCGTTATTGGGCCAATATAAGTCTGTGTACCAAATTTCATCGAACTATCTTAATATTTACGACCTGCAGCGTATAAACAGTATAATTTTGGTAGGACCCTTATATGGGCACTAGGTCTAAACATGGACCGATGTTCACCAAAATCAATGGGCTGCGTTATTGGGTTAACATAGGTCTGTGTACCAAATTTCGTCAAAATATCTTAATATTTACGACCTGCAGCGTATAAACAATATAATTTTGGTAGGACCCTTATATGGGCACTAGGTCTAAACATTGACCGATGTTCAAAAAAATCAAACTTGTTCGTCCTTGGGCCAACATACGTCTGCGTACCAAATTTCATCAAAATATCTTAATAGCTGCGACCTGTAGAGTGCGCACAAGATTGCATGGACAGACAGACAGACGGACAATTTTTACAGACCAGATTTGCTGAAATTTGCGCACAATTCTCACATTTGGTCGATAGAGAATTATCATCACTTCAGTAATGAATTTCTTCATAGTTTCAATGAAAATTGTCACTGGAACTCGTCCATTGAAACTTTTCATAGAATCAATGAAACAGGTTTCATTAAAGTCAATGTTTATGAAAAGTTCATAAAATTAATGAAACTCTTCATAAAATTAATAGGCCACTCGTCCAATGAATAAATCATTCAGCCACTGAAGAGCTTCATAAAATCTATGAAGCAATTTCATTTACTATTATTTATTACAGTTGGTTGTTGTCGTTGCTAAGCTGGAGTGGATAAATAAAAAGTACTTAGCAAATGCAAAAGACGTAATTAAATCGTAGCATATTTTACGGATGTACAAAATATATCTAAAGAAAGAATTCATTAAATAAAAAAGGGTCATAAAAAAAATTTCGAAAAAATTAATATGATTTATAAAAAAATTTCATAGTCCAAAATTAATATTAAAAAATTAATTAAAAAAAAAAAAAATAAAAATTATAAAAGATTATTCTCTCAGGAAGTGACGATATTTTATAAAAAAAAAATTAAATACTATTCAACAATTCCATGTATATAAAGAACATTTTCTTTAAATTTATGGAGCTCCAATTTATGAAATTCAATGAATTTTTTTAATGAAATTATGAAATTTTATGAAAGACAGTTATGAAAAAATTCATAATATTAATTAAATATTATATTCCTTATTAAATTATTCATTGGTTCTACGAAAAAAATTCTATGAAATTATATCATTAATATCATGAAGGATAATTCTCTTAGTGTGCTGACCAAAGAAATCACGAAGTGCACGATATGTATTTTGATTTGAACGCCCATTTTCGTACTAAAGACATTTTAAGATACTAAACTGCCTTTAGAACGATACTAACCTTAGTAAAAAATGTATTTATTAGGATAACTTTTGCAAATGGAAACTGTTTTGCTTGAAATTTTGCAAGAACAATTTTTAGAGCTGACTCCATATTATACTATAAGTTGGAATTTGGCTACGTCTTGGAAACCTATGCTGCCATATAAAATTTTTGATGAATACATATTTTTTATTGAAATATTTTCCTTTTAATTGCTTCCTTACTAGGGCATTACATATATTGAGGTCGATTGTACATTCGGCGACTAAAGTCGCAGAAATAGCAAAAAACCATAAAAAACCCATATAAAACGCTAAGTAGTGGTTTAAATATCAAGATTAGCACATCGCATTTATATCGTAAATATGGCCACAGGCCCTGTGCTTACATTTGAATACAAAAAACTTCATATTAATTGAATTTGAAAAGTTTGTTATATAAAAAACTGAATGGACAACCGCCAAACTTTAAAGACATTTAACAAAAAATCTGTACCATTGATCGAAAAATAAAGTACGCCATTGTAATCAGCATGTCCGAAATATATAGAATTGATGGTCAGATCTGCATTAATTTTTTGAGTGTCATGCAGTGTTATTACGAATATGAAGTCCGATTAACAATTTTCCAATGCAAATGTTTTTTTTTCCAATTTTTTTTAGGTAGCTTCCAGTATTATGGATGGTGAAAGTCTGTACGACTGTTTTTATTTTTAAAATATTTTTGCGAATGTAAAAATACTTATATTTACTTAAAAATGCTGTCTAAACCGAATGTATAATTTTCGACCGAATATGATACTCATAATGTTCCACGTAAAAATATTAAAAAAAAAACTAAACTCATAACTTTTAAAATACGGCCACAAATTCAATCACGTATAGATAATAAACGTTCTCTAAGGCATTCCTTTCAACATATAAATATATTTGCTAGCAAAACATAAAAAATTAAACTTTAAAATATGTGTTTCTCAACTTGGGTATTTTACATACACATTACAACTTTGAAACATCATACCCTCACCCACTTTCTTTTAGGATATTTAGTTAAAATTCCACGTACCATCATAGTAAATGAATTTTTTTCCAGTTTCCTTTTTAGAATTTTGTTGTCATTTCATGTGCATATTGTAAATTGTAATGAAAAGTGAGAGTGTTTTTGTTTTTATTTACTTAATTAAATTCTGATTTGCATGTTACTATGTGACCCATTTTATGAGTCTTCCTAAGCAAAACACAACGACGACATACTGTTTTAATTCATTTGTAACATACCTAGAGTTTGTGGTGCGGGAAAACTGTGACGTGAAAAAGTTTGAATTTTCCCGAGAAAACGAGATGTGGTAAAAACCCTGAATTTAATGTATAAAAGGAATAAATGTATTTAACAAAAATGCATAAAATAATTATTTTGAACAAATCATTTTTGGTTTTATTATTAAACTTGTTTATTATATGAAAGTGGTGATTTTTCATCATTATTTATTTTTTCCTTATTATCTATAAACATTTTTTCAAAATGTTTCGAAAACTAATTATTACTATAATAAAATTTGATTGTGTGCAAAATATAACAAAAATTGGGAGACCCTTGGTCAAAATTTTTTGAAATTTTCAACTTTTTGATATGTAGTTCAACTTTGAATGGTTTTTTTTTTTATCAAATATCCAATTTTTATTTACATGGGACGTTCTCCGTTTTGGTTCATTCCTTGTTTGTGATTAAAGTGTAGTATTTTGATTATAGTAATCATCATCTTGTTTGTCGTATTGTCGTTGTCACCACCACTGCCGCCGACATCAGCATCGACATATGCATACTAGGGATATAACTTTTTTCATTTTTTTACAAATATTAAAAATACCATCGCATAGGGATATAGAGCACGAAAAAATATTAAAATATATGATATCACTTTTTCTCTATCGTGAAAAATGTTTCTCCACCAAATCCGTTGAAGGTTTAGAAAATATATATATTTTTATACCCTACACCACTCTATGGTCAGGGTATTTGTGCTGATGTTTGTAACACCAAAAAATATTGGTCCTAGACCCACCTTATAGTATACCGATCGGCTTAGAATTTTTTCTTATTTCGTTTTAACGATGTCCGTCTGTCCGTCCGTCCATCCGTCTGTCTGTCTGTCTGTCTGTCCATGCATTCTTGTGCGCACTCTACAGGTCGCAAATATTAAGATATATTGATGAAACTTGGTACACCGACTTATGTCGGCCCAAGGACGACGCCTATTGATTTTGGTAAACATCGGTTCATGTTTAGACCTAGTACCCATAAGGGTCCCCCCAAAATTGGCTTGGTTACAAACTGCAGGACGGAAATATTAAGATATTTTAATGAAATTTGGTGCGCTGACTCACATTATAGAAAATTTTGATACAAGCCCCATTTTAACCCATTCGAATTTCGGATCCAAACATTAGTTGGCTTTTACTCAGACTGGTGTAGGGTATTGTATAGTCGGCATGCCCGACTTTAACCTTGTTGGGGTCAGTACGTGGGGTGGCCGTCACTTTGGGGCTACGATGTGGCTGCTTACCCTTTTTCTCTTCTTTGTTTTTTAGCACAAACACTTTTTCTTTTGTTTAGTTAATCACGGTTTCTTTATTTTATATATTTTCTTTTCTTCTTTCTCAAGTAGTTTTCTTTTAGTTTTACAATTATTTCCTCTTTAGAGGAATTTACTTTTTCTTTAATTTCTTTGTTTTCTAAACGTTTTATAATTCTTTCTTTAACTTCACAATTTATTATTTAGTTTCCAAATTTAATTTTTCACTTTTAATTAATTTTTCCTGCCTTTTCTTTTACTGTCTCTTCTTTAATTTTTATTTTTTAATTTTCATAAAAACACTTGTTGCTGCTGCTGTTGATGATCAATCACGGAAAAACAATAAAAAAATAATAAGAGGAAAAAAGGATAGTGCCTTGAAGATGTGGAGTACCGGGTTTTTCATGCGAATACCCAGTACCCACACCCTCAGTGCACGATCACAACGGACATTAGGGCCAAACCACATAAGCAGTGGCGGCGGCATTTTACCGCCACGCAACCTTCGCGCGTTATGTGGTTTGGGCCCTAACTCCTGTGTTTATCAAAAAAAAGAAATTTAAAGGGCCGACGTAAACATACCGCCGCCCTTGCACCAACAGTGCAACAGAGCAGTGTATTGACCATAGCAGCAGCAAAAAGTGAGCAAAAGAAAGAAAAGGGAAAAAAAGGGTATTACAAATACAATTAAATACAAATTACGAGGAGATTATTCAAAATAATAAGATTTGAGTTTAAGAAAATACAAAATTTATAAAAGGCAATGATTTTAAAATTAAAATTTAAAATAAAAAAAAAAAAAATTATTATAATCAATAAAAGACGTTAATTCAAAAATATGTGCTCTATGAGCAAAAAAAAAGTGAAAATATACAATTTAAATTCAGTATTAAGAAACAGTTACAGTATAAAAATTAGTTATATACATTTTGTGATTTTAATTTGCGCCACGCACCTTCTTCCTCGCACTAATAATCAAGGTATTTCGGATCGGTTTCATCCACACCTTCACCAAAATCAGCATCGCCAAAATTCGTCTCTTGTATACAAATTTATAAGGGTTTGCCCTCAGCGGCCCGTTCAAGCTCCTTGGGCAACTGGTTGAGGCAACGAATATGCTTCTGACGACCACGTTTGCAGCAATCAAGGCTTCGGCAATCTTGAAGCAAATGCGACTGGGCCGAGCAACTAACAGAAAGGCCATTTTCGGCTTCAAAAAAACGCATACATCGGCGCATGGCGTGCAATCGAGTGCACATGGGGCAACCATAATTCGTGTTGAACCATCTCATATCGCTCATATTGTGCTGCAAGTAAATATAAACGTTAAATTATAACGAACAAAGGTGCAAGGAAAAACGTGGAGCAAAGGAACTTAGTTTTCAGGACAACGTGGCAATAAAACCAATTTATGAATTGGCCGTTTCACAACTCCGTTCTGAGTTTTAATATCGACAACTCGCATTCGGTCATCTGAGCCGGGATAAACTTTAACGATACGACCTAAACGCCAATCAGTGGGGCAAAGTGGTTCATTACGAAGCACCACAAGGTCGTTTTCTTGTAGATCAACTTGGGGCGTTTTCCATTTGCTGCGTTTATGCAATTCCTTCAAATATTCATCCTTCCAGCGCCGACATATTTCGTATTGCATCGCCTTTATCTTTCGCCAACGATTGAGAAGACTAACTGCGGATGTGAGTTCTTCGGGTTCAGCCGGAGTAAGCATCGCCGAACCAATTAAAAAATGACCAGGAGTAAGCGCAGACAAATCTTCGATGTTTTCAGACAAAGGGCCAAGTGGACGAGAGTTAAGGCATGATTCTATCGTTGCTAACAGGGTAGAAAACTCCTCAAATGTATATTTCAATTGACCAGCCACTTTTTTGAAATGTGTCTTAAAACTTTTCACTCCTGCTTCCCATAGTCCACCCATGTGCGGAGCTGCAGCGGGAATAAAGTGCGACAATAAACGCTGTGGTTCATATTTTAAAACGGCGTGATCGCGAAGCTGTTTTACGCATTTTTCGAAGTTCGAATCAATCTCTTTTGCTGCACCAACAAAATTTCTGCCGTTGTCGGAGTAAACACAATTTGGGCAACCGCGACGGGCTACAAAACGAGCGAAAGCTGCTAAAAAGGCTGGAGTTGATAAATCGCTGACTGCTTCGAGGTGGATCGCCTTCGTAGCGAAGCAAACAAAGAGACACACATAACCTTTACTTATTCTGGAGTAACGACCGGTGAAACTTTTTATTTCGAAGGGGCCAGCGAAATCGACGCCCGTGTTGGCAAATGGGCGACTCAAAGTTGTTCTTTCGTCGGGCAAAGCAGCCATGATTTGTCCTTGACGCGCTTTTTTGTGTAGAATGCATTCCTTGCAGTTATTTACGCAGGTTTTAATCAGATTTTTGACTTTAATAATCCAGCACTCGTGTCGAATAACACTATGGACTAACCGTAAGCCGCCATGATGAGTCATTTTGTGGGCAAAATCGACGTACAGGCGAGCTAATCTGCTGCGATAGGCCAAAATGATGGGATATTTTTCTGAGTACGAGAGACTGGACGCTGAAGTAAGACGACCATTGGCACGAACAATTTCATTTTCATCTAAAAACGGCGTAAGCGTCAACAAAGGGCTACTAGATTCAATTTTCCTATTTTCAGCCAAGCAATTATAATCTTTAGGAAAATATATCTGCTGGGACAACGAAAAAAGACGATTCCTTACAAATCTTAACTCCTCAGCAGAGAGCCTTACAGAATGAATAGTTTTACGAGTTTTTAAACGAGCATTATTAAAAAAGCGAAAAATGTACGCAATTACGTGAATAGCTTTGGGCAAACTGGAAAAGCGATCTAAAATGTCCTCATTTTCGGACGATCTAGCAACATGAACCTGGATACTTTTCATTTCCTCTGTCGTTTCATAATCAGAGGGCAACGCCGGCCACGCAGATTTTTGTAATTCGAGCCACTCAGGACCATGCCACCACAACTTGCAAGATTTTAACTCCGATGGGATCAGCCCCCGGGTTGCTAGGTCGGCAGGATTATCCTGAGAAACTACATGGGCCCATTTTTTATTACCAACTTTTTCCAAAATTGTGGCAACTCTGTTAGCCACAAAGGTTTTCCAACTACATGGAGGTTTTTTCAGCCATGCTAAAACAATCGTTGAATCAGACCAAAAATACAGCGAAGATTCTTTCAAATTGAATTGTGGCATAATACTGTCAACCAGTTTTGCTAAAAGCACAGCACCACACAATTCTAAGCGAGGGATCGACGGTTTTTTAATTGGGGCGACTTTTGATTTTGAAGTCAACAGATTTGAAAAAATTTTTTCACCAATTTGAACCCTTGCGTATAAAGCAGCAGCATACGCCAATTCCGACGCGTCACAAAAGCCATGAAATTCAATATGAGCATTTGGAGAATATTGAATCCAACGTGGAATTGTAATTGTATCAATATCGTTGTATTGAGAAACAAAAGACTGCCAATTCTGTAACGCCGCTGGCTTAATTTTCTCGTCCCAGTCAATTTTATCGAGCCACATTTGCTGCATCAAAATTTTTGCGGTGATAATTACTGGAGCTAACCAACCAGCGGGATCAAAAAGTCTTGCAATTATAGAAAGAACTTCCCTCTTAGTATAAGCAGTTTTGAGCGGAATTTTCTCCGTCGTAAAATAAAAGTAATCAGCCGACGCATTCCAGCGAACTCCCAGAGTTTTTGCATTACTTTCCCCGTCAAAACATAAGAAATTTTCATTTAACAAATGATTCGCGGGCAACCCATCTAAAATTTCTTTTGAATTTGAAGTCCATTTTCGTAAATCAAATCCAGCTGATTTTAATATTTCAATTAGCTGATTACGGGCCCTTAAAATAACTTCTAAACTGTGCGCACCTACTAAAGCGTCATCTACATACATGCACTCTCGTAGAATTTTAGCACCACATGGAAAATTACGTTCCTCATCATCAGCCAGCTGCAACAACGTTCTGAGAGCCAAATAAGGAGCGCAATTAACGCCGAATGTAACAGTTTTCAACTGATAATCCTTCACTTCTTCATCAGGAGATCCACGGAAAATAATTCGTTGAAAACGAGCGTGTTCAGGGTTAATTAGAATTTGCCGGTACATTTTTGAAATGTCCGCATTAAAAACGAATTCATAAAATCGCCATTTTAAAATCAAAAAAACTAAATCTTTTTGAAGCACGGGGCCAACGTGCAAAATGTCATTCAGACTTGTCCCACTGGATGTAATGCTTGAAGCATTAAAGACCACTCTCAATTTCGTTGTGGTACTTTCAGGCTTAAAAACGCCATGATGTGGCAAATAATAACTCGGGCCAACTACAGGATTTTCAATTTTTTCCATATGTGCCAAAGTTAAATATTCTTTAACAACCTCATCATACAGAGCCTTATTTTCAGGCTTTTTCAGCAAAGATCTTTCGTTTCTAAGAAACTGACTTAGAGCTATGTGTCTATTCGGGCCAAGAGATGAAAAATCAGCTTTGAAGGGCAAATCAACTACGTATCTCCCTTCTGTATTTCTCAAAGTAGTGGACCGAAAAATCTCCTCACATAACTTATCTCCTTCCGAGATTACAGGCTTACGATAAACTTCTTCAAGCTCCCAAAATTTCGACAGTTGATCATCAATCGCAACTTTAGTGACAAAAGATCTACTAACTGGACGCAGCGGTTTCGTAGGGCCAGTTACAATCCAGCCAAATATTGTTTCCTGAGCAACTAATGAATTAAAAATACCATGCTGAACTCCCTTACACAAAATCGCTGGATATGATTCACCGCCTAAAAGCATATCAATGGGACCGCTTTCGTAAAACTTCGGATCAGCAAATTTCAAATTTGGTAGATTCATCAGTGCAGTAGGATTAAAACTTTGCGTTGGGGTATCTATAGTTACTTGAGGTACCACTAACGCATCAATTTCAATAGAAAGGTTTGGATTTACTATTGAAAACATAGAAAAAGTTGTCATTTTTTCAATTTTACTGACAACTTCACAGCCCAGACCTGTTACATCAGCTGACACAGGCACGGTTGGCAGTTTTAATAATTTCTGAATTTTTCGTGAAATAAAACTTTCTTCAGAACATGGGTCAATTAAGGCTCTTACTTTACAACTTGCACCTTTATAAACAATATTAACCCACGCAGTACCAAGCATAACTTTTTTGGCCACAGAGTGATAATGACTTTGAACAACATTAGACGGATTTGTATTCGAAATGGACTGTATTCTAGATTGAGCAGAAGTCGACGGAATGTTATCACGAGCCGCATTATTTCTCTGAGACCCATTATTCGACTGGTTTCGTTGGCCTCCCTTTTTTATGAATTCTTTGTGCAAAAGAGTGTGGTGTTTTCTACTACATTTTGAGCAACCAGTAGAATTTGGACAATCAGCAAACATATGACCAGTTTTCAAACAATTAAAACAGTAATTAAATTTTCTCAATGTTTCTGCGCGATTTTTATTATCCATATTTAAAAATTTTCGGCATTTGCTTATCGGATGATTTTCTCTACATAATTTGCATTGAGCAATATCAACTTTAGTATGATGTGTTTTAAATTGTTTGGTTTTATTGGCATTCGTGTTATTTATTTGACCAAAAGTTTGGGAACTACTGGCACGCATTTTGCCAACACTTTCAAGGGCTTGATATCTGTCGGTCAAAAATTCATTAAATTCAATCCATTTAGGAATTTCCTTTTTATTTTTTACGGATTGTTCCCAAAGATTCAAAGACAACACCGGGAGCCTAATTGAGCAATGAAATACAAATAGTGGTTCCCACGCTTCAACATCAATTTTGTATAATTTTAAAATCGACATAATATTGTTCACTCCTCTTTGGAGCCCTTTAATTTCAGTCGCGGACTCGCCCTGGCATGGAGGCAACGCATATAACGCTGTCATCTGTTCGTTAAATAATACACGCCTATTTTCATACTGGGTTCTTAAATTTTCCCAGGCAACTTCAAAATTTTCCGCAGTAATGCTTATGTTTGCATTTACTGCACGGGCATCGCCAGTTGTCTTTTGAAAAAGGCAGCACAATTTTGCAACTGGATCCAAACGTTCATTGTTAATATAAATCGCAGTAAACAAATCCCTAAATGTGGGCCATTGTGAATAAGTACCATCGAAAACCTCAACTTCACATGCTTGTACTGGTAGTGAATACCCCTGTTTGGGAACCACTGTGTTCGACTCTGAAGATTCTTCCCTAGTTAGCTTTCGTTTCGCTTTTGCAATATAATTTATGCATCTGACGTTAATTTTATATATTAAATTATATTTAGTGTGAACCGCCACCATTTCCTTTTTCTTTTCCAGTGGTTCACTTGAACAACTGTCATATAAGCATTTAAATTTTGTCCACAATTTAGTTAACTCTGTCTTTTCAAACTCTAGGGCCTCTAATGTGTATGAGGAAAAATCTTCATCCTTGAGCCGAGACTCGAATCTGACAATTTCATCCGCTGCTTCGTTAAATTTGTCTACATTCGACATTTTGTTGGCCTTTTATTTAAGTTGTAGTGAAATTGTAGTTGAAATTGATAAAAATAGCCCAAATTTACAAACTTGGTAAAACTGTGCAAGTTTTGTTAAAGAAAAACAATCTATAGTAAAAGGGCCAACAAATTTGGTAAAATAACGAAAGTGTTATTAAGCGAACGAGGTTTTCAATTAAGATGCAAAAACTTGGTAAAATGCTGCAAGTTTTGTTAAAAACCCAATCTTCAGTAGAAGAGCAACAAACTTGGTTAAATGTTGAAAGTTTTAATTTAACGAATGAAGTTGTAGTTCAAAAATCCGCAAAACTTGGTAAAATTATGAAAAATTTATTCAGCAATCGAAGTTGTATATAAAAATAGGAAAAAACTTGGTAAATGGTGAAAGCCGTATAAAATGTCCTTTCGCATCGAAATTAACAGCAAACTTGGTACAAAACAAATGCCAAGGACAAAATTGCACCGCAAATTAATCCAAGAACCACAAATCCAGAAGCAAAGTTTCAAAAAATCTGTAGGAATTTGTAAAAAAATCGATGAGTGGCTTTAAATGGCGTTAAACTTGTGAAAAGTTTGATAATTTTCACCAAAAAATTCAAAATGTTTTACAAAAAACAATAAAAAGGCTTCCAGCATACGTATTTTCAATTAAATGTAAGATTCAAGCAGCAACAAAAATAAAATTATATTTCCAAAAATTGTACCCCAAGTACAGCAGCTTAAGACTCGCTGACAAATTTTGTATTCCAAAAATATTCAGCGAGCAACCAAAATTTCAATGCGGGGAAGAAATTTTACAAAAATATTTAAAAATTTTGTAAAATAATCCAGAATTTTCACTAAAGCAGCAACTGGGCAAAAAAAAAATTCAAAACAACAGGAACAATTGATGAAGTCTTAAAGATGGCTGCTATTTTTGTTGTTAAGTTACGAAGAAAGCAGAATAAAAAGATGGCTTCTTGAAATTTGCGCCAGTAGAATCGTGAAAAAAGATGGCTGCTAAAGAGCAACAAAAGGCTTAAGGCGCGAATTTTTATTAAAACAAAAGGGTTGCAAAAAATGGCGGTGTATAATCTAAGCCACAATATCGTAGATATTTTCCAATATTAAAATTCCAAGTACGTACCTTGTTTCAGCTTTAAATTTATATTGTTCTTTACCGGGAGATGGACCAAATGTTGGGGTCAGTACGTGGGGTGGCCGTCACTTTGGGGCTACGATGTGGCTGCTTACCCTTTTTCTCTTCTTTGTTTTTTAGCACAAACACTTTTTCTTTTGTTTAGTTAATCACGGTTTCTTTATTTTATATATTTTCTTTTCTTCTTTCTCAAGTAGTTTTCTTTTAGTTTTACAATTATTTCCTCTTTAGAGGAATTTACTTTTTCTTTAATTTCTTTGTTTTCTAAACGTTTTATAATTCTTTCTTTAACTTCACAATTTATTATTTAGTTTCCAAATTTAATTTTTCACTTTTAATTAATTTTTCCTGCCTTTTCTTTTACTGTCTCTTCTTTAATTTTTATTTTTTAATTTTCATAAAAACACTTGTTGCTGCTGCTGTTGATGATCAATCACGGAAAAACAATAAAAAAATAATAAGAGGAAAAAAGGATAGTGCCTTGAAGATGTGGAGTACCGGGTTTTTCATGCGAATACCCAGTACCCACACCCTCAGTGCACGATCACAACGGACATTAGGGCCAAACCACATAAGCAGTGGCGGCGGCATTTTACCGCCACGCAACCTTCGCGCGTTATGTGGTTTGGGCCCTAACTCCTGTGTTTATCAAAAAAAAGAAATTTAAAGGGCCGACGTAAACAAACCTTTTTACTCGTTTTCAATTAAAATAGTAATTATTGCTTTAAATTACTTATTCCTTTTCCATATTCTTATATAGTCTGCAATAACAAACCATTTTTCGTAAGTCTAACGCAAAAGTTGGATCATATCGCCATATTTTAAACAGACAAAATGTCTGATATTAATTTAGCAGAAAAACGGAGATGCCAAAGCAGTAGAAAAAACACTACAATTAATGGTCTTGATGTACTTCCTTTTTAACTGAAACACTAATAATTTTAACATTGAGTTGTCAAATGAGAGGAGTAGTCAAAATTCAACACTTTTTTGGGTACTTTTTAAACTAGTGCAAAGAAAACTGTTTTCCATCAATTCAAAGTTAAAAAAAAAAAATTTCACAAAAAAATGATTTTATTTTACTTTTAATTTTTTTTTATTGCCGGCACCGTATACCAAACTTGCGGCCTCAGTATTGCTAGTCCAGCTCTCTACCGCTGAGCTATTTTTGATACTAAAGTTGACGGGCATAAAAACACTACTTTGTTATCGCCACATATTGTGCCTTATTCTCTTCACTAAAACTACTTTTTAAAACCAGTTTAGTATTTTTTCCAGAGTATTTTTCATCATTTTTATTTTAAATATTCTTAAAACTTGAAAATTTAAAAAATATTGAATTTAAACAAATATTAAAAAAAAAATAAAAACTAAAAAAAGAGCAATAAATAATTTTTTAGAATAAATACTTAAGCAATTTCTTTTGATGTTGTTAAAAATTACTATTAAAATAACAGTAAAAATACACTTACGAAGCAATGGAAGAAGTGCCCAGGGAAATTTTCTGTTCCAAAGAATCGGTTGTACAATAGCTACTTTTCAATCACAACCCCTTCTACTGTCGATTCTAACACCGATCATTTTTGTTTGAAATTGTCCCAAAAGCCACCACTTCTATAGCTCCAAAGTGGAACCGGTTGCCCTAGACTCAGTTATGGAACTAGTTCTAGAACTGATTCTACGTCAGTCATACCTTCCATATAGGATCCCAGGAACTAGTTCCGGAACCAGTTCCATGGAATCGGTTGCAGTGGAACCGGTTGTAGAATAGGTGTGGTTGGCTACCGATTGTAAAAAAATTTTCTGGGTGGTTTGTAAAGCATGACTTGAAATTTTTTTGCTGGCTTTATTTTTTTATTATTATTATTACTTTAGAAATTGCTTTTGGTGCGGAAGGGCTTTTTCACCAAATCAACATAAAAAAATGTTTTTTTTTATTATCAGTATAACATTGCCAGGTAGTGGAGTTTTATTTTGCACTCAAAAAAAGTTATATCCCTAATGCATACTCGTGTCTTAAATTGTTATTGCAAAATTAAATATGAGTATGTATACTGAATGCTGGTAGAGTTACCATCACATATAAGCGCTATACATACATAATTATTGAAATCCTGAAAAAATTCAATAATTTTGTCATTTCACAAAGAATATTTGCCAGGGTTGCTAGACTAGGAATTTTGCCCCAAAACAAAAGGATTTTTTTGTTGTTATTGGAGACTAACATTATGCTTTAAAAATGTTTGAGGATTTTTAAACGGCCAAGCTTAAAAATTTTGAAGTTTGTTTTAATTTTGCATTTTTTTTTAAAACTCTGTTAAGTTTTTAAAAATAATTTTAAAGAAATTTACTAATGAATGCACGTTAGGTTGCCTCGTTTTGTCGCTTTTCTTTTGGATCGACATATAAAAGCGGGCAAAAGTTGTGGACCCCTATATATATTATTAGAATTATTTCTTTCAGAAAAACTAATGTTAATGAGATTATATACAATATGGTTTGGTAAGAACAGCCACAGATTTTAAATACTGGAAATTTAACAAATAATAGTAATGCGGGTAAAACCATTAAAGCCCACACTAAACAACTGTTACACCCTATTTCTTAGATTACATGAAATACAAACTTATAATTTCCCCATACCATACAAATACCTTCTAAACCAGAGGTCGGCAACACCTATGCCCATGGGCGCTCTCTCACACCTACATAAGCTCACACATAGAACAAAAAAATAATCAGTCGCATACAAGATTTCAATGAAGTAGGTTGTCACAGCGCTTGTTTGCCAGATTTTTTACACTCTTCATAATGTTTATTGATACATTTTTTTGGTAATTTATTTTTAAGTTTTTTTGTTTTTATTTTTTTTGTGTTGTTGTTTTTTGATATTTGTTTTCGTAGTTGTTGTTTGCTTTTAAATTTTTATTTTATATTCCCATTATAAACATTTAAAATTTTCGAATTATTATACAAACGTTCTTTGTCAGTGCATTGAGAGTGAGAGGCTGCAACTCACTCATACAAGCACAAAATAAGGTTGTATATATTTGGCGATCCCTGTTCTAAACTGTAACATAATAAATTGAATATATTTAGGCATGTCGATATTTATCACTTTCATTTGGTATCCAATTTGCCTTAATTTCTTTGCAAAAAACTTGAAATTTTCTAAAACAAAAAACTAACAAATACGTGTTTATTATTTTTCTCTCTTTTACCATATAACCAAATTTCAAAAAAAAAAAAATGATTGGTGGTCCATTAATTATAAATATTAGCGGGTTGGATGTAGTTCTGTATTATAGAAAATACCTGGTAACCCTGGTTATTTTAAGGAAAAAAAAAACAAACACAAACACTCGCAATGTATGTATAAGGCAAACATAAAATTAAAATCAACATAGAATTTTCTCAACATTTTGTTAGTGTAAGTTCAAACAGCAAGTGTATGAGTATGAATGAGTAAAGTAGCGCGAGTATATCAGAAGAGTGCAAATAAAAGTGTGGCAAAGTTAAATACAACAAACAAAACTATTGCAATGGTCAGTGTACAGTTAGCTGGCCGGTAATTGTGTTGTGTTTTAATATTCCCTTTTTTTTTCTTAAACGATAGAAAAAGTAAATGCA
Organism: Leucophora obtusa; assembly: GCA_949987735.1. Classification (NCBI taxonomy): domain Eukaryota; kingdom Metazoa; phylum Arthropoda; class Insecta; order Diptera; family Anthomyiidae; genus Leucophora; species Leucophora obtusa. The sequence goes on along the minus strand of OX465297.1, from coordinate 127,686,680 downwards.
TTAAATCAAATTATTTTATAGCATACTTTAGGGGTACCTATTAGTTATAATAACAATTTCCGGTTCCGTTCTGTTTAATTCTTTTAGAGCTGATGGCTTAAAAATGGGACTCGGCAATAATGATGATGCTATGAATAAAATTCCTCTAAAATCCGTAACAGATGATGAAGAGAAAAATGGCGGTGAATTTATACATGATACAGCAACAGCTGAAGAAGCAAGAAGAGAACAAAGGTAAATATTTTGTTTTATAAAATCAATTGTAAAACAATAGTGAGAATTGAATTACAGTAAAGGCAGTAGGTTGTAAAATCAAAATATAATAAACGAATCGAAAAAAAAAAATTCTAAAATGAAACTTGTGAAAGGATTTATTGTGAAAACAAATTACTTTTAAATCAGCTCAAGATGCATTTAAGAATAATAGTAATATGATTTTTTTTTAAATTTCATAAATTATAGAAATTAGAAAATATTTGCCATCAGCCGAATGCATAAATTTTATAAACTGTTTTGTTAAACGTTTTTAAGCTAATTTGGCAAAACCTGTATGCATAATGCGTTTAATAGGGAACAATTTAACAATCTGTTAAGATAGGATCAAACCTAAAATAAGCTTTTCATAAATTTTGGAAAATAAAAATCTCTGTTGAAACCAAAAATATTGAGTTTTCATTTACTTAAAGGCTTTCTCAAGGGTCATCCACCCAAGAATATGTAGAATTTAACATTTTGTAACCAACAAATCAAAAAAAACCTGGAAGAATTGCACCATTTCATTTTTTTTTCATTGAATTTTCTCAAATTGGTGTAAAAATAAAATAAAAAGATAAACTAAACAATATAGTGACATTGATACAATCAAAACATATTCGTCATTCGAATACTTTCAGTATCCGTAGTATTAAACTCTCTTCAAAATATTATTTTACAGTATTACATAACCAAGATATGTATACAAATTATTTTTATCATGTTTTGATTTATTATAAATTATTTGTATTGATAAAATTTTTAAAACAACATTATTCGTCTATGATTGACGAGTCAATCGTTTACTAACTTTATGAATCACTAACAATTTATTTGAAAATCGAGACACATTATATAAGAGGGTTGCCATAATAAAATGAGAAATTAACAAACTATTATTTAAAGATTATGCATGACATTTTTTAATAAACGTTTAATAAGGAAGATTAATACTTTAGCAATTGTATCAATTATCTCAAAGTTAGGAAAAGTTTATGCATTAGAGCCTTAATATTTTGAAAAATATGAAAGGCATTTTGGGTATTTTAGCAAGCATTTATTTATGACATTTTTGTTCCATTGCAGCCACATTTATTGCATACTCTTTATTTTATAAACTCTGTGGCGCCAATCATCGATTGACCGCTGTTATCAATCGGGAAACAAGAAAATCATCGACCATCGCCAACGGTTTGCCAACTCTGTGCCGACCGTTTTATTCTGCCTGGGTATTTTCGTACCAACATAGTTTTTGCCTGTATAACTCGCTTAATACTAGGCTTTCCAGTACCGATTTCGGTAATACCGAAATTTTCAAAATTCGAGCCATTTTAGCAAATTCGAAATACCGATTTTAGAATGATACCGATTTCGGTATTGCATACAATTTGTTTGGTTTATTATTTTAATATTTTATGTCTTTTTTAGGAGAAATTTTAATGAATTTGACAATAATTTTGTTTTTGTGTTTGCAATTCTTTACAAATTTTATATTTTAAAGACGCAAATTAATAAATACGAATATGTTGCATTTTTACTCAACTAGAACTTTAGGCAACGCAAAAACTAAAATTAACCCAGCCAAAAAATGTCTGATTATGATTACTTATAAATGGCATGACTTTTGCAAGAGTGTTTGTAATGTAAAAAGAATGTTTTTCCTAAAAATTTTCTTGAGTGAAAGTCAAAAGATGAAAAAATTAGTCTAATAAATATTTGTTTACTTTGGTGTCTACAATTTCCCAGTATTGGTGATGGGAATTGTGAAATTTGTCCAAATTTTCTTTCTAAATTTCCTAAAAAAAATAATAAAAAAAATTATTTTTGATTATGCTGATTTTCTTGATTCTAATTTTCTGTATTTATTTAGGATTTAAAAATGTTTTTTTGATTTGCGAATTAATTTTAGACAATAATATGTCCTCGCAAATCAAAAACACATAAAAATAATTCGTATAATATAATAATATCTTTATATTTTTTGATTCGCGAATTTTATAACTCAGCTTTTTTATCACCTTTGAAAATAATTATTTTGAATCAGTTCTTCAAAGCTCTGATCTGATTTATACTTCGAGAGTTATCTCTTAAAACAAATTACTCAATCGAATCAAAATTGAATCGATTTAAATTATAACAAATCATTATCTCACTTTGTTCAATATCAAATCATTGAAGTAATTCACAGTTTAAGTGCTAACGTTAGCACGTTGTAAAACAGAAAGTTGTCAAATTTACAATAAATGCTAATTTACTACTTAAAATAACATATACTTACTGATTCATATTGACTGATTCTTAAAATGAATAAATTTTTATTCGTATTGATTCAAAAAAGAATTATCTCTTTGAAGCTCTGAATGAAGCACAACCCTAGTAAAAATGATTTTTATATATTCATATATGATTTTTATACAATCATTTATGATTTTATACAATTATAACTTGTCGAGTATTGTGAAACATATATTTTTATATGATTATATCAAAAGATATTTAATTATATAAAATTATATTAACAAGATCCACCATTTTTCGGATCAAATAATATATTTTTTATATAATTATATTAACCCATACATGGTTTGATCCGGAAAATGGTGGATCTGGTTAATATAATTTTATATAATTAAATATCTTTTGATATAATCATATAAAAATATATGTTTCACAATACACTACAAGTTATAATTGTATAAAATCATAAATGATTATATAAAAATCATATCTGATTATATAAAAATCATTTTTACTAGGGAAGAGAGAAGATTAAGCCTGCTTGGAATCAATAATTTTGGTTCACAATTTTGAAATTTTGAGATGTGCTATATCTAATTTTACGCGCAAAATCAGAATATTTATATGAATACCGAAAATACCGAAAATTCGGTAGTGGTAAATTTTAAATACCGAAATACCGATTTCTCAATTCCGATTCGGTATTGGAAACCCTAGTGTAAATTTAGGGAGTGACAAAATAATAGAGCAACTATAATGATATACTGAAGAAAAGAAAATTTTCAAAAACCTTGCAATGCCAGTCAAGTACATTGACTAACACAGATGCATTAAAAATAATTGCCAATGCCGTAAAAGCAACTGACAACTTTTCACTACAAAAATTTATTTGCAACTGACAAAATGGGTAAAAATTACTGTTTTTACAGTTAATTCTTTTGATATTATAAAAGAATATTTTATTAAAAAAAAAACAATTTTTTTCTTTCGATTACAAAAATATGTAAAATTGCTTCAGCCTCAGTGTTGCCAAGTCTTTTTTTACATATCCCCCTAAGTTGCCCAAAAAACCCCCTAAATTTGCTCTACCGCTAAAAACATCCCCCTAAAATAAATTTTCACAAAATTTAACAATTTTCTAAGTTTTTATTTCAAATTATTTTTAATAAATGCAAATAATTGATTTTTTTGTTGTTAAAATAAAAAAAAACTTCGTTATATTTTAGCTGGTTTCCTTTTCTTTCCTACACGGAAAAAATAAAAAGTGTATAATTGTCGAAGGACTTAGGTAAAATACAACTTCAAAAGAATATTTTGTAAGTTAGTAAAAAAATACATGTAGATTTATCAAATTTTGGTTTTTGTCAACTTGCTTTAATTTTCGATCTATTTCGTTTTCACGTACTTCAAAATATGTTAAGTTACCTAAGTTTTTTCTTTTATAAATTGTCTTTTCGAAAATATTATATTTCAATTAAAGAATTGTGTAACTTAGCAGAAAACTTTTGAAGTTGAGTTTTACCGAAGTACTACGGCAATTATCCAGTCATAGTCTAAAATTTTTCAACTTCAAAAATATGTAGGCTAAAAGAAAATAAAAACTATCAACAATTTGGCAAAACCAATCATCGAACTCTAAAATTTAATTGCTTTTTAAGTAAAACGACCCCTAAAATGATTTTCTTACCCCCCAAATTTCCCCCTAACAAATTGGTACCCCTAAAATTCCCCCTAAGCGGTTAAAACCCCCCTAAATTTAGGGGAAAAACCCCCAACTTGGCAACACTGTTCAGCCTACGTAAAATTGTAAGCAAAAATTCCAAGGCGTTCTCCAGTTATTATGCTTTTATGCATAAGAGATCAATACAAGTTTTTGATTATTAATTGCAAACTAGGAATATATCAGTAATAACAAATATAAACTAAATAAGAATTTTTAAAATTAAAAGAAATTCAACGCAATTTTTTATTTTTTCAATAACTAACAAAAACATCTGTTTACTGTAAAATTACTGTTTTGGTAGTTGTTTATGATGATATTAAAAATAACTGCTTTTAACAACTGTTACGAAGTTACAGTTTTTTCTTTGGTTGTTTTCTTAAATAAGCGCCGTAACAATTTTTTTTTGCATTTTTCTATAGAAAAACAACTGTAATTACTGTTAACAACAACAAGTACTGATGTAGTAACAAACAACTGTCATGTAGTGACTGTCAAACTCTTTTGAGTGTATCGTTCAACACCTACCGGTATGATTACACTCAAATATAAAGTAAATTTATGTATATTAATAATTTTAAAAGAAACATGATTCTATGGTCCAAATAAAAAACTGTCAAAAAATTGGGCAACGAAAATGTTAAAATAGCGATTTCTCAAAAATGGTCCATTGAAAAATTTTTCTTGTCAGATTCAGAATCAGTGTACAATACTTTGTTAGAAAATATGTATTGCAATGGAGGTTTCTCAAAAACTGAGAATTCGTTGATTAGTGTTTTAGTTTTGATTACAAAATACACATTTGATGCATTTATGGGCAATTTTATGATAGCTGCCCTGAAGCATCCTTCTCCGTTAGAGAGTTAGTTGTAATTATCGTGTTTTAATTGATGAATTAGTAATTGCAATGGAATGTAAAACCATTACCATTGATCAGTGATAACAGATCAATTAAAATCATTATCATTAATTAAAAAATGGTAATTAAAAAAATTTCATTATAATTGATGTTATTTCAGTTCTAATTACACCATCAATTTATTTGTCCACCTAAATAATTAAATATTACCATGTATGATATTAATAGAATAACAACTAAAATTTTAAGTGTAGCCTGTCGCCTCGATTGTAATTCATATTAATTATATCCATACTGTTTAAATAATTAAAAAAAAAATTGTGTTGTCTACTTTCAGGAGAGTGAAATTATTAAATTTAATGAAAAAATTAACAATAGGGATTATATGTTTTATTGGTATAGCCTTAATTAGTTATGTTATCATCAGTTTATGTTTTAGTGGTAAGTATTAAATTTTTTAAATTTCATTTATTATTTTATTTAATCTATACGATACAAAAATGTTTTTATACAAAATTTATTTTTTGAAGGAAACGCACTGTATGAAAATACAATTGACACTTTTCTGTTTTTTCTCTCTGTTCTTTTTTTCTCCACATTTTTGTGTTTTTATGCTTAAAAATTTATGCTAAAACCAAAAAAAAAAAAACCAACAAAAACCAAACAATAAAAATTCCTACTCTATGTGGTTTTTTGTCAAAATTTTTGCTCTGCCGTTTTTGCTTAATATTACTTTTTTTTCATTCCAATTCGTTTGTGCTTTTTGTGCTTGTCTTTTGTCTTCTCTTTGTTTTTCTTTTTCTTTTGCATCTTTCTCTTTGTAGAATGGCCAAAATCAACAAGCACAAATCCCAACAAACATCACAAAAATTCCAATATTATAACAACAACTACAACCACCACAACTACCCCTCCAATCACAAGTACGACCACAACTACTTTCACCACCACCACCACAACAACAATAATTCCTTCTTCTAATAATCCGCCTAGTGCAATTCCTATACTAAGTTTACCCTCAACCTTTAAATCTTCTTTTTTATCAGATGATAATAATAATACAGCATCATCACCATCCTCACAATCCCCATCACCAACAAATACAACACAATCATCTTCAATATTAGGGGAAATAGAAAATAATGACGATATTGCCACCTTTGATGAAAATTTACCCACCGTAACTGTAGCAACAACAGGTGTTGCTTCTGCTGCCGATGACACATTAGGCTCATCAACACCTTTAACAAAAGCATTTAGTACATCAACAACGCCAACATCTCAAGGGATTCCCTTAGTTAAGGATATATCAAAATCATCTAAGGATATTCCCTTATTAAGGGATATACCCATTACCGAAGAAAATTTTACCTCTACCTTGGGAGTTTTTCAACATGCTGCCGTATGTTCTGACCGACACGTTTGCAGTCAAATCGGCAGGTATGTTCTATTTTACTTATATATGTACGTACATATGTATGCGTTTTGAGTATTAAGTACGAGTATAAGAGTTTTACAGTTAAAACCAGTGTTGCCACCAGTAGATCAAAAAATTACACAGCTGTAAGTCAAAAATTATCCAAAACCATAGGAAATTACACAAAAAAGAATTATAAATTTTATATATGCACCCAGGAAAAAGATTGGTTGGCTTTCGATCAAAACCTTTAAAATGAATTTGCCAGTACTTTATTTTATTTGGAATTACCTATAATTGAATACTACATCAAAAATATTTTACTAGGTATTAAAAATAGGGAAAATGAACTAAAAAACAATCCTTTTAACAAATTATTGGTATCTCCAATCAATTTTAAAATTAGTATCAGTTTAGTAATTCTATGCAGTAGAAGCAGCCATTTATTTTGTGAATATACAAGAAATTAGTGTTATCTATAACCTTTTTTAAAAAAATTTCAATATTCGAAAGTAGTAACTACAAATACGGGTATCCTAATCAAATATGACCTTAAATTCAAGTTTCTGTAGAACCAACCGAATTGTGGATTGTATTGATAACACACACAACTATTAATTGGTATTGATAAACGAATTTTATACTGTATTAATAAAACATATAAATTCAAAATTAGTCATTAAAATTATTAAGTGTTTGTGGTGTAGTGGGTGAGGAGTTGGCCTAGTACGCCGGATTTCCGGGTTCGAATCCCGGAAAAGACAAAAATTTAGATGTTTTTTTTTTAATTAAAATAAAATATTCATATGTATAAACAGTAAATATGGCTAAGAAATTTAAAAGTAGTTGTGGTGCAGTGGGTAAAAGTGTGAACTATTAACCTGAAGGGCCGGGTTCAATACCAGAAAATTCAAAAAAGTTTTTTAATTTCAATAAAATTTTGTAGAACATAATAATATTTATGTGGAACATAATATTGAATTAGACAACCGAATATTGGCGTTCACGACGAAAAATATAATTTAATATAAAGATAGTTGTCGTAACCGCACGAATTCGATTGGCAACAAATTCGGTGGCCACAACTGAGACTGTTTTCTGTGTGTGGCTATTTTATATACAAAAAATTATAAAATACAAAATATGAGGCCCTTTGGACCAAATCTCTTGGGGTAGAACCAAAATATTTTAGATATAATTCAGCTTAACGGCTGGTTGGATTCCTGACACTTCATACACTCGGAACAAAAATAAACGCCTGTGGGTTTTCTCTTAAAGAGTGAAATTTATTTTCATTTGCAAATTTAAATTTTTACAATAACATAGTCCGGTTTTTTGCCATCTCCAAAGCCAAATCAAGACTAATTTTTCTAAACAATTTTGATTATTTGTTGCATCTTTATCTATTAACTAAAGAGAATGTCAATCCAATATGTGTTTTAGTCTTAAATGGCGTGCTTTTCAAGTTGGAATATAAAAAACGACATTTTTGCCTTTATTTGAAGGGTACTTTCATTTATATGTGTTTTATAGATAAATATTTCCTAGTTGCTAGTTATTCTCTTCCCAGAGCCTTCCAAGTTCAAACATTTTGTACACAAATTTCCATTGAACACAACATAAAAACGTATTTTAATTTTAAAGTTAATTGGAAATATCAATAGTTGGATAATAGGTTTGTTTTTTAGTTCCTTTCCCTATTTTTAATTTCCAATACTATATTTCTGTTTTATTAATTGATTTAGGTAATATCAAATAAAATAACTTCTTACCAAAAAAAGTTGATAGTTTTGATCGAATTCCAACCAATCTTTTCCGTGGATGAAAATAAAGATTTTGAATTCCCAAATTTTTTTAATGGATATCCGAAAATTTTGTCTTATTCTGCTGACTTTTGGAACATGATGTTTAAATACAGTTTACCTACATATATCATAAAAATAGTGAATTATTGGGTGCCATTTTGACTACAACAAAATTCTCTTTACATTAAATAAAAACTATAAAAACTTTAACAGCTCTATATCCCTGTTCGAGGTGGATAAATTTGTTCTGAACTGAATACAAATCGACAAAAGGGTTTAAAGTTTCTTTGAAAATTGTTTTAAAAAATTTTCTTATTTCAAAGAAACTTCTAAACCTGAATTTAGTTTAGAATTAGTTTAGCCAGTTCGCACCCACCCTTAGAATTAAATTTACGAAAATTTCTGTTTAAAGTCAAATTACACAAAAACTACACAAAAATGTCGTTATTCAAAAATTATCCAACGAATGTATAAACAGTCCCGTTTTTGAATAATTATTCAAAAAGTGGCAACACTGGTTAAAACACGCACCGTAAGTAGTTTTAGACATAGAACAATCTCATTCCAACTTTAAAGGTCTTAATTCGTAATTTAGTTAGAAAAATTAATATTTATTTTATAAGATAGACACAATAATAACAAACATAAAATGTAAATTTTCACTTGAAATCAAAAAAACTTACTATGCTAAAGTAGGTAAAAATTTAACCCTTAAATGCATGGTGTAGCCATTTGGCAACATACCGGTTTTTTAAAAAAAAAAAACCCACTTGATACACAAAACTGCATTTTTGGGCATTAGGGGCCCCTTCTGTACTTAGTGTTCCTACACACAGAAAACAAATTAGTTGGAATTCGGTTAAAACTATAAAAGCTCAATTGGAAAACCATACATTTTATGGCAATTACTAAATTTTCTTTTATAAGGCCATTAAACTGTTTTTATTAATGAGGATTTTTTAATATAACCAAGTTAATGCTATAATTCCCAATTATTAGTAAACTTTACCAATAGGGAGTAAAAAATTTAGTTATGGAAATTATTAGTAGACCCGACCGTAAGAAAAATTATAATAAGTTATTAAAACATAAAATGCATAGTAACAACAAATATTCAGCATTTCATTTATCTTAACTGTCAATTTAAAAATATAAAAAAATATATAAGAAATACAAACAACATTTTGAATAAAAATGAAATAATTTATTGAGCAAGGAAAGAATCAAAAAGCGGTAGCAGAAATAATTTTCCATGTAAGTTAATTCAAAAATAAAAGTATTTTAATATGTTTTCCATTACTGAAAACGACATTTTTTTCTTGATAGAAATATTGAAATTGCATGCTAACTTTAAGAAACGAAATGGACACCAAGAGCCGGAAAAATTATTTCGCTTAATATCCTAAAGTACGGCTTATCAATTTTCTAAAGGTAAAAACCCAGGATATTTTTTTAAAATAAAATAGGTCAGAATAAAACTGCTGCGGTTTTTTCAAAACACTTCTTCTCGAAAAAATGTTAGATTAAAAAAATCCTTTTTGTATAATTGAATCTAAAATTCATAGATCGAAAATTCGGAAAATTTGCTACAATATAATCTGTGTAAAAATCATTCCGATTTTGAACAAAGCCGATTGAATCTAAAATTTTTTAGGCAAAGGTCTCTGGAACACATGCTTATTCAGTTAGAAATTACCACAGAACCTGAGGGTTTCCATGTAAAAAGTCCGATAATGTTTAGATTTTATTAAAATTATAATAATATATTATTGTATATTAAAATTTTAATTGTATTTTTCCAGTGTAGAAAATCATTACCAGATATGTGGTTATGTAACTACATACTTGGTAATGGTAACTACTTACTTTTGTTATTACATTTCTTATTTAGCGATGTGGCAAAAAATAATGAGTTGTCGTTACAAACCAGCATACGAAAAATCAAAAAATATATCGTTACCTATGTGCTTACCAGTACTGACAAAAATAATGAGTCTAAAAATAGATTTTCAAAAAAATTAATTATATAAAAAAAAATATTTTTTATTGTATTTTTTTTTTTTTTTTTAAATAAAATTTGCTGGTGCGGGAATCGAACCTGGGTCTACAGATTGCCAGTCAACAGCTCTACCATCTGAACTATATCGACATGTAATATTTAATAGATAAAAACATAATTGACCTGCTGCACACAAGTAAGCTTACTCGCCAACATACAAAAAATCAAAAAATATGTGCTTACATATATCCTACCAGTGTTTAAAAAATATTGAGTCTAAAAATAGATTTCAAAAAGTTTTCAAAAAAATCTAAAAAATTATTTTCTATTTGAAATAATGATAAAAATAAGTCATTATCAGTAACTCATTATTATATGTTTTAAAATAATGCAGAAGGTAAGTGGGTGTCATTACTGGTACTCCAAAAAAAATAATGATATGTCATTACCATTTCTACACTGGGTTGATAAATAAAAAAAAGTAAAAAATAATGAATATTTTTATTTGAAAATGGTGTATAATGTTTTTAAATTCAATTGTAGGTACTGAATTTTTTTTTTTAATTTGGCAATCACAACTGAAAATGTAAGTTTCGAGAACCGAATTTTACAATTATGCCAATCGACGGTACATTAAATTTAAAGATAGTTACCGTAACCGCCACAATTCGATTGGCAACAAATTCGGTTAGCCCAACGAATCTCTTTTCTGGGTGTATAGTTTAGTGCAGAATTTTTAAACAGTTAAGCACCGTAAGTTGTTTGAGTTTCACGTGAAAAAACTGTTATACTCCATATAAAAAAAACTAATTTTTCACGACAATCAGTTTCGCGTGAAAATTGTGTAGACTTTTTTTCACGTAAATTTAATATACAAGACTATTATTTTTCTTGGGAAAAAGTGACTGTTAGATCACAACTATAGTTAAGACAATTCGTTTTTCAACTTAATATTTAAGCTTGAATTGAATTAAATGCAAATCTTTTAAACAATGATTAGATTTCTTTACCTATGTTTATTAATTTCTTAGTAATCCATAAAAGAGTATTGTTTTGTGCATTTTGCTTTGCTGAATTTATAACAGTAGATCTCTATTTTTACTTGTGTGCAAATTTAACTTAGGGTGCGTACAGAGTGGCCGATTGTTGCCGAGCCGAGCCGACTGACGCTTATTGTGAGAACCAATGCGAGAAAACTGGTACTATACAAATTAGTACAAATAAGCGCGAACAGGTCATAGTTGGCGCCGAGCTGGTCAGAGCGCAAAGCTGATTGAATGCGAGAAAACAGTTCCAAAGCGTATTTCAGCGCCGAAAACATTGGTAGCATTCAGCAGAGAAACCTTAAACTGATACCGGTGACTTGTAGCTCTTTGTGATTAGTAACTCTGCTGAACGACGTTTTCTTTGTTTTGTTTTTAAATACAATTTTTATATATTTTCCTTTAGTTTCTTTAAATTTTTGTTTTTGAATTATATTTGTATGTTTTTATTTGTCATTCTTACAAAAAAAAATATTTTTAAAATCAACAACAACAAATGTATCACTAATTGATCAAAAGTAGCAAACATTTTTTACGCTACGAAAATATGACAGCGCTACCTGAGCGCTCAGACTGAGCGGGTCGTTCAGCAGACAGTTATACAACTGTTGTAGAACTGTTGACAATTAAAGTGTATCTGCCGAACGCAGCCATTGTTTATGTTATGTTAATAAAATAAAAATTAAACGAAAAAATAAAAATTCAAATAAATAATAAAAATTAAATAAAATTATAACAATTATAAAAAAATTAAAAAAAAAACTTATAAACAAAATTTAAAAAAAAAATGTAATAAAAATTTCAAGAATAATTGAAGAAATGCGTTAATAAGTAAAATTTTAAAACTCAATGCCAGTTTGAACAACAAACCCAAATGCATACAAACATACATAAAACACAAATAATAGATAAAATATCAGCGCTGATTCTAGCATCCACTATGCACACCCAAACTTGTTTCTCGAATGAACAAGTTCTCGCAATAAGCGTCAGTCGGCTCGGGTCGGCAACAAGCGGCCACTCTGTACGCACCCTTAGGCTGTAGCATTAGATAAAACCTTGTAATATTTGAGTACTTGATGAACATTAAAACGCCTAAGACCAAAACGAAAAATCAAGTGTTTTTTTTTCGCTGTACAGTGACAGTTTGTGTTTACTGTGATTGTGTCTTTGTTATAAAATTAAAAAATTGTTATTTTTTATAAATTAAATTACAATTTGAGGCCTTTAAGTTCGAGTGAAATTTTTCCACGTGAAAAACAACTTACTGTGCTTTAGAGTAAAAATCTTAGTTTTTCTCTGTATATTTGTGAAAAATCTAAAACACGCGTTTTATTACAAAAAGTGTAATATTAAAAAATATTTGTTGAAATATTTAAAGTACAATTCTAGCAATAAAATTCATATTGGCGACAATAAATGCATAAATTATTGTTTATAGATTTTTTTTTGTTTTTTTTTCATACACTTTAAAATAATCACAATTTAGCTATTTGGCAAAAAAACATATTTTTCAATAAAAAATCACCTTTTTTTTAAATAATTTTTTTTTGGTATTTTTCTTGAAATGTACACGCCTTTAGAAATCATATATAAAAAAATAGTTAAAATCGAAGAGATCATGCATTTAAGGGTTAATAATAAATTTTAGGAAAAGGGTTACTCTGTGGCTTTAATTAGATTAATAAAGATTGTTTTATTTTTTCCGAGAATTAAATAGGGTATTTTCAACTTTGGACAAAAATTTTTGTAATTTTTTTCCTTTGGCAAAACTTTGTTATATGATGAAAGAAAAGTTCTGACCAAAATTCATCCAAATCGAAAGTGGTCGATTCCAACCATTGGTCGATTTTAAATGGAATGACCTATATACATTTTTCAAATTTCAATTTATTTTGAATACCCAGGCAACAAAATTTTAATACTTTTCTTAGAGTTCTCATGCTTTGAGATTTTTTTCAAGATTGATCTAAATTAATACAGTACGATCCACTATTTTTCGGAGTTAATTGTATTGTAGGCTATATCCAAGAGGTTGTGATTGTGTTTTTTAACACTTAACTTTTTTACTCGGGCATTAATAAATTCTGTGAATTTGGTATCATACTGTTGCACAATATATTTATTTAGAAAAAGGATTCAAGACATAAATTTGTATTTACTTAAATTTTTAATTTGTTAATTTCCTATATCCAACTCCTTTTACAGTACGATTTTAAAAGATGGCGGAAGTGCAGTTGATTCAGCCATTGCAACTTTACTCTGTAATGGTATTACAACAGCCCAAAGTATGGGTATCGGTGGTGGCATGTTAATGAATATCTATATTAAAAATCACAAACAAGCATACTCGGTAGATGCCAGAGAAGTCGCACCATTTGCTGCCACACAAGATATGTTCACTGACAAACAAAATCTATCACTACATGGAGGCATGTCCATAGCAGTACCCGGTGAATTGATGGGTTATCATCGGGCTCATGAAAAATTTGGTAAATTACCATGGAAGAAATTAGTGGAGCCCTCGTTAAAATTATGCAAAGAAGGATTCTATATGTCAAAACATCAAAATGCAGCATATAAAAATAAATTTAATCGGGTAAAAAGTAATGAAATGTTAAGGTAGGTTAAGGAGGGATAGATAGAAAATTAATTTGACTAGTATATGTATAAATAAATGGAAAATTTTTAATTTTATTTCTATAGCAAGGTTTTCATAAATCAAACCACCCAACAACTGCATCCAGTGGGTACAAAATTATATCCCTTACCCGAATTGTGTACCACATATGAAACACTGGCTGCTAATGGGCCTTATGATTTCTACAATGGTACTTTGGCTAAACTGGTGGCTGAGGATTTAAAGGATTTAGGTAGTTTGGTGACATTTGATGACTTAGATTCTTATAGAGCAGATTTAGTCAGTTCGATTACCATGCAATTGGGCGATGATATGTTGTATGCTGTACCACCCGTCAGCAGCGGTACAATTGTAGCCAATATTTTAAGTATATTGGAAGGTTTCAATTTTACTCAAGCCTATTTAAAAGATGTCAAACACCAAGCAACTGTAATTCATCGTATAGTCGAGGCTTTGAAATTTGGTTATGCAAAGAGATGGGAATTGGGTGATGTGCGATTTAATGATGTCAGAGAGGTAAGTTGAAGGAGAAAAGTGAAATTTTTATTTTATTTCCAAATTTTTCCAGTGTTTTCTTTAATTGATAGAAACATTTTATAAAATATTGTATTTTTCTATTTTTTATTTAGTTGGTCAGCCGTTTAACTAATCCAGAGACTGGCATGCAGTTAAGAAAAAAAATTAATGACACCACCGTTTTCGAAAATCCTCATGCATATGGTGCACAATTTTCCGATGAGGATGATTTTGGTACTAGTCCCTTAGTGATAATGGCACCCAATGGTGATGCTGTGGCTGTTACGTCTACAGTAAATGACTAGTAAGTTGACTTACGATACCATTCTAGTAAATATGCGCAAATAATTTAACTTCTCTTTTCCCCTTAGTTTTGGATCTGGTCAAGCTGGCAAACGTACTGGCATTATATTCAACAGTGCCATGAATGATTTTTCTATTCCAGGTCAAAGCAACTATTTTAATTTGCCGCCCTCGCCTACTAATTTTATAGACGCTCAAAAACGACCCATGTCCTCGATGTCACCGATGATTGTAGCCGATCAAAAGTCAAATGTTCGCTTGGCTATAAGTGCTGCTGGTGGTGCGAAAATAATTTCGGGCATAGTGGATGTTATGTCGAGAGTATTATGGATGAATCAAAATATAAAAGATGCCATTGATGCACCAAGATTTCACAGTCAATTGGTGCCGAATATTTTGGAATATGAAAAACATGCATTTTTTTCAGAGGTAATTTAATTTAGTTAACATATTTTGGTAATTAAAAATGGAGGCATAAAGCATTTACAATTTTGTTAAAGTTATGATACTAGTCGACAAGGGTTTTAGTCATTTTTCTAATAAGACTGTTTAACTATATTCTTGTCTTTTAAATATAAATTAAATATAAATAAAACAAAATTCAACCATGTTGCATTTCCAAGTTAAAATCTTTCTTCTTTTCACTCCTGATCGATAGTGAAAGAATTATGTAGATGATAAATTCGATAAATTCAAAAAGGTTTCGCTGGACCTTGTTCATTAACACTTTTTGTTAAAGTTTACTATGCTCTAATTAATTTCTCTTTAAAGTTACTCTATTTATAGTAGGAAACTGTACTCCTACTATAAATTGGGTAAATTTACTCTACACACATAATAATCCATGCATAAAAATACGAAAAAATGTCAAAATAACAAAAAAAATTGTAAAATATACGAAAAATGGGTTATTTTACGAAAATTTTTGTTGTTTTGACATTTATTTCGTATTTTTTATGCATGGATTATTATGTGTATATGTGCGTAAGAGAAAAAAACTACACACATTATGTGTAAGTTGATACGCACAAAATGAGTATATTTGCATTGCAGGTGCGCACAAAATTTTCAAAACTTATTTGTAAATTTACTAATGTTGTGTCTAAAAAAGCATGTTTTACGTGTATATTAGTATGGACCTTATTATATACACTTGCGATTTAAGGCCGTCCCCCTAGAAATGTGCCTTTGGGTATAAAAATATACTATGCAAAAAATTAAGGTGATCGGATAACGAGAACACGTGCTGCATTGGCCCTGAAGTTTGAAGTACGATTTACAAGGCGGATATATCACTTTTTTGGCTTTATTTTTGAAACTACTGGTTCTTTAAATAACTGTATTTTTTAAAAATGTAAATAGAATCATAATCTAGACTGAATTCTCTTTCTGGTAATGTATAAAAATCCAAAATCGGTTGGAAAATATTTTGCTAATTGCAATTTCCTCATACCATTAGGTCCATTCGATTACTTTTCTCAGTCAAGTCCAGTAAGAATTACTCAGTACAAACTTACAGAGAGTAAGACAAGATTTACTCTCAAAATAAAATTTTCCTAAACATGTTTCGCGAACAGAAAATTTGCAACAATTTGCAAGTTTGTAGACACAGCTGATTACAACACCAAATATACAAATAAATTTTAACTGCTCGCTATGAAAGAAGAGAATTTTTAATGTTAAACCTTAAGCAGAACATTTTTAGAAGGTTTTCGTATCTTTCCCATAATTTATTTTGAAAGTTTTACTGCTTGGCATTTCCATAAAATAACATAATTGGAAAATATTTTTTTTTTATTTACAATAAACAAACATATGTTTTCGAAACATATGTTTTTTTCTGCTTGCAAATTCTTACTGGGAAAAATTTGTCCAGCAAAAATTTGCAAGAAACAGAAGAAGACTTAGAAACTCTCAACATAGAACTGTCACTTTATTCTCTCTTTTTTCATTCTGTTTACTGAGTATTTATGTAAACGAACGCCATCCAGTAAAAATTTGTACAAATTTGTACAAATTATCCAGTACTCGAATGGACCTATTGTAGGGTTAAAATGAGATAAATTATGAAAATCGTAAAAAATAAAATATTTCTTTCAAAAATTTACAATATTATACCCTAGTTTCATTTCTAAGATCCACAAATATTCAGATGTAAATTTTTGTCTCTCTTGGCTTATGATAACCTAGTCCCAGGTATGGCCAAAAATGGGATTTGTTTTTCTATAAATTTGCAAAACTCTAAATGTGAGTTTTTTAAAATTTTGTTCAACAAAATATACAAAAAAAAGTCGTCAACGCATAGGGGTTTATTAAATACACCTTAGACAATAATTCTACTGAAACTTACACATATCCCTCTTTTAACTTAACAGTGACGGAGTTTTAAATTTGAAAATTTTAGTGAGAAGTGTGATTTTGGCCAATAATTTAGATAATAGTATTAATTTTTGTGTTTTTTTCCATTTCTTTTAATTCTGGTACGAGAGATTGTTTTCCGAAAATTTTGTAATCCTCCGACAACGTTAACCCTTTGCGTACCAAGGTCAAAGATGAAATTTTTGAAATTTTTCGATTTTTCCTGGAAGTATACCAAAACAATGTGTTGTTTCTTGCGGAATTTGATGAAAGTTGTCCAAATAACTCTGTTAACACTAAATTTTATACATAGTAATAAAAATTTAGAAATTAACCCTTGTAGGCACATGGGGTCGAAATGACCCCAAATTTTTAAAATGTAAAAAAGGCATGAATTTGGCATGAAATTCGATATAAAAACCTTTAATTTAGAATTTTCTAAAAAAAAATAAATCCAAATTAACCTATTTGAGAGCATGATGTCAAAATGACCCATTTTTTATGTTAAATAACGCTAGTTGGCTGAAAAATGTAGGTAGAAACCACAAATTGTTGTTTAAAAATGTGAAGAAATGAGTTAATTTTGTGTTTTATGGTTTCTATAAATAGATTTCACTAAAATTTACCAAAAATTTTACAACATTACCTTATGTTTGAAATAATGATAAAAATAATTCATTATTGGTTATGCAATATTTTTTATTTTAAACTTGTGGAAAAAGTAACTAGTTTTTAGTAGCTCATTATTATATCTTCTAAAATAATACAGAAAGTAAGTCGGTGTCATTACTGGTAGTCCAAAAATAATGATATATCATTACCGTTTCTACACTGGGATATATATTGAATTAAGTACAAAAAATAAATGGATCCCCCTGATCATTTATATAATCAGAGCGTAATTTGGGCTTAGCTTTGCACAAATTCTGTCAGTTTTACGCTGTCTGGCTTTAAAGGAAAGTTTATATCTGATATTATAATCCCCCATTTGTATGTAAAGTTTTTCCAAAGTTCTTAACCACACCAAATTTTATATGAAGCAGTGGCAGAAGAATTTATTCTGTTGTCATCAGTGGTGATGGCTGAATGATATTGTTTTCAACTAACTCCCATGAGCTCTGGATTCCCAAATTTTTTGGCATGTAGGTTGCCACGCCATCTACTGTCCCATTTGCATAAAAATCATGGATACTTTACATATCCAGACTGCATTCCAGAGAGAAAGGCAACTACTTTTAAATTGCAACATGCACGCCTTTTGTGCTCTTCGTATTTTACTACATCCAAGATACATTTTATAGAATCTTAAGACTCTTTCATTAAAGAATGAAGCCGTGTATTCCTTAAAAGTATACTTGCCGCAGACATAGCAAAAGCAGTCAACCTATTCCGAAAAGTCAGGAATTTTTTTTTTTTTAATTCTCTTGTAGTACAATTAAAAAACCAAAAAGATTAAATTTCCTTATGACAATTTCGAGTGACGCTACTCTGCCCAAGTGTACACTTATAAAAAAAAGTTAGCACAAAAGTCTGTTAAACGCGTTCTGCTTCAATTGAACTATTTTTCTGTTATTTGGTGTTAAAATTTAGGACTTAGCTAATATGTTTTTTAAATCCAATTTAGCATAACAATGTATGCTAATTTTTATTAATTTGTTTTTCATAAATTTACAAATTTTTCAGCTAATTTAAACCACAATTATTTCCTAATTATTATATTTTTGTGTCTCTGCTATCAATATCAAATAAAGATGGCGCTATATTGTAATTGTTTTTATTATATAATCGTAAAATAACTTGTATCTGGGAAACTAAGCGAGATAGAGCAAAATGGACAAAAATTCTTTACTCTGTACTTCTTAATCCTTATACCTATACTCCCAATAATAAATATGGGCCTGTCTAGGATCAGATCCGGGAAGTCGAAATTTTAAGCGACATTTTAACAGAAATTTCTAGTTAAATCAGGTAAAATTTCTGCTGAATTCAGCTGAAATTTCCTAGTTAATTTCACTAAATTTTTGTATATTTAGCAGTATGTAAAATTTAGCTTACCTAAATTTAGCAGACCATGATTTTCAATTTCATTGAAAATTCTGCTGGGCCAAATACAGGTATAATTTTCAGTTATTTCAGCAGAGTTTTCAACTATTTGTACGGACTTTTTTTATGAGTGTAGTATATTATTTAATGCCACAATATTTTCTTTAATTTCCTCTACTTTCAGGAACTTTTAAAACTTCTCGCTGATAAAGGACACAAACTGAAAACAATGGGAATTGGTACTGTAATCTGTGGCATTGTTAAAAATTCAACAGCAATTTATGCAAATGCTGATTATCGTAAACAAGGTGGCATTGCTGGTTATTGAAAGCAAGAAATTTTTTTTAAAAATGGGAATACAATTTTCAACAAATTTACCAAAATCCAACCAACAAATAACATCAAACAAAAATCTCAATTAAATGTGCTTTATATTCAAAATAAAACCAAGTATAGTATTTAAAAAAAAAAAAAACTAATAACATTGAAAACTATACATCCTTTTTGTAATGATATTAAAAATGAATGAAGAAAAAAATAAATAATATTTATAAAATAAATTTAAATAATAAATCCTTTTAAATCTAAGCAAATTATAAGAAAAAAATGAAGCTTGTTTTTTTTAGAGATAATTCCAAAAACAAGTCAATGAAGGAATTCACAGTTTAAGGGGTAACGTTAGCACGTTGTAAAATAGCATGATTCTTGAGGTTTAACGCATAGAAGGTTGTCAAGTTTATGATAAATGCTACTTTACTACTTAAAACAGCACAAACTGTGAATACCATCAATATATGTTAATGAAATACTCCTATTTCTAATAAGCGATGGTCATAGGTAGGCAGCTTGTAATTGCCTCTATTTATTAAAAGTCAGAAATTAAAAAAAAATATATTCTTTTATGAGTAATCACCTTATGAACATCGCTATATATATTTGTTTTTAACTATGTATATTTTAATATAACAAAATACTAAAGTAATTTCCATTAATTTTGTAAATTATTTTTGATACCTTCTTTTATTATTTTTGTGTAAATTTTTACTATTTACTCTACTATTATTGTTTTATGTTTTAAATATTTGTACTGGCTAAAAAACCTTTTCTATAAATTTCACATCACCAGTATACAATACTACAACTACAACAAAATCCCATAGTTTATATAATTGTCTATTTCTTAAACAAACAAAATCTTTATATTCATGATAATATTGTATTTATCATATAAATAAAATAATTTTCTTTAAAAATAAATCAATTTATAGTTTAATTTACAGTAGAATCAGAGATGGAAAACTGGTTTTTAACCTAGTACTCAAAGATTAATTTTTTTGAATTCGATTTTTAGTAAAACAAAATTCTTAGTCATACATATCTGTAGTGGTGGCCACGAATTTAACACAATTCAAGTTTTTTCTAATTTTATTGTTGTTGCCCTTATTTTTAAAGATTAAACTAGTGGCTAAATTCGCCACGAAAGGCAAGGAGATGGTTCAGAAAATTGTACAGAATTTTAACGTAATGTTTGTTTTTTCATTTTGTCACTTGTTTTAAGTGGGCGTGGCTTTTAACGAAAAATTAGCGATATCAACCTATTATCAAATTACATAGTAAACTTTAGGCAGTACTAATCGGTTCTGTACAAACTGTATATTTTTGGAAATCCTATGAAATTTCCTTAAGTCTTGCATTATTTTTATCTACAAATAGTCGCCAGACTTAAAATTGCAGCACTTTAAATATGACCAAATTTTTATTTGTTTTCTAGCGATTTTTAATAAAGTTAACATTTTTTCGGAAAAACAGCACTCAAATTTGGTTAGATTATAATTATTTTTTAATTTCTTTAAAAAAAATTTAACCCTTAGTGGCCTGGGGTCAGAAAAGACCCATTGGACTTAATATTAATTATGACTACTAGATTGTAAATCCTTTAAATTGATAATAAAAAAAATCTCAACTGGATAAAAATAATTATTTTATGTAACGTGATCCATATGGGGTTAATTTTAATACTTTTGGCCAAAAACGCCCCACTAGGAAATTTACAGAATAACACCTTTCACATATCCCAATTTAATAAAAAAATCTGATAAATGTTATTCTGTAAATTTCCTAGTGGGTCGTTTTTGTGAAAAGTGAGAATAATAACGCTATATGGATCAAGTTACTCAAAATAATTATTTTTATCAAGTGGAAAATTTTTTTTTTTATTCATTCAAAGTGATATTTTTATGAAAATTATGAAAGGTGTTATTCTGTAAATTTCCTAGTGGGGCGTTTTTGGCCAAAAGTATAAAAATTATCCTCATATGGATCACGTTACACAAAATAATTATTTTTATCCAGTTTAGATTTTTTTTTTATAAATTTAATAGCTTTGCAATCTCGTAGTCATAATTAATATTAAGTTCCATGGGTCTTTTCCGACCCCAGGCCACTAAGGGTTAACTTTTTTTTAAATAAATGAAAATAAAATCATAATCTAACCAAAGTTGAGTGCTGTTTTCCGAAAACCGTGTAAAATTTGATGAGAACATTTAAATTTTGTTTAATTATTGACAAAATGAGCAATTTTTGTAAAATGTGCTGGAAAGCAGTCGCTCCAAACACAAACTCGAATTATCATTTTTCCAATTTATTTTTTTTCTTTAATATCAACTATTATGTGGTACAAATAGCAATCGACATCTCCAAATTAGGCAATTTTAAAAAAATTTTAAAACTAATTAAAAAAAAAACACGTTTTTGCATTTTTATCAAATTCGTGGGTCATTTTGGATTCCAGGCTAAAGTGAGTTAATGATATCCGATGAAGTCAAAATTCCATGTATGAGTCATTTTGACTATATTAAATGAATAAATGGAATAAAAAATAATTTTTTTCGAATTTTGGGAATTTTTAATAGTAATACACTTTTTTTCCAAAAGGGGCCATTTTCGTCCAACTTTCGGCACGGGTTAACGTTTTCCAAAAAAAAAACACAAATCGATTTCTTCCATTTGGGACCATTTCCAATAAAACTGGGGGGTGTAATGACAAATCTATTTTTAAGGGACACTCTAATATAAAGGGTTTTTCAATAAGAGCGCTACAAAAGTAAAAAAGTTTAAATAAAACAAAAACGGTTTTGGATATCAATGAAATTCTTTATTCCTGTGAAAGTACGTTCGATGCCATTATGTATGGAAATCGATCTCTTTTGCATGGCCACCACGGGCACGCTTGCAGAAGTCCAGACGCTGAACCCAATTTTCGACAGTTTTCAAGCATAAATCGGCCGATACTGCTGCAATTTCACGTTTGATATTCGAACGAAGTTCATCAATCGTCGCTGGCTTGTTGGCATAGACCATAGATTTGACGTAGCCCTACGCTCAATTGTTTATCTGCTAGGACCATTATGACGACCATAAATTGTCGGTAGTAAATTTTAATAATTTCGACTCGTTGTTGGCTCGTATATCTTTCCATCATGAAATGGCAAACGTTACTGAAGAGAAATGTCAAAACAGCGGCAAGAAATATGGCGTCGTTTGCTGTCCCTGTCTTTCTACTTTTGTAGCGTCCCTGTTGAACAACCCTATATATATATAGTTCCAGAACTGATTCTGAAGCAACCGGTTCATCTTTGGAGCTATAGAAGTGGTTGCTTTTGGCACAATTTCAAACAAAAATAATCGGTGTTACAATTGACAGTAGAAGGGATTGTAAAGGAAAAGTAGCTATCCTACAACCAATTCTTTGGAACAGAAAATTTTCCTGGGTATAATCGTTCAATCAAAATTGTTTTGATCGTTTAATCGATCAAAATATAAACACGAATAATTGACTACTCTAATATTTGTACCACTTGAATGACCTGGTTCATCCCATTTTCACATGTCACGCGACAGGCACTTTCAGACCGGTGTTCTTTTAACCAGTCACAGTACTGGTACTTAGAGACCTGTTTTCACCGGTTACGGGACAGGTCACCGGTTTGGTACTTTCAGACCGGTCCTGCTTTCACCGGTCACATATTTTTAATAAATATGCTATTTTTTCCAAAAATGGGACATTTTCGTCCGCGATTTGGGACTGGTAAAGTTTAAAAAAAAAAATTTGAGCGAAATGAGGTATCGTGAAGTATTTTTCTTACCAAACTAAGTAGTTGTGTATAATGTCATTAACTAAAAGTAAACAGCTGACACGATACTAATGGAACCTTTAGTTTAGAAGTGCCGTAATGTATCGTAAAGTATCATGTCAGCTGTTTAGTTTTAAATATTGATATTAAATATCACTATTTAGTTTGGAAATACATAAAGCCCAAATTAGTTTGGAAGTAAAGTGCGGCAAAATGAGGTATGGTGAGGTAGAAATCTATTACACTATGCGACAGTCAAAATCGGGATGGGATGAAACCAACGGGAAATGTTATATCGGTCAAAAACAAGTTATACGTGTCCCGGCGTTTCGCTGGGTCACCACTAGGAATCGAGATATATCTTTTTTTGACATAACTCGAGAACCACTAGTCCGATTTTGCTCAAACAATTTTAAAAAATTAAAAATTACAATTCCTTTAATCTGTTCATATAACGTTTTTCTATATACTCAACAGTTTTGCCGGTAAAAATAAATGTTTGTTACCGCTACCATAAAAATCAATAACCTTTTGTTTATTACTTTTTTTTAATATTTTAGGCAAAAAATATTTTTTTCTTCATACATTTATTTTTACCGGCAAAACTGTTGAGTATATAGAAAAACGTTATATGAACAGATTAAAGGAATTGTAATTTTTAATTTTTTTAAAATTGTTTGAGCAAAATCGGACTAGTGGTTCTCGAGTTATGTCAAAAAAAATACCACCAAAGGTCAAATCGATATATCTCGATTCCTAGGGTTGACCCAGCGAAACGCCGGGACACGTATAACTTCTTTTTTACCGATATAACTTTCCCCGGTAGTTTGAAGCCTTCCCGATCAATGACCCCTACCATTTGTCTCACAGTGTTATCAATAAGTTTTCTTACGCCAAATCTACTTCCAAACTAAGTAGTTGTGTACACTATGACTAGTTGAAAGTAAACAGCTGACACGATGTTTTACGATACTGCAGACTAATACGATACTGCCAGACTAAGAGTAATAGTATCGTAAAGTATCGTGTCAGCTGTTTACTTTTTGTTAATGACAGTGTACATAACTACTTAGTTTGGAAGTACATTTGAGGTAAGAAAATCTATTGAAAATAGATTTCTATCTCTCGATACCTCATTTCGCCGCACTTTACTTTCAAACTAATTTGGGGTTTATTATTGTATTAAGAAAGCAAGCATAAAAAATATATTATTCGATTACTCACTCTATTTATTAATCACTATAAAATTACCCACCAATACTACGCATGTCCATTCAGAGGATATAGAATTTTTACTTGTTGTAACAGTTTAATAAAAACAGAACTTTTTTTTCACAATTAGAAACAAAAAACAAATGTTATTAAAATTTATTTTGGGTTTATTTATAAGCTATGGTTTATATTTATTTAAACAAACACAAGGTAAAATATATAAAATTACTTCATTATCATATTTAATAATCTGTATATCCATTTTGTGTTTTGCAGAGAACGAAGAAGACAAGCAAATTGTCAATAATAAATGGACAACATTGAAGCCACCAAATGTTGAGATACCACAACCACCCTCCATGTCAACATTACATGTTTATGAAAAGGCTGCAGTATGTTCAGATAAAAGCATATGTAGTAATATAGGAAGGTAATGTACACTGAAAGAAAAAATTACTATGTTAAATATTTGTATTTAAAGCATTTGCTAATTCAAGTAATTACTTTTTAGTATTATAATGCAACATAGTGGCAATGCTATAGATTCTGCCATTGCCACTCTACTTTGTAATGGTTTGGTTACTTTGCAAAGTATGGGCTTAGGAGGAGGTGTAATAATGACTTACTATTCGCAAGAGAAAAAGCAAGCCATTAGCATTATGGGCAGAGAAAGAGCACCTTTAAAATTAAATCCAGATGCACTGAAAAAACTACAAAACTCGACTTCCTTAGCCCAATCTGCTTTAGCCATAGCAGTGCCAGGTGAATTAGCTGCCTATCACGAAGCTCATACAAGATATGGTTCCTTGCCATGGTCACATCTTATACAACCTACACTGGAACTTTGCTATCAGGGGTATCAGTTGACACGACATCAACGTGATGCCTTATTTCTAAATGAAGAAATGATTAGAAAGGATAAATTACTTAATAAAATGTTTGTGGATCCTACAACAAACTTATTCTATAAAGAAGGTTGGCATGTAGAGTTACCATTGGAATTATGTTCCACTTATAAACTGCTGGCAGATGAAGGTCCCTTAACATTTTATAATGGCTCCTTAGCTTCATTAGTTGTTGAAGACTTAAAGGATATGAACACTTCAATTTTTTTGGAGGATTTAAGTGATTTCAAAGCAATTGTGAAAGAGTCGCTGATTGTCGATTTGCCGCCATATTATTTGTTTTTACCTCAACCTCCCGGTAGTGGCCATATTGTAGGCTTTATAATGCAAATTTTGCAAAATTTTAAAAATGAATTTTCTTCCACAAAAGATCTGAACTCTTTGCAAATTCATCGTATTGTAGAGGCCTTAAAATTCGGGTTTGTCAAACGTTGGGAATATGATACTGATATTGATGAAAAGGTAAGCTATTTTAATCCTTGAGGAAATTGAAAGGTTTAACCAAAAGTTTTTTGGTTTTAAAGCTTTTTTTGTGTTAGTTGGCTTACGATATCTCTATATTTTAAATAATAATGTTACTGACTGACTCACTAATTCACTTACCCACTGGGGAGTTGAAATTTTGTACATAAGATAATCCTACGGCGTAGACTTCTACTAAGACGGAATTTTTGGAAATTCCTACCGGGATGGTCAAAAAGGGGAGAAGTATTCCCATTGATAGTCTGCCTAAATCTCGTCGGTTATAAATCTGAAATTTAAAATGTGCGTTCTTTTTAGTATGGGCTAACTGATCAGGAAGGACTTTTTTGCAATTTTGGATACAGGCATTGTAAAAATGACGCTTAAAAGGTGAAAAGTGCCTCCTTGAAGGCTTGCCAAAACCGCTGGAACTAAGAAGTTGAAATTTGGTATGAAGGTCCGTCGTAAACAGTGGCTAAAAGAGAATTTTGGATATTTTTACAAGGAGGAGCAAGAAGGGAAAGAAAATCTCTCCCTTGACGGCCTGCCCAAACTGCAGGAACTAGGAAAATGAAATTTGGGATGCACAAAAATTGAAAAGTCTCGCCCTTGGCGGCCTGCCCAAAACCCTTTGGCTAGAAACCACAAAATTAAAATATAAGTTTTCTGGAGTATGGGCTCTGTCACCGACAAGATACCTTTTGGAATTTTCGCCAGAGGCGTGTTAGAAATTAGGTTTAAAAGAGGAAAATCTCCATTAACGGCCTTCCCAAACCACTGAAACTAGAAAGTTGAAATTTGCCTTGGTAGCATGATGCGCTAACTCAGGGACAAGGAATCGTTTGAGATTTTCTCCAGGAATGTATTAAAAATTGGGGTACAAATGCCCAAACCTCTTTGGTTAGAATCCTAAAATTTAAAGAAAGAGTGTAATTGGAATACTAATATTGGGGAACGAAATGGAATGGAAGGGGAATCGAGTGAAATTTAAACACTCGGCAAGTAGAACGAAATGGACTGGAACGCGTAACGAGTGAACTTCAACAACAGAGAAAGGTAACGACACGGAATGGAACGCAAAAAATTAAAGGAATGGAATGGGGAACGAGGTGGTACGGAATGATAGCAATATACAAACTAAATTTGGAAAACGGACAATGGAAACGAAGTGGAATAAAACGGTGAGCGAGTTTAATTGGAATACTAGACAATGGGAAGGAAATGCAATAGAACGGCGAACAACATGGAATGAAGCGAGTGGAAAAAACTTTAGAAAAAATGCAATTTTCTTCTTAATATATTCCGATACTTTAAGCTACCGATAACGATGAATCGGAATTTTAAATTATATATTGATAAAGTGTTGGAAGAACCGATGCAGTTAACTTTTAAACAGAATTTTTGAATTCACCTATTCTTGCTGACAACATATAGGGCTTTGCCTGCTAGTATCTTTATAAAACATATTAGACTCTTCAATTCAACGTTGTTTTCTGTAGAAAAAATGGAACCAAACAAATGAAAAGATTAGAGTCGTTCAGCTCGATCGCAAAATGCATTAAAAAATTACATTCCCATTATAAATGCAAATTTAAAAGCAGCGGTAACTTTTGGATCATGAAATAGTAAAGTAGACTATTGCATCTTTCAGATTGTTTTTATACCCTACATCACTCTGTGGTACAGGGAATATTGAGTTTTCGCAGATTTTTGTAACAACGAAAACTAATGGGCTTACTCCCTCCCTTATAGATATTTAGACGAATTTTTATTACATATACGTATATTTGAAAAATACTTTTTGTGAACAACAAAGATGCCTCTATATGTTTTATATACCAGTGAATGCGTCTTCAAAAAACATTTCATCTGGTACCTTATTTATCTTTATTTTTTTTTAAACTACGTGAGTCACCTAATGAGAAATAAATTGAAAAATGTACTCTTTAATACGTGTCTCTTAACTTGTTTGTAGAGAATATCATATATCAAAGTTCATTAAAATCTAACGGCATTTTGTTTTCTTCTCCAGATGCTCCAAAATCTTACTTCATCCGAATATGCTAAAACCCTTATCGAACTTATAGACGATTCGTTAACATTTGAAAATCCCCAACATTATGGAGCAAATGTGGAAATATTAACGAGACAAGATTATGGTACAGCTCAAATATCAGTATTAGCTCCAAATGGTGATGCTGTTTCAGCTACAAGTTCAATTAACTATTAGTAAGTTAAATACCTCAATAACCAACAAACCTAAAAACGTAAATTTTTCATTCACCTTAGTTTTGGCAGTGGACGTATGGGTTCCCGCACTGGCATTCTATTTAATAATGCCATATCGGATTTCACCATAACGGAATTTGCAAATTATTTTAATTTACCAAATGTTGAAAATGTAAATTATTTAAAACCACAGAAACAACCCATGTCATCAATGGTTCCTCTTATAGTTATCAGTAAACAAACTGGCAAAGTGCGATTAGTTATAGGAGCTGCTGGTGGTTCTCGCATCATTTCAACATTAGTACAAATCCTTATACGTATTTTGTGGTTAGAACAAAATATTAAACAAGCCATTGATGTTGCACGTTTTCATCATCAGTTATTACCGAATTTATTGCAATACGAATATGGTATTTTGCAACAGGTTATTGAGGATTTGGAAGTAAAAGGTCATGTAACGGAAAGAGTACGTAGAAAAAATACGGCGGTATGTGGTGTTGAAATAGTAAATAATACTGTAGTGCTGGCCAATGCTGATTATCGTAAAGAAGGTGCAGTTGACGGATTTTAAGACAACTAGGTAAGTAATTGGAGCGAAATATATTAATTTGTCGAAATGGTACTCAGGATCAATGCAGTTTTTGGGAATCATAATTGCTTATTTAATTACAATTTCATGACAAAAACTTAAGAAACATTTTATTTGATAAATTTTCGCGAATTTAAGGCTACAACACGGATATTGACCATAAAATATCTTTTAGCATTACTCACTCTATTGAATTTATAAAAAAGAATAATAATATCAATTTCTCGTTCCATCAGTAATTGTCTCGATTTTGAAAATAAATAATTTTGTTAAATATTTTATTATGAAAAAAATAAAAAAATAATTTGGTAATGTTTCGCCAACTTATACAAAAAGACAATAAAAATATAAACAATAATACAATTTAATGGAAAATCACTGATGAAGCCTGTCCATAAAAAAGGCAGAAACTGGATCTAGTCTGATTTGCAAATTTAATGTGTTTATAACTTTTGAAGATAATGTTTATTCTTCTTCTTAACCACAAACCTACTAAATTAGAATTAATAAAAATACATATTAATTACAATATTAATTGTATTTGGTCTATACGACGCGTTTGAAAAAACAACACTTAACTAGAAAATTAAAAATGCCCTGTTGGCTGTCCGTCTCCAATATATGCAAATTGCCTGCACTTGTACGTAAAACCATACGTCAGTGTGGCAATATTTGCGAAAAGGTGACACGGAGGAAGTAAGAAGATAAACAGAAAATCTAAAGTAGAATGTTTGTATATGTCTGTTTGATCACTTCTGAAAGTATTCATATAGAGACAATCTGACAATAAAAATATAAACAATAATTCAATTTAATGGAAAGTCACTGATGAAGCCTGTCCATAAAAAAGGCAGAAACTGGATCCAGTCTAATTTGCAAATTTAATGTGTTTATAACTTTTGAAGATAATGTTTATTCTTCTTCTTCTTAACCTTAAACCTACTAAAATATAAAAAATATTTCACGAATAGCTCAAAAATAGGTTTTCAAACAATAAAATCATTAGGCCTTTTTTTAATCACTGGATTTATTTTTGGATTTATTTTATTTTGTTAAAAATTCACATTTTGTGGATTTTCGAAATTTAATATTTTTTAGAATTTAATATTCTTATTCAAATCTAACACTTCCAAATCCATTTCCAAAACAGATTTATTTATTTTTTAAATCCATTTTGGATTTAGCTTAATTCAATTCCTGCGTTCACATTTTTATAAAATCTACTGATTTTCTGTCACATTATATTAGCGACTAAGTATTAGATTTTGATAAAATTATTAAATTTTGAAAACTTAAAAATAAATCCACTGATGAAATAAATCCACTGATGATAAATCCACTGTAAAAAGTCAATCAAAATCAATTGTTTTTAATCAATTTAATCATTCAGTTTTTAAAGATATTTGTTTTTACAACAAACTCGACATCGCATAATATTTTAGAAAATTTTCGATAGAAAAAGTTAGAATTTTTATTTGTCAAATTTTCGAGAAGTTTTAATCTTTAGCACTGAGCAGAGTGAACGCATTTTTTTACTTTCCTAAAAAAAATAATACCAATACCCTCGTTCAATCCAAGATATTTTTTTTTTATTAAAAAAAAATGTTGACACATTTCAAAATAATTATTTTTGTTAAATGGTTTATTATCCAGCAAAAAAATTTAAGTAATGCTTGAGGTACAAACTAATTCTTTCACTGCTTCACAAGTATCCGTTAGTGTATTTTTACTGCTTTTTTTGGAAGTAGTTCTGAATAACTTGAAAACATCACGTCTTTCATTGCTTCCAAAGTATCCGTTAGCATATTTTTATAGCTTTTTTAGAATTACTTCTGAACAATATCTAAAAAATCACTTAAGTATTGCTTCTAAAGCATAATTGCTCTAAACGTGATCCTAAAAATGATTTTGGTATCATTTGGTATTTCTAAACAGATGATCGCGGGTTCAAATCCTGGAGGGACCAATCTTCTTTTATTTTATATTTATAATATTTATAATTAATTTATAATATTTATAATTAATTTATAATATTTATAATTAATTTATTCAAATTCAATATTTTGTTAGTTTAAAAATTTTTTTAAATATCCAAGGAAAAAAAAAATTGGAAGTAATACTTTGCAAACTACTTCTTTCAATGCTTCACGTATCTGTTAGTGTACTTTTTCTGCTTTTTTAGAAGTAATTCTGAACAACTCCAAAAAAGTCACTCTTTTATTGCTTCCAAATTATCCATATTATATTTTTACAGCTTTTTTAGAATTTCTTCTGAACAACATCCAAAAAGTCACTTAAGTATTGCTTCTAAAGCATAATTGCTCTAAAAGTGATCCTAAAAATGATTTTGGTATCATTTGGTATTTCTAAACAGATGGTCGCAGGTTTGATTCCTGGGGGGACTAATATTTTTTAATTTTTTTATTTTTTTAAATATGTATTATTAATTTGTTTAATTTTTATATATTATATTATTATAATTTAAAATATATAAAATAAAAATTATGAAAAAGAGCTTTTTATGCGCTTATGAAAATAGTAATGAAAATAGTACTGAATTGCAATGCAGCTTTTGCACTTATTTAAAAAGTACTTATATTGAAGAGAATAAAGCACAATATCTCGAAATGACAAAGTGGCGTTTTAACGCCAGTCAACTTTCATATCAAAGAATAGCTAAGCGGTAGAGAGCTAGATTAGCAATCATGAGGTCGCAAGTTCGATACCCGGTGGCGGCAATAAAAAACTTTTGTAAAATAAGAAAATTTTTTTTTTAACTTTTAATTGGTGAAAAAGAGTTTCCTTTGCACTCGTTCGTTGTTCGTTCAAAAAGTACTGAAAAAATGTTTAACCCTTAAATGCATGGTGTAGCCATTTGGCAACATACCGGTTTTTTAATGAAAAACCCACTTGATGCACAAAACTTCATTTTTGGGAATTAGGGGCCCTTTCTGTTCATAGTGTTGCTATAGTTTAGCGCAGAATTTTTAAACAGTTATCTTGGTTTTGCTCTGTATATTTGTGAAAAATCTAAAACAGCTTTTTTTTTACAAAAAGTATAATAGTCAAAAATAATTGTTTAAATATTTAAAGTGGTATTCTCGCAATAAAATTCCTTTTTTCGACAATAAATGTATAAATTATAGTTTATAAAATTAGTTTTTTTTTCATACACGTTAAAATAATAACAATTTAGCTATTTGGCATAAAACCATATTTTTCAATAAAAATCACCTTTTTTTTTTAAATAACTTTTTTTTGTATTTTTCATGAAATGTATCATAATATAAAAATCATAAATAAAAAAATTGTTAAAATCGAATAGACCATGCATTTAAGGGCTTAAATCATTACTGTTTATGTTAAAAAATAAGTACATCCTGATCATCTATTGTAGTGTTTTTTCTACTGCTTCGGCATCTCTTTTTTTGCTAGGATATAAAATAAAAATGATGAAAAATTACTTTTTATACACTTATGAAAATAGTACTGAAAACAATACTAAATTGCAGTGCACTTTTTTGAAGAGAGTAAAGCACAATAACTCGCAATGACAAGGTGGTGTTTTTATGCCAGTCAACTTTCATATCAAAGAATAGCTTAGTGGTAGAGAGCCAGGACTAGCAATCATGAGGTCGCAAGTTCGATACTCGGTGGCGGCAATAAAAAAGTTTTGTAAAATAAGACAAATATATTTTTTTTCCTATAATTTTTTTCTAACATTTAATTGGTGAAAAAGAGCTTCCTCTGCACTCGTTCAAAAAGTACTGAAAAAATGTTTAAATAAGAGTACTCCTCTCCTATGACAACTCAATGTTAAAATCATGTTTGTTTTAAAAGCCTGTTTCTTAAAAAATAAGTATTTATCATTAATTGTAGTGCTTTTCTACTGATTCGTCATGTTTGAAAATAAAATGCTCTATATATAATAACTGTAAATTAGTGTACGTTAATGAAACCCATTGCAAACACGTGCCAGACGTCCTTAATTACGATAATTAAGAGTTACCGAAATATATACTATGAATTTTCTAGGTCATTATGTATTTATATTAAAAACTAAACTTGTTTATGGTCAAAATGACTAAATTTGCAATCAGTTTAACTTTAGACAACCAATCGAGACCAGTGATTACGGAAATGCATACAAAACAAAACAAAATTACTACTAAAAACATAGGAATGTGTCAACGTGTAGTGATTTATTATTATGAATTATTGCAACAATTTCTCAGTAATACTGCATTAGATGGCCTTAAATATTTATCCTATAAATATTTAACTGTTTGGGAAAAGTAATAGATAGATATGATATGTGATGCAAAAATATGGTTTTTCTAATAAAAGTGTATATTTAAAGATTATTTTTTTTCGGCTGCTTTTTAGCTGCCTCATATAATTCCTTATACTTTGCCACAAATATTGTGGAAAAATGGAAAACATCCCCAGTTATAATTGTAATGAATCCTGAAACATCTTGGATTACGCAGGAACCATTTCCTTCCGTAACTATATGCAATATGAATCAGGCGAGAAATAGTAAAGTTAAAGATTATGCAATGTAAGGTTATGTATTTTCAAAAACTATTTAATTAACCAGGAAAAATTTAATTTGTTTTTTGAACAAATATGAAAATAATGACTTGTGTTTTTTTCAGTGATTCATTAGATTATGCTATGCTTCAAAAGTTATGTTTCCAAGAACAAAATTACTCTTCATTTACTCACGCACAACTACGTTCCACAGATGATAGTTTTGCTAATTTTATAGTGAAGGTGAGTCTTTTTTTAATTAAAAACTAATTTTTTAGACTAAAAAAAAGTCTAATATCTTTTTTTATAGAATACCCAACCCTGCTCACATATGGTTGCAAGGTGTCAACTTGGAAATACAATTATGAGTTGTTCTGATATATTCCGTGAAGTTCTACTCGATGAGGGCCTTTGTTGTTCATTTAATATTTTACATCCGTTTATGTTGTACAAAGGAGAGTAAGTTAAAATTCGACTTATTTACATATAGTGTTTCCAGGGGCAAAGTTGATAGTCATCAGCTCGACCCCTTCCTATTAGCGAAATAGTACACTGAGAGAATTAATAATATTAACGCATTTTTGGAATGAACCAGTGAAGTTTTACAGTAACACATCCACTAAATGTTTTCATTGAATTTATGGAATTTTTCATAAAATGTTGTAAAAAATTTCATTTCATTTATTAAAAGTTTCATACACTCAATGAAAAAGTTTCATTAAAATTTGATTCATAAAATATATGAAGCCTTTTCAGCAATTTAAGAAATTTTTCATTTATTTTGTGAAGATAACTTAAAAAGTTAACTGAACAATTTCACTAAAATATTTGATACATTTGGATGAGGACAAAATCCGGATAAAACTGTATCAAACCATATCTTATTCCATCAAATTAGAATATGGTTTGATGATCCAATACGCTATAATTTGATACAATTAGATGTTCTCATTTGTCGGATATAATTATATATAATAACAAAAGTCATATATATTTTTTTTAGTAGGGAGACTAAAAAATTAAAAATCAAATCTTCAAATTTTCTTTTTTTGAACTTTTTTAATGTGATTAAAAATCTAGCCTTCTAAAATCAGAAAATAATTCTATTCATTTCAGCAGGATAGTCAACTAAATTTAACTTAAAAATAAGAAAAATTTTGTAGACTTGGTACTTTACCGTTACCATAGACATCCACTGATGCGAGATTATATATATTTGGGAATTTTACTGGGAGGGTCAAAAATGGAAAATAACCTTCCCCCAATTTGTGTGTGAACATTTTAAGCCAGAGTCTGAAACATAGCATTAAAACGTTCTATAAAAAGAATCTAAACAAATTTGTTAGAGTAGAAAAAACTTTAGAAAATGATACAATTTTCTTCTAAATATTATTACGACCTTTTAAAAACGTTGGTTTATTTCCTTTAAATAAACCTGGTTCTTTTCTGTTGCAATCAAAATAACCAATCCCAACACCAATTATTACGTTTTTTCTTACAAAAACGTTCGTTTGTCTCCTTTAGATAAAGGTTTGGTGCTCTTTATTAAATAAAATAACTCTTACACTTTGTTTGACTGTATGTATACTCTTCTTTATTTACACTCTCTTTAGTTTACACTTGTTTATTAAACACTGTATTACTTTGTTATTCAACGATATTACACACACACAAATTCTAGTGATTTTAACACAGTGATTTATTAAAGCCCGACTGAAATACATAATAATCAACTGACTAACTAAATGACATATGGCATCCTTATATAATTTTACTTCCGTTGTGGTAGATAATTCCGCAAGAATTTAGAGTACTAACATTATATTTAAATGTAATGCTGCCAGATTGACGATTTTAGTAAATCCCTTCTCGTGGGCTATTTGTCTTCTAAAATTCCAGAACTTTCGATATTAGGCTAATCCAATTTCGTAACAATATATTCTGATACCTAAAACTATCGTAACGAAGTATTGGGCTTCTAAGCCATATATTGATAAAGTGGTGGAGGGTTAACTTTACAAAAGGATTTTTTGAATTTCTAGGTCGACCTCCACATAAACTGGAATCAAATAAACTATAAGACATTAGCTTATGCCAAATC
Organism: Leucophora obtusa; assembly: GCA_949987735.1. NCBI lineage: Eukaryota > Metazoa > Arthropoda > Insecta > Diptera > Anthomyiidae > Leucophora > Leucophora obtusa. The sequence goes on along the minus strand of OX465297.1, from coordinate 127,651,322 downwards.
TTTATTGCTGTGGAAGTTTTATACCGGAATAGCTTTCCGTCTGATTTTGCAGTTCAGTGATATTGTTCTTTTTTTGTAAAATATATGTGCTGGTTTTTGTTTTTAGATACTTCATGGTACGAGATTTTACATCCCTTGACAGTCAGTGGTTACCCGTTGAGTGGAGTCCTGAAGATGGTTATCCCGAGGAGCTGCCAACTAGTTTTTACCCACGTGTTGCTTTAGGCGAAGGTACAACAAATGGTTTAACATTAATTTTGAATGGAGATATTGATGATTATTATTGTTCATCGACAAATGGAGCAGGATTTAAAGTAAGAACATAAAAAATAACGTTTTAAAATCAAAAGGTCTATAAAACATAAAATTATCTAACTTTAAGGTGGCACTACATAATCCCATTGATATACCCAATGTTAAAGAAACAGGTTTATTTGTGGATCTGGGATATCAGACAAGTTTTCGTGTAGAAGCTATTAGAGATGAAGCCACTGCCTCTTTGAGGTCGCTTAAACCAAAAGACCGACAATGTTATTTTAGTGATGAACATCCTCTCAAATATTATCGTTTTTATACTCGACGTAATTGTGAAATGGAATGTGAAGCTTATTTCCTACTTAGAAAATGTAATTGTATTCCCTACGATATGCCCATGGTAAGGGAAAATGCTACTGCCTGTCATGTCCGACATTTTGATTGTGTTGTAGAGGCGGAAAAAGACTTTATAGATAGAAAGCTATTGAATTGCAAACAAGAGTGTTTGTTGGGTTGCCATGATCTCACTTTTACTCCAACTTCCTTTAGTACACGATTGGCTAGGCAAGAGTATGCTTTACAAGATTCATATTTCAGAAATTTACCACAAGAATATATAACTAATAATTTAGCATTAGTTACAGTTTTTTATCCTGAAAATTTCTATCGAAGTAATGTTAAAGCGCCTTTTATGGGTATAGCTGAATATCTGTGTAAGTAAAAGGCCCGACTTCTGAATGTCGTTAGCTGAAATGCAAAACCACGTAACTAACAAAAAATACAAAATCGGTTTTTTGATCGATTATGATGCATATCAACGAGGTCCACGTCTTCTCCAATTTTTACTGTCATATAATAAAAATTAGACATATTATTAGCGAAAATCGAAAGCACGTAACTACATACTTGTTGCTTGAAAATTGTAACTAACACATATTTATTTCTATTGAATTTTATTTATTCATAGTAGGATTTGAATTTTTATATTTCACTAGCGGATAGTGCTACTACGCTCCCCTCCCCTCGTAGTCCTATTTTTTCATAATTATAGTGATTATAGTTTGAAATTTTTACTTTGTTAATTATAATAAATTTTTTTTTTTGGAGATCCCACAGTCAATATGATTCGTGTATTAGCGTATGATCCCTCTGGAGTAATTTATTTTAAAAAAAGTGCAACAGATTTGTTTAAGGAATTTCCACAAAGAATTGGAAACAAATTAAAAGCGTTTGAAACTTTGAAGTTGCATTTACAAAGAATAAAAATTTCAAGCAAAAAATGGCAACATCTTCAGGACCTTAAACCATTTCTTCCACCCGATTGTCATTATTATTACAATGAAATTCCATTTGAGAAGTAAAGGTTTAATTTTTTCCTTTATTTATATTGCAGTTATTGTTGTTAATTATCTTTTGCTTTTGTAAATCATTTTTTATTTTCATATTTAAAAAAAAATAAATATATAAAGCGATATATTAAATAACAAGAGAACAACTTCTTTTATTCTACATTTTATGAATGCAAAACAAAATTTTCTTTGAAACTTAAAAAAACTTCATTGTAGTTACGTGTTTTTGTTTAAGAAAATACGAGTTCAAAAGCGCGTAACTAACTCAACTCTTTGAAACATTAATAAATTATTACTTTTATTCCAGAAATGAATTAATCAGTCTATATTTAGAAAATCTGCGATATTTGATTACCAAAATTCCATTTATTTTTCAATATATAACATTTTTTGTTTCTCCTGTAAAATAGTAAAAATGTTAGTTACGTGGTTTTGCATTTCAGCTAACGATGTGCTGTTTAAATTTAACAAATAGTTAATTTATAATTTTGTATTCCTAACAACAAACACGGGACATTGTGAAAAGGAGACTAAGGCCCGATTAACTGACACATTTGTTCTTGTTTCTCATATAAAATTTTAATTGAACTGTTGGCTAAATTTTAACTGAACATTCAGTAAGAAGTTTAAAGTATTGATAAGTTTTTCTTTATTCCAGCACAAACTGGTGGTATTATGAGTCTTATGCTGGGTTTTAGTGTTATATCTTTGGTAGAGCTGATATATTTCTTTTTAGTTAAACCTCTGGTTGATTGTTGGTTTAAAATTTTTAAAAGAAATGAAGTAGATGTTGAAGAAATGGATCCATCTAGATATGTAAACAACTTGAATATACAGACTGTAAGTACAAATCGAACTATCAATATTATGGGCCAATATTTTAATCGGCACTTAAGTTTTTCCTTTTCTTTTTTTAAATTAAAGGTTACCAGCCAACAAACTTAGGAGCGCTTTAAAATTGTGATTCCTTAATTATTCTTAAATATGTGGTTTTTGGTAGGTCTTTTTATTGGGAATCCAAAAGAGTAAAATAATGCACATTATTTTGAGGATTCAGAAAACACCCATATTTGAGGCAAACATATGAGCCTTCAGAAAAGAATAAATTGATCAGCAAAGTTAGTCTGAACTCATTCAGAAAAGTAGGGAAGTTTGAACGTTTTATGAGCAATCCAAAAAAAACCTCAAAAAAGATTTTTTTTGTAGAAATTTTAATTGTTTTTGTTTTTTAGTATTTTTATTGAAAATTTACATTGCAACGTAAAAATTCATTTAAAACATGTTCTCAGCAGGGTTTCTTCGCATATCAACTGAAAAATTAATATAAAGGTTTTCATTTCCTAAAAAAAAAAAAAAAAAATGCTAAATCCAATGAAGATACAAATTTGGAATGAAAGCTGTAAAAAACGTTATTTTTATTTGTTTGAATTTTTTTTTTGTAATATTCACTGTAATTTTTAAATATCCCGGGTAAAAAAAATAATATGAGGTTATATGTAATGATATCTTATTTAATATAATTGGAGATATGCTATGATCCGAAAAATGGTGGATAAAATTATATCGGATAAGATCTAAATATATTGAATCATATAGAATCTTATCCGGATTTTGACCCGATATAATTATATCTAATTAGATGTAGAAAGACATAATTATATAACGCTTCATACTTCAAGATCAAAACAAAAACTATTAAAAAGTACTGAAAAATAACACTCTTAAGTTAAGAATTAAAAATTTAAATAAAAATTTAGAAGAAGTTGTACATAATTGTAACCAAGCCTTCTCATATAAACTTGTATTCTACCTTTAAACTCTGTAAACCTGGTATGTTTATGAGTTTAATGTCAAATTCTATACATAAAAATATGGCTTGTATTTATATTTACAAGGTTTACAAGGAATTTAGGAGTTATAATGAGTACGCGTTTTTGAAATCATTAATGTCCGACCGAACAGTTCGGCCTGAAAATATAAAAATATATTTGGTTGGTATGTTGAAGCATTAGGGATAAATTTTGCTTATGGAAAAATGTTTGTTGGGCCGATTAGAGTGCATTTTGAGTGTAAAATTTAAGGAAAAGTCTGAGGTTAAGCAACAAATTCACTGTTCGGCCGCCGGCTAAACTACCGTATTTTCTTTAAATCTGATACTCAAAATCGAATTAGATCGGCTCAACAAATATTTTAGCAGTATGAAAGTTTCTCCCTAATGCTTTCAAATAACAGAAAATCGACGGATTTTCACTTTTTGGCCGAACTGTTCGGTCGGATACTAGAAATCATACATAGTACATACATATGTAAATATATCTCAGAAAAACATAGAATTTTTTTTTACATTGCGCCATTTTTAATTATATATGACGCTGTATTAAAATTGTCATAGCATATGTAACTAAATATGGTATATATTAATATATATGGGGACATGTATATTTATACTGATCTATATATGACATCATATAAGAAATTTTTAAAACACTCAAAGCTATACATAATTATATCCACAAAGATATAGTGCCACATTTGACTATATATAAACATATTAGTCCATATTAATTTATATAATTTCCTATATAATTTTTTTTACTCGGGATTGTAAACTTTTATATGTTGCTTTTATTTTATGTTAAAATTAAATAAAATTCTTTATATTAGTGCAAATGATTAATGATTCCTTAAAATTCCTATTTTCCAATTTTGATTTATAAAAGGCTATATAATCTTCATGGCATTAATCTATTCAAATTTCGGACTTCAAAAGTGAACCGAAAAAGAAGGCTCTTTTGCATGAATCATTTTCATAAAAAATATTTTAAGTAATATTTCTTGAGCCCCTTTGCTGGCTGGGTAATATTTCGACAACTTAAGCGAACTTCTGAAATTATTTTTTAAAATCTGCGGTGTGGTTCACTCCAATTTCAATAAAATTTGGATATGTTGCACATTGGAATATTTCACAAAATTGTTGGAAATAATTCGGCCATTTCTTAATTAGTTGTCTGATGGTAATGAAATTTAGAACAGACATAGCTGAGGTAACAAAAAGTTTACATGTTGGACCTCACAGACCCTCCGGGGACTGTAATTTTATCCACCGAAATAGAGTGCCTTTTATATGTTTGCAAAGAAAATATTTATCTGGAAGTAAAGGGGTGTTAGTGCTTTTTGGGGAAAAAATCGCCTAATTTTTTCTTTTTATGAAATTTTTTAAACGAATGCAGTTTTTGATTGGAAGCAGATATTGTATTAATTTTTTTTTATTTATTCAAAAAATTATTTGGTTAAATATATTTAAAAAAAAAATTGGATTTGGTCCCGCTATTCGAGAAAATCTGGACGTGAGTCTGATCAAATTTGGAATTTTACATTTTCAAATGGGAATATCTCGGGAACTATAAAATATAACACAGACACGTAAGCATGTTTTTATAGGCCTGTACTGGCAGATTATAAATATGCAAATCTGATAAGAAAGGGGCAAATAGCAGGCGCTCAAAATTTTTTATGGAAAAGGTACCCTATTTTGGGAGGTTATATTACCATCCCCGGAGGGTCTGTGAGGTTCAACACCTAAACACACGTTCGATATTACCTCAGCTTTGTCCGTTCTAAATTTCATTGCAATCAAACTACTAAGTAAGAAATGGCAGAATTATTTCCAACAATTTTGTGAAATATTCCACTGTGCATTGGTTTCAATATCAAGTTTTATGCATCACATGTTAATCCTAAATATGACTACAGGTCCTATGCCTACAATTCATCACAACAAATTGATATTGATTGCATTCTCAAATTTTTGTTCAAAAAACCAGTAAAAAAGTTAAAATCGGGCATGCCAACTATATAATACCCTACACCAGTCCCGTTTAAAGCTAACTAATGTTAGGATCCGAAATTCGAATGAATTAAAATGGACTTGTGTCAAAATTTTATATAAAATGATAAAAGAAGAGAAAATGTGTCAGCGAACCAAATATCATTGAAATATCTTTGTATTTGCGAACAGCAGCGTGTAAACAGGCCAATTTGGGGGAAACCTTATATGGGCACTAGTTCTAAACATGGACCGATTTTAACTCAAATCCTTGCGCCGATATAATTCGGTGTACCAAATTTCATCAAAATATCTTAATATTTGCGACCTACAGAGTGCGCACAAGGATGCATGGACAGACAGGCAGACAGACGAACATCGATAAATCGAAACAAAAAGTGATTCTGAGTCGATCAGTATACTAAAAGGTGGGTCTAGGTCAAATATTTTTTGGTGTTACAAATATCAGCACAAACTAATTATACGCTATGCACGTAGTGGTGTAGGGTAAAACTAAATGGAGAACCACTAAACTTTAAAGAAAGTTCGCGAAAAGTCTGTACTTTAGATCGAAAAATAAAGTACGCCGTTGTAATCAGTATATCCGAGATATATAGAATTAATGGTCAGAACTCTATTAATTATCAAAAGTTAAGATTTTGTCACCCTGTGTATAATAATCATAAAGAAAAATTAGAAATCAAAAATGTGGAAAACTTCAATTACGCTTGTGCTAAGAATAATTTTTTAAGAGGAATGAAATTTTAACCATACACATCGCGAAATACTTGTAAACTTTTGCGCCTGGAACCATTTTGAAAAAAAAGTTAAATAAATAAAAGATGGAAAACAATCCGCCTTAATATTCAGCTTTTCAAATGTTGCATGTTTTTGCATTAAGTGAATATGTACAACTATAGGATGTTTTTAAGCCCGATTGTAAAAAATAACGCAAACAATTTTATTTAAATCCAAAAAAAATTTTTTTTCCGAAGATCAATACAAGGCATTAACATTTGAAAATGATTTCGGGCATGTGGCCACTGCGGCTGTTCTTGACGCAGCGCAATCTGGATGTCCAATTTTAGGCCACTAGCATTGCTAGCCACATGTCACGAATAACACGAACAATGTTGGCGTCCAAGCCGTCAATTGTTGCTGGTTTATTAGCATTAACCAGTCACTTCATGTGGCCCCACAGGAACACTCTCAGAACAATTCCGTTGTGACAACCGAATTTTTTCCAACCGAATTGGCTCGGTTGCTGCAACCTCGTAATTCGGTTGCCTCAACCGAATTCAGTTGTGGCAACCGATAATTCGGTTGTTCCAACCGAATTGAAATGGAATTCGGTTGTCGCAACTGAATTGAAATCTAATTCGGTTGCCACAACTGAATTCGGTTGCTTCAACCGAATTACGACGTTGCGGCAACCGAATCAATTCGGTTGGCAAAAAATTCCGTTGCCACAACGGAATTGTTCTGAGAGTGAATTAATCGACAAATTTTGATTTCAATAAGTCGATGTTTGCGGTCGCCGTATGGCACGTGGCGCCATCCTGTTGAAACCACATCTCGCCCGGATCAATGTTATCCATATTTTCATACAAAAAACCATTGATCATAGTGTGGTAACAATCTCCATTGAGCGTAACGCGAGCTCCGGCTTCATTTTTTAATAAATAGGGTCCAATGATGCCACCAGCGTGTAAACCTCACCAAACTGTGCATTTTTCTGGATATAATGGAGTCTGTAGGGTCTGTTGTGGATTAGTTTTTTTTTATTAATAAAGCCGTTACGCCAAAAATGAGCCTCACCGCTGAACACAATTTTGCGTCTACAATTTGCGCGAATTGATGACTGATTTTCAAAGAAAATCTGGATAATTTGGTAGCATTGTTTGAGCATCAATCAATTTATGATGATTTACCAGATCATAAATTTTAAAAAGTGAGCACTGTATGGCAGTTCGTTTGACAGTTGATCCTTTCGTAAATTCTATCTGGCTTAAAAAAACACCCTCTACTTACAAAATTACCTCTTCGAAAAATAAAATTTTAACAGCGAATTATATGCCATAGATCGTAATTGTACTGCTTACTATTTAGGTGTCAATAATCAGTAATAATAAATCAATTTCAAAAAATCTTTGGCAACATTGCTTAAAATAAGTTTGGATTTTATTAATTTTATTTGGGATTCTTTAACTGGGAAAATTAGAAATACGTTTTACAAAAAAATCTCATAAAATAAGTGGCAACACTTATTAACAACAACCTGTTTGAATGTTTTATATTACCTTTATCTCTTTGAACATTTTAGTTGTATTCTTCTTGTGGTTGTGTAAGCATTTATTTGCCGGTCTATTTACTCCGATTATAAGAAAAAAAGTAAATAAAATACTTAATTTTATGTAAAGTGTGTTTTTGTATATTAATAAAAATTAATTTATCTTTTATAAATAAAGCAAAAAAAATTAATATTGTAACTTTTTCTATTAAAAAAAATAAAAAACAAAATTAATTACATAGTGCGTGTAATTAGATACAGCTAAAAAACAAAAGAACTAAAAAGGTGTTGTACGTGTTTAGTGTTTATTCACCTTTACTTCCACTTTAAACCACTTTCTCCATCCGGTGTTTAAATTAAGGTAATGTAACATTAGGAAACCAGTATGCAATTGAAATTTTAGCCGATACATATTTTAGGTTGTCATATGTACATACAATTTATTTCTTACGTTTAACAACAAATATTACGGGTAAACACAAGTAAATAGAAAACTGTTTGAAGTTCAATCAAATAGTAATCAGTGAAATTAATTTCAATTGCAAAACAAGTTAATTTTATTATAGAGAGGGTATTCACAATCGTAATTTGTACATGATAGCTTGACTTTATGCTGTAGAAAAAACTGCTAATTTAGCAGATAGTTTTTACTATATATTACTAAGATAGGAACAACAAAAATAAAATTGTTAAATATATAGAATTTTAGTTATATTTGGGTTAAATTTTCGTTAATAGAAAATAACAAATTAACCTGTTATATCAGGAAAAAAGTTTGCTAAATTATTATTAACCTAAAAAATCACGAAAAATTAAAAAATTTTCGATGTTTTTTTTTTATTTTTTTTAAATGCAAATAAAAATCAAGCATTTTGAAAACAGCGGTTTACAATTTGTTTTAGCAAATATTTCTGTTAATTTAACAGGATAGACTGCTATTTGCATTCAACTAAATTTAGCTAAAAAATAACAAAAATTTTGTATATATAAAAGTTTGTTTTTTGCTATTTTTTAGTCTAATAACATTTTGCAAAATTTTCTGATAATTTTACAGTATAATTTGTAATTTTCAATTAACTAGAAGTTAATGTAAATATAACTAAAATTCTGTAAATTTACCGGTTTTATTTTTGCATTTATTATTTTGTAGTAGTAGTATTTGACAATTAAAAAACTGCAAATTTAACAGTTTTTTCTGCAGCATAATTTTTAACAAATAATAATTTTTACATACGTAGGCTCTTAAAAAACAAACACTGGCATACCACTGGGTAACCATGGTGTTGAAAATAAATGACTGGGAAAACACTCATTTGGGACGCTTTGCCGGCGCTTTCAAAAAGCGTTTTTCCAGCATTTTTTTTACAAAAATTTCGGTGGTTTAAAAAAAAACCACTGTCAAAAAATGGTCTAAGATTGATATGACAAGGTATGCAGCCAGTGGTTATCCAGTGCTACCTATCCAATGCTACCAGTGGTACAAAAACCAATTCACTGGTTGAGCAATGAAAAAAAAAATGCTGTCGCTTCGCTAAAAAAGGTTTGTAGTCAGGAGGTTCCGAGTTTAAATCCGGTTCCGGTTTTTTAATTTAAAAATTTTTTTGTTCTATAAAATCAATTTTTTTGAAATTTTTTTTTTGCTGACCCAACGCTGGTATATAAGTTCCAAAAAACTGTTTGCCAGTGCATGCCGCACAAAAAGCACAACTTTTTTCTGTAGGTCCGACAGACATATCAGCTGGTTTATTAATAACACTATGCGACAGTCAAAATCGGGATGGGATGAAACCAACGGGAAATGTTATATCGGTAAAAAAGAAGTTATACGTGTCCCGGCGTTTCGCTGGGTCACCCGTAGGAATCGAGATATATCTTTTTTTTGACATAACTCGAGAACCACTAGTCCGATTTTGCTCAAACAATTTAAAAAAAAATTAAAAATTACAATTCCTTTAATCTGTTCATATAACGTTTTTCTATATACTCAACAGTTTTGCCGGTAAAAATAAATGTTTGTTACCGCTACCATAAAAATCAATAACCTTTTGTTTATTACTTTTTTATAATATTTTAGGCAAAAAATATTTTTTTCTTCATACATTTATTTTTACTGGCAAAACTGTTGAGTATATAGAAAAACGTTATATGAACTGATTAAAGGAATTGTAATTTTTAATTTTTTTAAAATTCTTTGAGCAAAATCGGACTAGTGGTTCTCGAGTTATGTCAAAAAAAAGATATATCTCGATTCCTACGGGTCACCCAGCGAAACGCCGGGACACGTATAACTTCTTTTTTACCGATATAACTTTCCCCGGTAGTTTGAACCCTTCCCGATCACTGACCCCTACCATTTGTCTCACAGTGTAATGTTAGAAAAACTGCCAATTTCTCATTTGTAAAAGTGTTGCCAACAAAGCGACTTTTGGCTGCAGCACAAAGCGCATTATTTGTGTTAGCGGATTTTTTTTTGTAAAAAATACAATATTTTGATAAAATGATAGTTTTTAAGAAAATATAAGAATGTTTTAATAAAATTGAAAAAAAAATATAGGCCTCGCTAGGATTAGTGCTTCTAATGCATTATTGCTCTTGGAGTGATCTTAGGAAGTGATCCAGTTTATTTCCAAACAGATGATTACTATTAGATCCGTTATTAGTAGGGGTTCCCAAGAAAAACAAAGTTATTCTACCTACGATTCTTTGGACAAGTGTTGACCATAGCTACAGGAATTATACATGTTTTTCATATACAGTTTTAATTAATCCACAGTCGTTTAAATGGTTGTTGAGAGCAATTTGAGATAGTTTATTAAATATACACCCAAAAAAGTACTTAGTTGCATAGTGAGGAAAATCCATAGTCATTTTGAATTTTATATAAATTCACTATTATAATCAATAACTACTATGGACAAAGTCAAATAAAATCATTTTTGACCTACCTTGTGAATTGAAATTTCAAATAATTGATTTCAAAGTAACATTCAAAAATCAAACTTCAAATAAAAATTCAGAGATGAAAAACAAACTTATTGTTAGTAAATGTTATTTTTGTCTTTTAAAATTATTGTAGTACTTAATTGCACAATTTTTTACAGATAAGCGACTTGTTAGTTATAAGGAAGAGGTGTGCAAAATTCAATGTTCCGAAGGCAGAAGAGCGAAGAAGACAATACAGAAGAGCGTAAAATGGAGAATGAAATTGTAAATTTGGAATATTTTAATATGTACAAAAATAATTAATAAACGAGTAAAAAGGTTAAAGTCGGGCATGCCGACTATACAATACCCTACACCAGTCTGGGTAAAAGCCAACTAATGTTTGGATCCGAAATTCGAATGGGTTAAAATGGGGCTTGTGTCAAAATTTTCTATAATGTGAGTCAGCGCACCAAATTTCATTAAAATACTTTAATATTTGCGATCTGCAGTTTGTAACCAACCCAATTTTGGGGGGACCCTTATATGGGCAATAGGTCTAAACATGGACCGGTGTTAACCAAAATCAATACGCTTCGTCCTTGGGCTGCCATAGATCGGTGTACCAAATTTCATTAAAATATCTTAATATTTGCGACTTGCAGCGTATAAACTATATAATTTTAGTAGGACCCTTATATGGGCACTAGGTCTAAACATGCACCGATGTTCACCAAAATCAATAGGCTTCGTCCTTGGACTAACGTAGGTCTGTGTACCAAATTTCATCAAAATATCTTAATATTTGCGACCTGTAGAGTGCGCACAAGAATGCATGGACAGACAGACGGACGGACGGATGGACAGACGGACATCGTTAAATCGAAATAAAATTAAAATCTGAGCCGATCGGTATACTATAAGGTGGGTCTAGGACTAATATTTTTTGGTGCTACAAACATCAGCACAATCTTATAATACCCTGACCACATAGTGGTGTAGGGTATAAATATGTCAGCGTGCTAATTCGCATATACCCAGGTAGAAAAATACAAACGGCACAATGTCGGCCCGGTATTGGAGACGGTAGTACATGTACTGGCTATGTGTCGGATTTTCAACTTTCACTGTACTGGCATGTTGTCGAAATGATAACACCAATAAACGCTTGGCCGTAGTTATTTCCCAACGTTGGCACAGGCTTGGGATTTTATTTTTTTGGTATTATCCCAGTACATTTAATAACAATTTTAGTAGTTTGCTAGTACTTTACTGTCCTTTTAGTGTACATCACACATTTTGTCGAAACTTCACAAGAAAAGAATGGGGTTATGTCTCTCTTACCCAGGAAAATTTTCTCTTCCAAAGAATCGGTTGTACAATAGCTACTTTTCATTCACAACCCCTTCTACTGTCGATTCTAACACCGATTCTTTTTGTTTGAATTTGTCCCAAAAGCAACCCCTTCTATGGCTCCAAAGTGGAACCGGTTGCTCTAGAATCAGTTCTGGAACTAGTTCTGGAACTGATTCTACGTCACCCACACCTTCCATATAGGATCCCAGGAACTGGTTCCGGAACCAGTTCCAACGAATCGATTGCAGTGGAACCAGTTGTAGAATGGGTGTGGTTGGCTACCGATTGTAAAAAATTTTCCTGGGTACATAAATAATTGTGTAATAGACGCAAAAATACATAAAATTTTAATAAATCAAAAAAAGCTCGTTAATTTTCAGAAAACAGTACTGGCAAAGCACGTTTTAAGTAGTACCGCCAATTCGTGTTCTTCCAAAACAGTGCTCTCCCAGTACAATTTTTGTTGCAACGTCGGCAATTTCTACCTGGGTATGTACATATATATTTACAAATTAATTCAAATTGATAATGTATAGCTACCTTTAACGATTGTTCTAAAATATGTCGATAATATCTACTATTTTTAAAATTTCTCTGATTTCTACTAGAAAACCGTTACCAATAACTTTCTCCATAGTTGTTTTGCCGATTTGAAGTAAACCTAGTTGACTTTCACTACGTCGTATCAACTATGTGATAGTGAGGGTTATTTTACCTATGACGTAGTTAACAAAATAGTGATCATCAACTAGGTATTTTTTAGGGTGTAGGTATATTATTATTTATTATAGAAAATATTTAAAATCGTTCATTTTTGTATTTTTTCAAATCGTTTTTATCCCAATTCATAACCCGATCATGAATGGGTTTACGTTTCTTGAAAAGCATTTGATGATGAAGTCTATCCATGTCCTTTACCTGTAAAAATAGTAACAGTTTTAGAGTTACAACAAAAATATACCAAAATTCTTATAATAAAGCTGAAGATATTTTAAGTATGGAATGATCATTAAAAATAATGCAGGATTTTTATTTCAAATGCGATGGGAATTTTATGTTACTGGTAATGGGGAAATTTAAGCATGTAGGTAATATATTCCCAAAAACAAAAGTACTAAAAAGTACCAGTTCTCAAAATAATTGTTTTACAGCAGTTATGTACTAGTTAAATACGATCTATGTAGGATCTGTTACAAAAAAAAATATTTAAATTAAAATACGAGATTTGATATTTTCATTTCACTTTCATTTGTTTTTAATAGAAAACTAAATACTTAAATTTGTAATTGCGAATTTAATTTAGGTGCAAATCAACTGGTACAATACTTATGTCAAAGAGTCACTACAGAACTAGTTTGATAAATTTCTCAAAAGTACCGGTACAGCTTTCTAATTTCCTTTTTAAAATAATAATTTTTAACCATTTGCGTATTTATTAGTTTCATTTAAAATATGCAGAGACTTTTTCAAAAGATTAAATTTAAAAATAAATTTTGAAATTCTTGTTTTGCTTACATTTGTTTTTAATAATATAGTGAGTTTTTAAATAAATTTGCTGTTTATCAATAAAATTCAGGTCCTAACCAACTGGTATAGTACTATTTCTAAAGAGTTATTTCAGTGCTGGTTCCGCGAGTGTCACATTAATACCAGTTTAGCTCCCTATTTTTCGTTCTTAAAATGTAATTTTTAAACTAGTTCTACAACTAGTACCAAAATGGGAGTTTGGAGACAATTGTCCCGATTCCTATGATATCTCCATGTTAAATTCTGCGATTGTTTATACGCAAAGACTGTAGAACTCGTATTAATTTTCTGGTTGAAATCAACTTATAAATAACTGGATCTGAATTAGTATTTTTTGCTACTTTGTTATTTTAAATGAATGATTTTCCCCACTAAGCAGTTATGAAAATATTCTTCAGTTTATTTTTATAAAACTAACCTCTCTTTCATCGGCATCATGTTTTACGATAGGTGATCTTCTCAGAAACATATCAATAAATGGCTTAAATAGAACAAAGTAAAAAATTTCGGCTATCGAGACGACACTAAAACCCATCATTAAACTCATTACTCCACCAGTTTGTGCTACATAGAAAATAGTATTTATCGTATTTTAATATTATAAAAAATTAAATAATACCATTACTATAAACTCACATAAAAATTCGGTAAATCCTGTGTATGGCACCTTAGTATTACCACGAATGAAGTTGTGCTTAAAATAAAATTGAACAACTGCTAAATGCGTATGCAGTATATCTTTGGTTATATTACGTAAAAATGGATCTTGTAAGGCATAATCTTTCTCGGACAATGGTGATTTAAACATATCGGGATAAAACCATAAATCATGACATCCCGCTAAACATTCTTCTTTACATTTTATATTTTGTTGATCAAAGATAATAGTTTCTGCCTCCACAACACAATTCATTTCTGGAAGAAAGCAGATACTGGCATTGGCATATATCCGGGGCATATGGTAGGGTAAACAATTGCAGAGACGCAACAATAACAGAGCATCACATTCCATTTCACAATTGCGACGAGTATAATATTTGAAATATAGTAGCTTTTTTTCAGTTGTAAAATAGCACTGTCTATCCCTAGGATTTATGGTGCGCAACGAAGACACAGCCGTCATATATTGAGAGTTCATACGTACTCTTGTTTGATGTCCCAGCATAACTGGAAGTCCAGTTTCCTTTATGTGAGGGTATTCGATGGGATTATAAAGTAAAACCTTTAAAATAAAAAAAAAAAAACAAAATTAAATATATTAATATTAGCTGTGATTTTTGGAAAGTTATCAACGTTGGTTTATGTCACACCTATTCAAATTTGACATAAGCCAACGTTTAGTGTTAACGACCTATTTATATATTACGAACGAAAGAAGAAAAATTGTGCAAATAATACACGCTAACTTTTTTTTTTGGTTTATGTACTGCAAATTGCACTTTTTACTGAACGATAACATAACCATCCAAAATTGTCCTTTTAGGAGTATAGATAAAATCTTTCAGCTGCGGATTCCGCTGCGGTGAGAAAAAAAAACAATTAAATGGTAACGGCTTCTGTGACGGTTGTTATGTCTTACACCATTCTGTAATATACGGTATTTTTGGTTTGTGCTGATGTTTGTAACATACATGAGACTAATTAATTATTTGGACCATTAAATTGAAACTAATGCTAATGAAATTTTTGACATTATTATTACTTGGACTAATGCTAATGCTTTGAAATACATCGATTTCATTACTAATGCCAATTGTATAGTAAATTCATTACGATTACTAATGCCTCAGTTATAAGAAAGAATTGGCATTTGTAAACGTCATTTTATAGATTTCAAATTCATTTCTGAGCTTGCAAATGCGGAATGCGAAAAGGGTTTTGTGGTATAAAAAATTAATTAAAATACTTAATCAGCGATTTTTATTCTGCAAACAAACATACTGATGTAAGAATTTTCCTTTTTGGAAATTTTTTTCCCGCGACTTTTTTCGCGATTTCTTTTTTCAATTAATAACAGAACTTTGTTCTATGAATTGGGTATTATAGTCCCTAGATTATAAATGTTAAAAAACCACACTTAAAAAATTGCAAAATAATCGCGGAACGCGATAAAAGACTTTATGGTACAAAAGTTGCTTTTTTGTTTGCAGATTGTTAATCGCTGATTAAGTTTTTGATATATTTTTGTGCCATAAATCCTTTTTTCGCGTTCCGCCATTATTTTGCAATTTATTACTTGTGGTTATTTAGAATCATAACCTAGGGTCTATAAGCCCAATTCATAGAATAAAGTTCGGTGGCTAGTTGCAAAAAATACCGCGCAAAAGAAATTTTGCAAAAAGGAAAATTTTTACAGCAGTATATTTGTTCGCAGAATGAAAATCGCTGATTAAGTTTTTTAATTAAATTTTTGTAGCATAAAATCTTTTTTCGCGTTTCACGATTATTTTACAATTTTTTAAGTGCGGTTTTGTTAAATATATAATCTAGGGACAATAATACCCAATTCATAGAACAAAGTTCTGTGATTAATTGAAAAAAAAAATCGCGAAAAAAGTCGCGGAAAAAAATTTACAAAAAGGAAAATTTTGTATCAGAAAGTCTTTTTTCGCGTTCCGCGATTATTTTGCAATTTCTTTAGTGTGGTTTTTTAAAATTTATAATCTAGGGACTATAATACCCAATTCATAGAACAAACTTCGGTGATTAATTGAAAAAAGAAATCGCGAAAAAAGTCGCGTAAAAAAAATTTACAAAAGGAAAATTCGTACATCAGTATGTTTGTTTGCAGAATGAAAATCGCTGATTAAGTTTTTTAATTAAATTTTTGTACCATAAAGACTTTTTTCGCGTTCCGCGATTATTTAGCAATTTTTTAAGTGCGGTTTTTTAAAATCTATAATCTAGGGACTATAACACCCATTTCATAGAACAAAGTTCGGTGGCTAGTTGAAAAAAAAGCAATCTATCCATCCCCCTTTTTTTTTGTAAACAAATGCTTTTTTTTATTCAATTGTTCATAGTTTTTAAGGCATTAGTGCGATTTCATTAGCATTAGTATTACAAATTCTAAAGCCAGAAAATTTCAGTACCATTAAATGGTAATAAAATTTTTTTGCCATTAGCATTAGTCAACTAATGATAATGAAATTTCAATGCCAATGAAAAATCCCAAGTATGGTTTGTAACTACCAAAAAGATAGGCGTAGATACACCTTGTGTATACTGAGCAGAGCTTTAAAGAATTAATTCATTTTCGAATGAATTCATTAACAATACACAGTGTAGAAATGATAATGATATACCATTACTTTTTGGACTACCAGTAATGACACCGCAATACTTTCTGCATTATTTTAAAACATATAATAATGAGTTACTAATCCCCAGTTGCCTTATTCATTATTAAAAAAGTAATAATAATGCGTTACCAATTATGACTTATTTTTATCATTATTTAAAATATAAAGTAGTTTTCTAAATTTTTTGCAATTTTTTTTTTAGAATTTCACATCCAGAAAAATTTTTTTTTGTTTCGACGGCGGCTTCAGAATCAGACGTAAAGGAATTCAAAGAATGGTTTATGGGATAATGTACCTTAATCTTTTGACTTATCCATATTTCCATCATTTTTATTTTGATGTTTAAAAATGGATCTTGTTCATATTTAAATCGATTGAATTTTGCAGAATTAGCGATAAAATAAGTTAATGAGCCCCAAAATCAAATCAGTGTTTGTAGCAATTTGAATTTAAAGAACAATAATAAGCGATATTCCTTACGTGCTTAAAAGACTATTAAACACTGGCGTATAGACAGTTATAATTAGTGATGCTCGGCTGTCTGTTTGTTCATTCGGCTGTCTGTTCCTCCAAAATACTTGGCTAATTGTAGATAAAAATTATATATCGTAGTATATAAACCAAATTTTGTATGCTATCGTTTATCTATCTCATAAACAGATCGTAATTTATATTAACTTACTTTAAAACCTGGACCGTTTGTTGAACTACAGTAATAGTCATCCAAATCTGCATTTAATACCACAGTTAAACCCATCGATACACCGGAACCTATAGCCATATGAAAAATTATTAAAATTATAAGATAGGTATAGCTTATTAAACACTTATTCTGATTTTGTCCATTTGTTATATGCTGTATAATAATACTTTATGTGAAATGGAAACAAAAATACTGTGCTCAAGAACGAATCGTTTTGCACAGATAAATTATAGAATTTGACGTGGAGTTTCTAACTATTTTTGCACAAAAACAAAAATACTTTACTGAAAAACAATTTCCCAGCTAAAAATCAACATGCATGGATCCATACACATACATTCATGTCCATACGTGGATACATAAATCTCCATACATGCATCATATATGTCCATACATATGCAATTAACGAAATTTGAGGTAATATCTAGATGTGTGTATATTAAGGTTATGACTTTTTGATTTTTTTTCCAAATATAAAATTTTATATGCCCTATTGTTGGGTATTTACATTGAAACCTCTCAAAATTTCACCAAAATTTTTATTTGTCAAATTTCTCAAATTCTTTTAACTTTTCTGGAATGAAAACATTTTTTCTATCTTTTTATTCTTATAACTTTTTTTTAGAAATCATCGGTTTTGAATTATTAGTATCATAAAAGTCAGACCAATGAGCATAGAATCTCAAGAGGATGCATGTGTCTCTTTCTCTGTTAACTGGCTCTGGCCGACATTCGAGGATATTTTATAAGAAAGCGATAGGTTAAGTTTCATTGTTAAATTTTAATAAATATTAAAAATTGTTTCAAAAACATGCATAATGTGAAAAAGTATAATAAAAAAAACTAAACCCGTTGGCTGCAATTTAACTTCTGCCAATCTCAGCCAGAGCCGGTGAGAGAGCGCGTAACAGTACGTGAGCATCTTGCATAGACCCAAAAATCTGTTTTTTGGCATTTATTTTTTTTAGCAAAAAATGTTTTTTGATTTTTATTTTCTTGAGCACATACATCCCTATAAACAATTTCACTGGAATTCAAGTTGAAAACAAGTTCAATTCCAGCCCTGTTTTCCAGTTTCAAGGCTTGAATACAACTTTAATTACATTTTATTTCAATAGCATACTCCAGCAAAAGGGAGACAAAAATTCAAGTTTAAAATATTTTTTTATTTTTTTTTATTTTTTTTCAAAAGCTAGAATTTGAAATCTACTTTACTTCAAGCAAAATTTAAAGCACTTGAATTTTTAAAACCTATGTGCTTATTATATATTTAATCCTTTAATTCCCAGTGGAACATAGGGCCGCATTGGGTGCTTATTGGGATATGTAAATTGTAAAACTTATTTTTTGACTTTAATTTTTTCGAACTTCACAATTTCCTTGAGCTTAAGGTTTTTTTTTTATATACAAAAAGTTTTTTATTTTCAATATTTCGCTACTCCGTTGTGTAGCATCTTCAGGAAATAACAATTAAACTAACTAAAATTAACTAATTTAAGTGTTATTTCCTGATGATGCTACACAACGGAGTAGCCAAATATTGAAAATAAAAACTTTTTGTATATAAAAAACAAACCTTAAGCTCAAGGAAATTGTGAAGTTAAAAATAGAAAAAGAAGGTTAACTAAACGACAAGAATTAAATTTTTTCGAACAAAAAACTTCCGAAATTTACTTCTGTATGCTTTTTTTTGTTGAAAAATTCAAAACTAAATAATATTTTCGGTACCTCATTAAAAGATTTTAAAAACCAAGCTTCTGTAAGCCTAAATATAAAAATGTGGGAACTTTACTGACTATAATTACATATCTTAATTTTTTTACCTGCTGCTATGCGAGGATAATATCTTTTAGGCAAATAGTCTTGGTCATAACCCTTTTCCAGATTCCAATTAACCGGTATACTTGTACGGCCATTTGATGATGTTAAATCACGTATAAATTGATAGCTAAATACATATAAGAAAAATTAATTAAAAAAGATTTTATTTGAAATTTATATAAAGATAGTTCACACAGTGGGCTAATTTAATAAAATCAAATTATACATACTCTCCATTGTATAGAAAATATGGATGTAATTGATTGAAAACACAACACAGTCCTTCATCATAAAGTACCTCGCGAAATAAATCTGAACATGTTTCTTTATTGGGACCAAATTTACAATAAACAATCATATCACTACAAGATTGAGCATTCTGAATTGTTGGAGGTACATTAAAATTTACTAAAGATTACAGGAATCAGTGTTTTTTTGTAGTACCTACCTTTACTATAAAATTTCCAAATGTATCGCCTCGGAAACGTGGTTTAAAATTTCTAAAACGTGAATAATTATAATTTTGAAAACATAATTTTTGTAACAATGCATAGTCGGGAGAGTGTCTGGAAACAAGGAAATTACTTATGAAATTGTTTTATTTAGCAGTTAAAACATAATACTCGTACCTCTTAAATTTTGAAACTCTACTAAATAAAGCCTGATTCATATTACAAAATGTAATTGCTGGAAATGGTATCTCTTGTATTGAAAACAATTTAGAACTCATAGTAATAAGAACCGGGGTACTTTGCCATTTTTGTAAGAAATATAGTGTCATATACAAACCGGCAGTGAATACTGCAGAAAAGGATATTAGGTAATAGGACCTAAAATTATTAACAGCAAATATTTATTTTTTGATAATAAGCGCTACTTTATTGCTCTATTAGCGAACATATTAATTGTATTTACAAACTTTATTTTTAATAATTAATTTTCGGTTTTCAACTAAAGGGTTGTTCAACAGGGACGCTACAAAAGTAGAAAGACAGGGACAGCAAACGACGCCATATTTCTTGCGCCGCTCTTTTGACATTTCTCTTCAGTAAAGTTTGCCGTTTCATGATGGAAAGATATACGAGCCAACAACGAGTCGAAATTATTAAAATTTACTATCGAAATTCGGAGTCAGTGGCCTCAACGTTAAGAGCGCTACGTCCAATTTATGGTCGTCATAATCGTCCTAGCATATCAACAATTGAGCGTGGGGCTACGTCAAAGCTATGGTCTATGCCAACAAGCCAGCGACGATTGATGAACATCGTACGAATATCGAACGAGAAATTGCAGCAGTATCGGCCGATTTATGCTTGAAAACTGTCGAAAATTGGGTTCAGCGTCTGGACTTCTGCAAGCGTGCCCGTGGTG
The DNA here is from genome assembly GCA_949987735.1 of Leucophora obtusa. Taxonomy (NCBI): domain Eukaryota; kingdom Metazoa; phylum Arthropoda; class Insecta; order Diptera; family Anthomyiidae; genus Leucophora; species Leucophora obtusa. The sequence continues at coordinate 127,630,600 of OX465297.1, read as the reverse complement.
GCCATGCAAAAGAGATCGATTTCCATACATAATGGCATCGAACGTACTTTCACAGGAATAAAGAATTTCATTGATATCCAAAACCGTTTTTGTTTTATTTAAACTTTTTTACTTTTGTAGCGCTCTTATTGAAAAACCCTTTATAATACAACAAAATTTTAACTGAAAATACCAATTATACAAATTACTATAATTAACTATAAGTAATATACCTTTCCCATATATTTCGTTTCACATCCTGTATATATTTTAAACCATTTAGTGCAGTTTCAACAAAAAATCTTTTTAGATTTTCCCTAAAATAAACACGTATAGGTAACAACTTTTGTTTAGTTTTCTTTTGTGGAAAATTTAAATGCATTTTTTATTAACGTATGTGCACTGTTCAAACACAATTATAGGAATAAAGTCAATTGATTTGTAAATTCAAGTGAAATCAAAAACATTTAGTCGATTGTTTTCCATAGCTTTCAATATAAAAATTCATTAAATTAAGTTATACATAATGATATATTTCAAAACCAATAACATTAACAAATTGGTTTGCCGAATTTGTAAGGAAAATATATTAAAATTTCAATAGTAATTTTTAGTTAGTGTAGTTACTTCAATAGTGTTGATTGACGTTGTTTTTAGGAAAAGGAAACATCCACTAAAAGGGATTTTTTTGAAATTATTTCGAAGTGGGGCAAAAAGTCTCGCCATTACAGTTTTGCTTGGACTTAAAGTCATACATTTAAAATATGTATTATCTAAACTACACAGACCTGAGGGATTTAAATTACATTTTAATTGCAATTAAAATTACATATAATTGTTAATCATTGTAAATTCAATTACAAAATTTCAATTAGATTTTTAAGTGCATTAAAACTAGGTAATGTTTTTTGTTTAAATTTAAAGTTTCTATATATAATTCCTATCCAAAAACGGACTGTGGACCCTCGGAAATTTTTAATTAAAATTTTTAATTTCATAAACTGTCCCACATCTCGAAAACTAAGCGAGATAGAGCAAAACGAACTCAATGTTTGGATTGTCCTTACATGCCCTTATACTAGTGGTAGTAAAACGCTAGTTTTACCAATTTTTTATTTAAATGTAGATTTGTTGAATTTAACAAAATATATTTTCAAATCAACAAATTTTATTTTAAGCCAAAAAACAGGAATAAATTTTGTTAAAATAACAATTTTATCAGTTCAGCTAACAGATATATAATTTTGAGTTTAAGCTGTTGTTCTTCGGCTGAAATTACATGTTTCTGTTGTTACCTGGTAGATGCTGCCAGCAATGTAACCGAAATTTTAAAGATGACGTTATTTCTTTCCCCACCGATTTTTTTAAGATCTAGAAAACTAAGAGATATAGAGCAAAATTGACGAAACTTTCGACTACCCCTAACTATATAATGCTCCCATGAAAAGGTTACCTCTATCCAAAAATTAACCTTGGTGGGGCCTTTGAACATCGAAAATTTTTAGTACAAATTTCCCATTTCATAAAATGGTCCATATCTTCAAAACTAAACGAGATAGAGCAAAACTGACAAAATGTTTGCTCCACTGGAGTGCCTTTATATGCCTTTAGGCTAGGCCCGGAGATGGTCCTGAGATCAAATTTGAACAAATTTTGCGACTCGGTATAATTACAAATGAAACTGTAGTTTTACTAACTTTTTACGTAAATTTAGATTTGTTAAATTGAACAAAAAATACTTTTTTATTCAAGCCAAAAAACAGAAATAAATTTTGTTAAAGTAAATTTTTCTGTTCAGCCAACAGACTTATTATTTTGAGTGACATATAATTATATTGGAACTTCTTCCATCATACAGAAGTTATAAATCTAATGTGCAAGAAATTTCATAAAAGGTCTAAAACTAAGAAGAGAAAATACATTGTGATAACCGGATATTTTGCCTACTGCATAGTCTAGTTGAAGCCAAAAATATTTTGATTGTGACAGAAATAGTCTTAATTCAACGAAATTTTGGTTGAGTCGTTATATTTCACGTGAGCCATTATAGTAACCATCCGGTTGCTGTAATCAAACCATTCAATTGACAAATAAATTGGTTGTGACAATGAATCTGCTTGCTTTTCCAGCAAAAACAGACACTAGAAAACTATTTAAGCGAGTAAGTAGCACACAAATGATTACCAGGCTATTTACAATCTTAATTACTTGTGTGGGCGATATCCCAAAATTCATAGGTAGTCGTTACCCTCTCGCTTACAAAAAATATAAAAAATTACAATATTTAGTTACCAGCATGGTTAATCATAGAGAAATGATAAGTGATTACTTAAAGAGATAGAATAATTGGTTACCTAGAAGTTAGGAAATAAGAGGTTGTCTTTAACTTGTAAATAATTGGTTACAAATATTTAGAAATGGAATCTTTTGCAGTGTTGCCAAAGCTTGATGGAAAAAATTTTCTTAATTCTTTAAAAAAATTTAAAACAAATAAGAAAATATAAAACAAGCTTTAGAGTTTTTCGTATTTTTATTTAGTTATAAAAATTTTTAAAACAAATTAATAAATACAATACTCGTATAATATTAAAATAAAAAAATACTAAATCGTTACTTATTTAAGCAATTACCAGTAAGTGATTGTTTTGCAAAATGTGAATGAGTTCTTTTATAAGTTATTATTATTATTTTAAATTAAAGCATAATGTAATAACTTACCATTACTTTGTAATCTATACGATAATGACCTGTCATTACTATATTTTGTTAGGTTGTATAGACCTTGAAAGGTTCAAAGATCTATACCATGTTCAGACATTACCAATTTTATTATTTTTATCACATCAAGTTTAGGAATTATAAGATTTCAAAAATGGCTATAAACACGATTTTTGTTAATCGATTGACCCCGTTTTTAAAAACAATCTGACCATTTTGATACTAAAATATTATATGAATTGTTGTATCATTAATGTATTGTTTTTAGGTTAATTGGGTTGTAGGTTTTAGGATCCCAGCAAAAAATCTGCTTCGCTGGATGCAGCTTTGTAAGGGAACAAATAAAATTAATCCCTTACAAAGCTGCTTACGGAAGGCATGATTTTTCCATACAGAGGGCCCGCTTGGAAGCACGTTCTTTTGTGAGAAAAAGCGCATTATTCCCTGCTGAAAAATTGCAGTAAATTCATGTTTTTAGTAAGTGCATTTAACCGCAAATAAATTTATGCACTTTTTTGTGTGAAAAAGTGATTTATTTGCTGCTGAAAAAATGAAGTACATTCATGATTTTTCATTGAGTAAATGCGCTCAACGACTTCTTATGAAAATAAATGCATTTATTTGCCGACTTCAAAATGCAGACTGACTCATGTTTATGTAGCGTCGTGCGCATTAATCGTTGGATAACTTACATTTTATTTTACTCCCTTACAACCTGCTTCGTCGTAAGGGAATAGCGTAGCACTATAATTTTTTAAATAACTTGCTTACGATTTGCTTCGTTTAAGGCAGTTTTAAAGGGTATACAATAAAATTGCAAAATTTTTTATGTATTGTATACGCATAAAGTGGCGCAATTCTATAAAGCAGAATTTGTAGCGCTTTTTTAAGCGGTTCGTATTTTTACTGCTTCCAAAAAACTAAATTTTTTTTGCTGGGATATTACTCTAGAAATATCTTACAATGATATTTGCTTACTTTCAGAAAACAATTTGCATCAAGAATGATATTTTATGGTAGGGGAGAAACACAATTTTTTTTTTGAATTTTGAAGTGCAGTTAAGGATGAAAGATTATAGAAAAATTTAAAATTTTCATAAATAACGGAACAAAATGCTTATTAAAAATTCTCTCAATTGGTTTAAGTAATACAAACAATAAATTATTACTTTTACTACTATACCTATTTTATACAACCCTGCTACACTTTAATACAACCATTCACACTAAATTTGCAACCACAAGAGGTCTCCGTATTTCTCTGAGTAAACACAAAAGAAATAACAAAAAATAATTTTAAATCCATTCAACTTATAAACATACCAGAAAACAAGTATTTTAAATTTAGTTATCTGTCACTCTTTAGGAGGAAGGTTTGGCTTTATTTTACTCTAAAAAAAACATTTTTTATACATTTGCCGGCAAACAAGTAAAAAAAGATAAAAGAAAATCGAGAAGAATAATTGTCTATTGTCAAATAATTACCAAGAGATTTTAAAAGTGGATGTGAGTGAGACTGCAAGTTAAAAAGAATAAAAATTAATATTTTGTGGAAAATAAAACATAAATTTTTTATACAAAAAAAATCTTTCAACAAGTGCCAGTAAGTCCTAAATATTGTTTACGCTAAAATTTATAAGTTTTCGGTATACATAATTGTTTATCTTGGTAGCTTGTTCAAATAGTTTTTATCTGATGTGGAACTACTTTATTGTGTTAAAAAAATCATACATAAACTTAATTGGTAAAAAACTTGTTTTTAGTCACTGACCTCTTGTTAAATCCATATCATAAACCAACATGTGAATAGTTTTTATCTTAAATTATTCATAAATTTAAATATATTATGGAAGTTTTTGAATTCTTGTAGAGCATTATGAGTCATCGTCGGATATTAATATTCCAGATGACAGTTAACAAAAAAATATAATATTTTGTTTACTTCGACATTAACAAAGAGCAATTACTGAGTATGAAAACAAACCAGAATGGTGCGATATATGGTGCGTTAAATTAACATTAAAATAAATGCCGAGTTTACTAAAGTTTAAGTGACATTTTGGTGAATTCATTTTATTTGAAATTATGTTACAAAAATCATAAAACTTTAAAAAAATTCAAGTCGGCAATATTATTTCAGCATATCCAACAATTCCAAGTTGGAAATTCCAACCTCCAAATTTCATTTTATAAACAAAAATACAATTTTATAAAATGAACTTTTATTTATAAAGGGTTATTTTTTGTAAAAAGAACTTTTCTATAAAAGGTAATTTTTTATAACAGGTTTTTTTTTTTATAAAAAGTACATTTTTTTAATTACTTTTTTATAAAAGCAGCTTTTTTATAAAAAGTACTTTTTTTAAAAGCTATTTTTAATTTTTTATGATTAGCGGCAATTGTTGTCTTATTTAACTGCTTTGTTTTACCGCTGTAATTTACTTTTGTCCGTAAATCGCAATTATAAACTACTGTCTCTGTATTTTAGCATTATTATACAGTGATTTGTGGATAACAAATTGCACCGATAAAAAAAAGATAATAAAAACAGTTAAATATGAACCAATTACCCCTTATTACATCTGCTAATACATAATAGCTGATGTAAATGTTTTTGAAGTATCACATTTTAAAATTTCGTAATTGGGCCATTCAGATGATCTTTTAATTAATTTTCGAGTTTTTAGGAAACCGCTATATAAAATGCAATTTTTATGTGTTCAGGTGCAACAATTTCCAAATTCTTTTTTTTAGAATTTATAAAGGCTTAAGTCCAGTTTTATTATAAAGTATTATAAAATGTATCATTGGTTGCTCCAACAAAATTCAATTGCGACAGCCGATAATTCGGTTGTCACAATCGAAATGCAATCGAATTCGGTTGCCACAACTAAATAAATTACGGGACATTGTGAAAATTAGCCTTAGCCTCACTGTTACAATATTCCGCGGTTTAGTTAGTAACGGGAACTAGCATTTTACAATGTTTCGTTAGCTTCGTCTTTAACTGGCACATATATTGTTGTGTCCCGTATAAAATTTGCATTTAACCCGGTGTCTTCAAATGCAATAAATTATATGATATGAATGTCAAAACCATTGCAGAGAAACGTCAAAATGATATCAATTGCAAAGTGGTGGCGAACACTTGACCATTTCATGGCTAAGAAATATCATAGATTTTTCTTCGAAAAATACAAAATTATAAATAATTAAACTTATTCTCATTCTTTTTTTTACCAAAATTGCTGTTATTTTTTCATTACAAAATTTAAATTAAAACGAAAAGTGACATTTGATTGCAGGCATCATTGCAAGAGCCGCTTGCATATCAGCGATATCATGATATTGCAATAAAATTGAAATTGAGTGTCTTCACTTGAGATGAAATCTTTCTGACAATTGCTTGCTATCATTTTATTGCATGTCAAGACTATTGGGGAATTTTAACTGCACATTCAGTAATTGGCCCCTAATAGTAAAATTATTAACGTAAATGATGATAAATATGGTATGAACTTTTGTTACTGTAATCTCTTTCAGTAAAATGTTCGCAAGCCTTTCTTAATTTTATATTTTCATTGCAGAAATATGATGAGGTTTGAATTCCACATTCCCTTAACGGATATTCATTGCTATTCGCTTTTGGAAAGATTGCCTGTATATTGATAATATTTTTATACTTTTTTATTTATGAAAACATTTTAATAGTTTCAAAATAAAAAAGTAAATAAATTTTAAACTCATATGATAATTAGTTTAAAAAAATCAGTAATGATCACGATACATCCAGTCATTGAAATATTAAATAGTTTCAAAGTAAAAAGAAAAACAACACTCATGAAGCGCAACAATAAACTGCAAAATATAAAAGCAATTTTATTACACTACAAACAAAATTAAAAAAAAATAAATTATAGTTCTGTAGATAACTAATATAAAAAAATCCCAGTATATACAATAAAACTAGTTTATATATTCTATTATACAAAACTAATTAGACTGTTTTTCCTTAAGCTCTACTATATGCCAGACAAAATTTTTAAACAAAATTCTTTTAGAAAACACGCATACAAAACTGTAAAACGTAGTTTATAGACATTAAGGTTGTTCATATTTGATCTACACCATTTCCAATTGTTTTTCAGAAGTTATCAATTGTATTTTAGATTTATCAATTGTATTTCAGAAAATATCAATTGTTTTTCAGAATTATCAATTGTATTTCAGAAGTTATCAACTGATTTTCAGTTTTATAAATTGTATTTCAGAAATTATCAATTGAATTTCAGTTTCATCAATTGTATTTCAGAAATTATCAATTGTGTTTCAGAAGTTATCTACTGTATTTCAGAAACTACCAACTGTATTTCAGAAATTATCAATTGTATTTCAGAAATCGTCAATTGTATTTCAGAAATTACCAAATGTATTTCAGAATTTTTTGATTGTATTTAATAGTTAATAGAGAATAATTTCTGAAATACATTTGATCATTTCTGAAATACAGTTGATAATTTATGAAACACAATTGATAATTTCTGAAATACCATTGACGACTTCTGAAATACAATTGATAATTTCTGAAACACAATTGGTAATTTCTGAAATACAATTGATAATTTCTGAAATACAATTGGAAATGGTGTATATACAAAGACTCACGAAAAAAAGGAATAAAAGTGCCCCACTCAAAATAAATCCTGGTATGTTTTATGATAATTCCCAAAATATTTCGGGTCTAGCAATGAGATCTCACGAGCCGTACCATTTTTTAAAAAAAGGTATTTTTTTAGTTTTTGTAAGAATTTTGCTTTTTAGCTGAAGACAACATACTCAATATTGGTATCATATAGAAGGTCTTTTTGAGGCGCGTCCGGCGGTATATATAACATGTTCAAGCATATCCAGACATGTACTATTTTCAAGGACATTGTAGAAAAAAAACAAAGTTTTGACTCTTTTGTACGGAGATGTTTGTGATTGAAATGTCAAACTTACGTATCATAATAGCTCTGTTCCACGTACGTTACCGCGGGTACCCGCGGGAACCCAATCTTACCAAAAAGCGTTTCTATTGTTAAAAATTGGGTAAATGAGAGCGTTGATGAAAGAATAATTTGTTTCTCTTTTTACCAGAAGTTACCCGTACTTTTTTTGGGGGAAAATGCTAAAACTGTCAAATCACTAGTTGTTTATAAATCAGCTGTTTTGAATTTGGAAAAATAATTAAAATATTAACAAAACTTGTACACAATCAGTGTGTTCGTTTACTCGAATTTCTTACTACTTTTACTACAATTGGAAAGTTTTGTTTACTTTTTGTATAGACTTTTTCCAGCTGTAGTAAAAGTAGTAATTTGTAGTAAGTAAACGAACACGCTTAATAATTAATATCGTTAACAAATATCTTTTTATAACATTTTTTCTTTATTTCCTTCGATCTTTTATTCTTAAAAATAGCTTTTGTTTATATGAATAACTTTGACGTTAATTTTTGGGCTTGAAATGTGGTTTTGTGCGTTCCAGGTATTGTGACCAATTTTACCATTTTTTGAGATAATTATTTGTTTACTCTCATTTTACCAGATTTTACCCAAAATTACGTGGAACAAACCTAATCTATACCCGATTTAAATGAACACGTGTTTCAGATTTTTTTCGATTGTTCGCGTTTTATCAGAAATTCAATGTGGTGGAAACAATATATTCCAAATAGGGCAATATGGATACCAAAACTTTTCTTCTGACAAGGAAATCATCGCTGGGTGGATATATTTTATAATTTTTTAAATTTAATACATTTTTCACGGTGCTCTGAACCAAATTTTGATCAAATTTTTGAGTTATCCCAATTCAATAAAAAAATATTATGCAATTTTTTTGTAGGTTTATTAATAAATAAAATATTTTATTACTTTTATAAGGAAATCAAAATATAGGCTGACCCTAAATAAAATTTTATAATAATTTTTTTCCCGAAAAAAGATATTCCGCCAAAAAAGCGCGTGTTGGATTTTTTCTGTTAAGTTGCATTTTTAACCTTACATCTACTAGAAACTGAATTTCAATTATTATTAAAATTTTATAAAAAAAAGTTTCGGGAAAAAAAGTTATTCCGCCAAAAAAGCGCGTGCTCGATTTTTTTCTGTTAAGTTGCATTTTCATCTTACATGAACTAGATACTGAATTCCAATGCAGATTGCAGTAAATCAAAAATTTAAAAAAAGTTTGATCCGGAGCACAGCGCAAAATGTATGAAATTTGCAAAATTATAAATTATATCTACTCAGCGATGACTTACTTGTCAGAAGAAAAGTTTTGGTATCCATATTGCCCTATTTAGAACATATTGTTTCCACCTCATTGAATTTCTGATAAAACGACAACAATCGCGAATTTCAAAAAAATTTGAAACACGTGTTCATTTAAATAAATTTCAATTTAAATAAATAGATTATAATACGTAAGTTTGAGATTTCATTCACAAACATCTCCGTACAAAAGAGTCAAAACTTTTATTATACAATATCCTTGCACCCAGAAAACAGATTCAGTTCTGATAACCTCATTTGTAGCCAATCGCATGGTTCGGTTGTGGTAGCCGAATTTTTCAGTTGTGGCAACAGAAAACCAATTGAGACAGGACTAATTTGACTATGGCAACAGAATTTCAGTTGTATCAAGAATAATTCGGTGGCCACAACCGAAAAATTCATTTGATGCAACTGAACCATTCGATTGGCAACAAATGGGGTTGTCAGCACCGAATCTGTTTTCTGGGTGTGGAAATAAGACATGTTATATATACCGCTGGACGCGCCTCAAAAAAACTTTTCATATAATACCCATATTGAGTATGTTGTCTTCAGCTAAAATGCAAAATTATTTTAAAAACTAAAAAAAATACCTTTTTTAAAAATGGTCCAGTTCGTGAGATCTCATTACAAGACCAAAAATTTTTTGGGAGTCATCATAAAACAAAGCAAGGTTTATTTTAAGGGGGCACTTTTTACATTTTTTTGTGAGTCGGTTTAATGTACCTCCTTTGAAAGGAATGATAAACAAATTGAAAAAAACTGAAAAGGATATGGGCCAGAATTAAGAAGGTTTTTGTCTTAAATATTTCTTAAGTTAGAAATTTTGTATGGAAATTTTATTTTATAAAAATTTAGTTTTTAATTCTGATCATAAAACTGGCCCTAGGACTATTTCTACGAAAAGATTGCTACAATAACTCCCTGTTTAGTTATCTAAAAATTTTGTACAGAAAATAGGGTTTCAGAATCTTTAAAGTTTTCTTAAAATAGTAACGTTTAAAAAACAAATATACGTAATATTCTTTACCTATGTAAAATTCCACTTCCAAACAAATGAATGCACACCAATCTGAATTAACAGTCTTCTGATCCTATAAAGAAGCTGAGGTCATTTTATTAGAAATATTTCTACTACGAGTAACTTTTGTTAGAATTCCCATGTGAAAATGAAATATATATGAACATACATTATCATACATTGACTAGTATATGTTCATATATAGGCATACATGATCATATACGTCAATGCATAGTTCAATGTATGACCATACATTATCTCATATATTTCCATATATCGTCGGATCCGAAATTTGAGGGTATATGACCGTACATGTTCATATATGACCATATATGCTCACATATGATTCATGTATGCTCATATATGATCATATATGGCCATATACCTCTATATACCCTCAAATTTCGGATCCGACGATATATGGAAATATATGAGATAATGTATGGTCATACATTGAACTATGCATTGACGTATATGATCATGTATGCCTATATATGAACATATACTAGTCAATGTATGATCATGTATGTTCATATATATTTCGATTTTCACATGGGTTGTTTAATTCGATACACCGACAATATTTGCTGTTGTTTAGTTTCTGATTCATATGAATAAATCGAAGTTTCGTCCCCGGTGGTTATAAATATTGCAAACCGATTTTGAACTTCAGGCATTGAATTTTTCTGTAATTTTTTGTGCCAGTTGGCTCGAGCCTATTTAAAAAATAACAGCGTATACGATAAAAACTATTTCTTGAAAAGTTTACGAGTGTAAATGCTTTTTCGCAAGAACTTGCTGGAAGGTCCACGTAATTATGAAAGTTAAGTCATTTGAACTATTTTTTTTGGATTCCAAAAAATATTAACTTAAAAGGAGTACAAACTTTTCTTTAAAATAAGTAAGAACAATCTACTTAAAAATTAAAATGTTTACTAAAATTTAGTAGAAACCAGAAAGTAAAACTTGTATTATTTTTTACATCTCAACGGTGATAACATACAGAATAGCAAAAAAACTTTCAAAATATTTCTATAGTTGGTTACGTTAGCAAAAAACTTCGAAAACATATTTATTTAAATATTTTTAACTGCCCATCTCATCTAGTTGGTGTAGCAGGTCGTATTTAATATGAAATTTCAATATTGTTTCATTGAAATTTAAATGGCAGCCTAATAAACGTATATACCATATAAAAGTATGTCTACTAAATACAATACATACATATGTATCTTGTAGTTCGTGCATATAAGAAAATCTATAAAATTACATCATCATATTCTGTTTTTCTTTTTAACTCTTAGTTTCTGTTTTTCCCTAATTTTGTGGCTACGTCACAGTATTAAAGTCTTTTGAAATAACTCATCTTTTTTGAATATAAAGCACAAGATCTACATATTTATTAAATAGAGGTGTGTAGAACAGAAACAAGCATATTATTTATTAAGTTGATTCCATATACCACGTCATATTTAAATGATATATTTTTTTGTCTTATAATAATAGACTCATTAATAAAGACACGTCATTTAGGCATTGAAAAAGGGGATTTAAAAAAGATCGCAATTGTTTATACAGTAGTTAAATTTAATTAAAATTTCATGACGTTTTGTAAATTTTATTTATACAGTTTGCATTTTTTTTATCCATATTAATCACGATTTTTATTGATGTGTCTAGATCTTTTGCATATTTTTTTTCTTCTTAAATAATCCGATTGTTTATGAATTACAGAAGTGGCAATAAGAAGGCACGCCCTAAAATTGGTATCATCTACAATAGTTTAAATAAAAAAATATCTCTTTAGTCGGTTTGTATTTATTTCAAATAATTTGGTTTTGTTTTGAGAATCAACTTTAGTATTCTTCAGTTTCGTTACAACGAAAAATTACTAGGGACCAGTTTTCTATTGAGAACTAAAAATGTTTTTTGCCTTAAATAAATATTTTAAGTTATATTTCATTCACATGAAGGAGATAACTAAATCTCCTCATTTTTGTTCTTTATTATATTACCAAATAGGGTCATTTTTTGGCACTATATTGTAATAGAATAAAGAACAAAAAACGAGGAGATTAGTAATCTCATTCATGTCAATGGCCTATTAGAAATTTCGTTTGCAAATTTAAATTTCGAAAATAATTTGTTTTTAGTTCTGCCTATAAATCTGACCTTAGGAATTTTTCTATGAAAAGGGTTATAATATCTTGTCTGATGAAATAAATTTACCTATTTTACATTAACAGATAGTTTAATTGCTCAGCGCTGTTTAGTGCTAGCATTTTCTATTTTTATGTTTCACAGTTAACAAGTTTTCTCAGAATTGCATGATTTTATTTTGTTAAACTGAATATCTAGTGAAAAAATATTTAATCTTATTTTGAAATACATGCCAGCTATTAAACCGATTTACTTGTTCTCAATTGTGATGTTGGTGTAAGGTTTTTTATTTCTTTTTTTTGCTAAATAATTAAACAAATATTTATATTTGTTTGCAGAAATCATCAAACACATGTTGCTTGGAATCATGCCAATTTTTTAAATAAGTAACAAAAATTAAAAAAAAAAGAAAATAAAATAATACAAAGTCTGGGATATTTTTGTTTTAAGATTTTTTTTAAGAGAAACAAGGTACATAAAAAGTTTGTAGATTTTGAAAATATTTTGCCGATCAATAAATGTATCAAAAATGTATGGTTCTTAAAAAACAATACCAAGTTTATGCTTGTTTAATCACAAATTATCTATAACTGTTCACAACCCAGCAAAAAAAGAGATGCCGAAGCAGTAAAAAAGGCACTATAATTGATGATCTAGATGTACTTCTTTTTTAACATAAACACTGATAATTTCAACATGGAGTTGTCGAACCTCAACAGTTTTTCAGTACTCTTTTTTACCAATTAAAAGTTAAAAGTAATCTTCGAAAAACAATTATATTTTTTTATTTTAAAAAAGTTTTTTATTGCCGCAACCGGGTTCGAACTTGCGAAATCCTGATTGCTAGCCTAGCTCTCTACCGCTGAGCTATTCTTTGATATGAAAGTTGACTGGCATAAAAACACCACTTTGTCATTGCAAGATATTGTACTTTATTCTCTTCAATAAAAGTACTTTTTAAACAAGTGCAAGAGGTGTACTGCAATTCAGTATTGTTTTCAGTTCTTTTCCATCATTTTTATTTTAAATATTTTCAAAAATTTAAAAACTAAAAGATATCGAATTTGAACAAATTAATTATAAATATAAAAAAAATAAAAATTAAAAACATGTTGGTCCCTCCTGGAATCGAACCCGCGATCATCTGTTTGGAAATACCAAATAATACCAAAATCACATTTTGGGATCACTTTTAAAGCAATTATGCTTTAGAAGCAATACTTAAGCGGTTTTTTGGATTTTGTTCAGAAGTAATTCAGTTGCTCCGAATTACTTCTAAAAAAGCAGTAAATATACACTAACGGATACTTCTGAAGCAGTGAAAGAAGTAGTTTATAAAGCATTACTTAAATTTTTTTTGCTGAGCACTAATTAGAAATGCTTTTTAATTTATATTTAAACTTTGGTTTCTATACAAAAAAATTTTTTTTTTCATTTATTTGATCATATTTCCTTTAGGTATTTTAGAGTTAACAAAGAAATGAAAAGAAGTTCCCCTTTAAAAAAAACGTGTAAGTCCACACATTGTAATCGATTTCGTGTGCTTCACTTTGTGCGTACTTAAGATATGGGACAACTGTATATGAAAAAAAAAATATTTGAAATTTTTAAAAAATTTTTGTCTAACTTACATTAGACTTTACTTGTGTGTACTTACGAACATAGGCGTACCTATAACATTTTTCTGGGGTGGGCAAGGGCCCCATTTATGTTTGGCTGTTTATTTGCCCGTTCTCAGACCCTTAATCTTAAAAAACACTTTCGACATTATGCATGCAATTTTTTCATAAAAATAACTCCCTCCCTTTTGATAAAATTTTAAAAATTTTCAAATTTTTTTTATAGAAAACTCTGAAGAATGCATAATTTTTTCTGAAGAAAACCTCGGAACCAGGGAACGAACTCAGAATAGTATACAATTTTGCTATTTGATGGAGAAAAGAAATTTAAGACCTGTCTCATATTTTCTTGCACCTCTGACGAACCTATTCTTACCCCATATTTTGACCACTTAAATTACCGAGGTGATCAAAAACGGACATATTCGTCGTAGAATTTTTGTTTCTACAACATATTGAAATTTCCTCAAAAGTGTACACTCATAGAAATAAATCTGTAAAAATAGCAGAAAAAGTAACTAAAAATTAGTTAAAAATGATGCTGCAGAAGAAACTTTTAAATTAGCAGAGTTATGTTTGCTAAATACAAGTCAAATAAGAACAGAAAAAATAAAACTGTTAAATTTACAGTTTTACAATTTTTTTAGTAAATATTTCTGCTAATTTAACATTATAGACTGCTATTAGCATATAACTAAATTTAGCTTAAAAATGACGAAAAATTATAGATTTTGCAGTTTGTTTTTGCTATTTTTAGTCTACTAATATTTATCAAAATTTTCTGTAAATTTTACAATACAATTTGTCATTTCCAATTAACTAAAAGTTAACTTAAATTTAATTAAAATTCCCCAAATTTAACAGCTTTATTTTTGCTGTTCTTATTTTAATAGTATTTAGCAAAAAAAAAAAAAAAAACAGTTCATTCTGGAGCATAATTTTTAACTCATTTTTAGTTGCTTTTTCTGCTATTTTTACAGATTTACTTCTATGAGTGTAATATTAACTAATTATTCCTTTAAAAGCTATTAAATCCAATAAATTTTTCTCTTATAGCCAGAACTAAGATCGATTTGTTTCTTAAATATTTCTTAAGTAAGAATTTTTAAACAACATTTCTTATTTAAGAAATATTCAAGACAAAAATCGATATTAGTTCTGGCAAATTATCTTCCTAGGAACAAATTATCTTCCTAGGAAACCAACAAATTATCTTCCTATAAAACTATAAGAAATTTTCCCAATCACAAACACAGGATTAACTGATACATATTTAAAAAAATAATCATAGAACAAGAATTATAGACAGATTTTTTTTAAATTCTGGGGTGGGCAAAAAGCAGTCTAGGGTGGGCTTTGCCCACCCCAGACCGGCCCAAGTCCGCCAATGCTTACGAAGTATATTGGCTTGTTGACCATTACAATGCGGCCATACCCTGGGTAAAGTAAGCCAGCTTGTGTGTAGAGTTTGAAAGTACTCAGAGATTCTAGTAAGTACACACACGTGCTATGGTCCCAAGGAAAAAGATAATTTTTTGACACAAGTCTGTTTTAACCCATTCAAATTTCGGATCCAAACATTAGTTGGCTTTAAATCAGACTGGTGTAGGGTATTATATAGTCGGCATGCCCGACTTTAACTTTTTTACTCTTTTTTTTATTTTTTTTATGGATTTATTAAAAGTGATATTGACAAATAAACAGTTGATCAGCGCGAGTTAAGAAAAAATACTTGTAATGTTAGTCATCATGAGTTAAGATTTTTCTTTTGATGATTACAAAAAGATAGCTGTCAGTTCAATTTTAGAAAAAGAAAAAAGTACATACATGTCATTAAGACATCTTTGATATAAGGGTAACCATTGAAGAGTCTTTGGGTGAGGCGGAACTGCGGCATTCTGGTGATTTCCTTCTGTCTATTCCATTTTTCTATAAGAATGTTTTCTTCTTCTTTTTCTTGCAAAACTACTTTTAGGTGGTGTTTCTAGATGAAGTTTTTCGTCACACGAACGAAAATACAATAACAAAATACATGCAATACAAAAACAAAATACATGAAGTCACTCATTCGACGAACGTTGAAACCCCCCGTTATAAAAGTTTATTTTCAATCCGAAAAGCTCCAAAAAAATACTCAACTATTTTGATTTACTAAAAAATTACTCAGAAAAGAACCCAAATTATGAGGAAATTTTGCATTAAATTTTTGGACTTAAAAATAATTCAAAAAGGACTCGAATTTTTGAAAGAAATTTACCTTGACAAATTTATTTTTCGGAGTTTTTTTTGAGTCTTAAAAAGGGTATTTTTGAATGAACCGCTTTCATACCAAATTTTAAAATTTAGGTGGTGTTTCTAGGTAACGTTTTTCGTCACACGAATGCAAATTAAATAACAAAATACTTGCAATGCAAAAACAAAATACATGTAGTCACTCATTCGACGTACGATGAACGTCTTGTAGAAACCCCCCGTTAGTAATATTTTCGTGATTCTTTTTTGGGTCTGTCTGCTGGCTGAGTTTGAATCCTTAAATTCAATTGATAAACTTTTAATATAGGGCAAAGACTTTACATTATTTTTTAAATCATGGCAAAATGTTTGAGTTTCCCCCAAAAAAAAAAAACTATTATGCTCCATATAAATAAATATATTTTTTACGGTAATTAATTTTCCGTGAAAAGTATATAGTATTTGTTTTCACGTGAAAAGGTGTCATTTTAAGTAGTTTTATTGTGATTGTGTGTTTCTTATTAAATCGGAAAAACTTAAAGTTCGTGTGAAAAATTTCCCACAAAATAGAATTTACTATGGTTTAGCAATGAAAATATTATCAATTATATTGATCGTATATGGGATACTTTAAAATATATATAGCTTTCAAAATTCTTCAAAATTTTTTTATACTTTTCCACAGAAATACTTAGTAGGGTAGAGGGGGGATCCTTCGCCAGTGGGGCACATACACTAATCCCATTTTTCTCCGATGTTAAGGGAGATAAAAAATTGGAAAAAATATATTTTGTGCATTTTTCAATTGCCTTTCCTTGACATCAACTTTGACGAATTTATATCACATGTTGTCGCAGATAGAAGTGTTTTTGTGTTTTTTGGGGTGCCAAAAAAATAATTGAAAGCAAGTACATTTTGCAATAACTTCCTCAAATCGCGTGATAAAAAAATAATTTTTTATTATGTTAGACCTATGATCCCAAGCTTTCAGAAAATAATAATTTGATTTTAATAAATACTTAAAAAGTGTGAAAAAATATTAATTTTATGTTAGTGCCTGCCTCTGGGGCACAATCACCAGATGGCCTCTGGAGCTACGAACAGTTGGTGCTTCCATGCCTAAAATGCTCCATAAGACTTTTCTATATGTTTAAAATATGTTCAATAGTAAATTAGTACAATCGTGTACAAATTTATATTAATTATTCAGTTTTTTGTAATTTTGAAGAATCATTATATTATAGTTTTAAATTTTTTTTTTAATGTAGTGGAGATTTATTGATTAAAAAGAATCATATACCTTAAAGAACTTATTCTAAATTATTTATTTCAGTCATTAAAACATTGACTTTGCCGTATTAACAATATTTTTTTGTTGAAATTGTATTTAGCTCTTTTGGCGAATATCCCCCAGGTTTGGGGCAGTTACGCCGATTTGGGTTACTTTGGAAATCATAAAAAATGTAATAGAAAATACGCAAATAATTAGAATAAAAATCATAGAAATTAAAGCCAAGATATGTAGATATTCAATTTGAAAGTAATTTTTGATAAATAATTAGGGGTTAAAAGATTACAGTGCTTTGAAAAAAAGTGGCGAAGGATCCCCCCTCTAACCTACAGTAGTTTTTGTGTTAGGTTATTTTCAGGGTTGGTAGGAAAAAACCATTAAAATATCGATATCGATACAAACCCCTTTCAACTGACTACCGTTAGCCTCACGAAGCAGTTACCTGCCTCGTTACCAAGACAACTGAAACACCGTTATCCTTAAAATACCGATACCAAAATAAATGCGATAGCAATATCTTTAAAATACAATAAAATGCAATAATTTGAAAAACATTAACCGCATCGTTTCGGTTACTAACCATTTTTATTTCCCTTTTACAACGCAATGCAAGTTCATTGATATTTATTGCAAAATGTACTTATACAAAACATGATATTTATAAGGCCATTAAATAAGTGCATCACTTTTTTCATTTTCCTTATTTTCTTTTTGGGTCTTGCTAAGCAAAACATGCTTTTGTCAATAATGACGTCATAGATTATAGATTTTGTCAGAAATGTAAAATAAAATACATTTATTAGTCGTATTTAATGCATACACTGCGGCAAAGTTCACAAAAAACGTTGCAAAACAAAAAATAAAAAATTAGGATATTTATAGCAAAATTTAATTTTCTAACTTTTTTCGGCGATATTTGTCGTTTAAAACGAGCAAGAAAGTCAAAATCGTACAAACCGACTGTAAGATACCCTACAACATCCTGGTTGTAGGTCAACTAATGCTTGGATCCGAAATTTTAATAATTTGAAAAGGTCTGGCAAATTTGTCTGGTTAAATTTGTCTACACACAGGAAAAAAAATTGCCAACCGAATTGCTAAGCCTATTTTGGTTGCTACAACCAATAAATTCGGTTGGTGAAGCCATATTGGAATGTGATTCCTGAATATTTTGGGTATTGCAACTAAAATTCAGTTGTGTAAACCGAATTTTGTTGTGATAACCAATTTTCAGTTGTACCAACCTATTTTAGTAGATGTAACCGTATTTCAGTTGGAAAATGGCATATTTTTTCTCTGTGTGTATAAATTGTTAAGAAAGTAAGCGAGGGCTAAAGTACGCTGGCTTGTCCGGAGTCCCCAGGTGACTGGGGACTTATACACACAAATTATTAAATTCGGCTGAGTCCTCAATCCCGGTGTTTTTGTTAACAGGATTAAAACGGGGAATGAGTTTAATTGGAACAATAAACACAGGGAAGAAAATGGAATGGAAGGAAATTAAAATTTTTGGTGTTTGTAAATGTTTATTATTGCATAAATTGTTTAAAAATACCTGTTTTATAAAAATGTATCATTAACAATAATTAAAAAAATGGTAGTGAATACAATTTCATTACAATTGATATCAATGCAAGGATAATGAAGTCGTTATTTAATTAGTTCACCTAATTAATTTATCCCACGTATGCTTTGGAACCACTTGACAGATTTTGTTCATTTTAAGTACCAATTTGCTTAGGACTATTACAAGTATTTTTGAATAAAATCTGCTTCCTTATTTAGCTAATGAAGGCGTGGTCGTATTTTCAACAAACAGACGGATATGGCTTGGATTGCGTTATTGATAAAAATCAAGAATAAGTTTAGCTTATAGGTCCCAGATTTTTTATTCGCTGAGTTGAAAATGGAATGACAAACTGATATATGCAGATGAATCATTTATATTTATAGCCTCTTTCTTTATCATATTAGCCTGACTACCACATTTTATTAAAATATCCTTATATTGGCAGCCTTTAGCGCATTATCCAATTTTTGGGGGAACACAAGATCCAAACTTGGACCGATTTTTACCAAAATCAACAGGCTTTCTCCTTGGGCCAATATAAGCTAGTCATCAAATTTTTTTATATCATATCAAAATTAGAGTATATTAATATTAGCGACCTGTCGCCTGTGGTTTAGAATACGTGAACAGACAGACAGTTGCCGAGTTTAAGCGATATGGGCCAAAATAGATTTAGAGTGAATCTAATGCATAAAAATGAGTGGGATTGAACAAAAATGCATATGAAATTCAATATATCGTCAGCTTGAAATTGGTTTGACAAACTTTTTTTCACAATTTGTTAAATATGTTTGGGATTTTAGCATATTTAATTCCTTTAATGCAATTAATGTATATCCCGATAAAATAAAATAAAAAACTAATATGCATGTGCTTGTGCAAATTTAAATGTTACTGACACTTTAGAAAACATTGTTTTCTATTGTTGTTTATAAAGGGTTTTTCAATAAGAGCGCTACAAAAGTAAAAAAGTTTAAATAAAACAAAAACGGTTTTGGATAATCAATGAAATTCTTTATTCCTGTGAAAGTACGTTCGATGCCATTATGTATGGAAATCGATCTCTTTTGCATGGCCACCACGGGCAAGCTTGCAGAAGTCCAGACGCTGAACCCAATTTTCGACGGTTTTCAAGCATAAATCGGCCGATACTGCTGCAATTTCACGTTCGATATTCGTACGATGTTCATCAATCGTCGCTGGCTTGTTGGCATAGACCAGGGCTGGCAAGACTTTTTTCGCTGCGTGCCAGAAACGGACAATTTTTTTATAAAAATTTCTCGCGTGCCACCTTAATTTTAGTTGTCTTTTACAAGTCCTTTTTTAAAAAATTTTAAAATTTAGAAAATTTCTCTTAAAAATATCATCGCAGATGTACATATTTATCAGCGCTACGGATAACCCCCATCAAATAACCAAAAATTAAATAACATCAAAGAAATGACGTTTGTTTGACGGTTATTTAATTTTTGGGGGTTTATTTATTCTTCAAATATTGAGATTATTTCATTATGAAAAAATCCCCAATGAAATAAAATTAAAACAGTTTAAACATTATTGCCTTTTAATTTTTTTGGGGGTTATTCCATTTATTGTGGTTATTTCATATTGTTAAATAAGTTAAATTATTAGGCGCCATTTAAAATTTAAGTACATAAGAAACTAGTTGAAAAATGTGCTTCAGCAAAAATTTGAGTTTGTTAAAATAAATCCCGCGGATTTCATCATCATAATAATGAATAAAAAGCGAAGATTATGGATTTGAACAGAGAAATTTCTATTTCAGATGAAATGGCTCTGAGAAACACGATCAAAACCCATTTCAAATTCCAAGAAAGGGGGTTATTTCATTATGAAACTTATTTTCAGCCTTTATTTAATTGAGGGTTATTTCGTAACGCCTATTTTCCCTTTAAAAAAACTTGATTTTTTAGATCCAATTTTATTACAAGTTGTTTTCCATTTTTTTTAATTTTCTGGTACTTTTTACTTCTCCGATTATGAGGCATTTTCACATCGAAACATTTAAACTTCTTTCAATCTAGAATTTTAGAAATTTTCCCAGAATTTTCTGATAATCGAATTTGTGAGTTCTGTATTAACCATATTTCTTTAAAGAAAAAATGGTGGCAGTACTGAGTTTTAATCATTTTAAAAGACGATTTACAAGCTCTATGAAAAATTTTACCATTATGGAGTTAAATCACACATTTTTGTAACGAAATTTAACATTTAACTGAATTTTTTGCTGGTCTTCTAATAGTTTAAATTTTTTGAAAATATCCAACAAAACGTCGCGTGCCACCTAAAATCCACTCGCGTGCCACTACTGACACGCGTCTCATAGTTTTGCCAGCCCTGGCATAGACCATAGATTTTACGTAGCCCCACGCTCAATTGTTGATCTGCTAGGACGATTATGACGACCATAAATTGGACGTAGCGCTCTTAACGTTGAGGCCACTGACTCCGAATTTCGGTAGTAAATTTTAATAATTTCGACTCGTTGTTGGCTCGTATATCTTTCCATCATGAAATGGCAAACCTTACTGAAGAGAAATGTCAAAAGAGCGGCAAGAAATATGGCGGCGTTTGCTGTCCCTGTCTTTCTACTTTTGTAGCGTCCCTGTTGAAGAACCCTTTATATGTCACTACATTGCTAGATCTGTCAAAACAACAGAGTAGTACATTGGAAGATGACAAAGCAAATTGTGGACATTTTTTTGTTGTTGTTTTTGTTTTTTTTTTTGAGTTTTTAAATGTTTAATAACGCTCCTAGACGAGAACAAGAAATTCTCATTGAGTTTGTAATTTAACTTAACAAATATTTCCAGAAATTCTAAAAATGTCGTCGCCTGACGATTTCCTTAGGCAAGAATGAAATCCGGATAGGGACATGCCTACAACGGATTATTTTTCACAATTTGTTAAATACGTTTGGGATTTTAGCATATTTAACTTCTTTAATACAATTAATGTATATCCCGATAAAATATAATAAAAAAACCAACCATTTTTGTTGAAATGAAGTTAGGAATAGCTTATATATAATTGTTAATATCCTCTTTCCGATTCTGAATTTCTGATGTTATATCTGAGATATTCAGCATTGATTTTGCTTCACATCCGTAATTTTAAAATTAAATGAACATGGTTTTGCTTTATTCTCACTGTTGCATATATTTTTCGTACAAAAATAGAAGAAAAAAATACATCATTATCAGGGCAAGTTTAAAATGTCACAAATAAAGTTGAAATTGGCAGGCAAAATGGCACGAAAAAATAGTAAAATTGGCACAAAAACACAAAAATGGCACGCTTATTTAAGTGTTTTTCCACGGATGATAACCGAAACGATGTGGTTATCGGTAAGGGTAACGCCATTTTAGATTATTTGGGTAACGTTATTTTAAGGGTAACGCTATTTCATTTATTTCGGTATCGGTATTTTAAAGATAACGTTTTTCAGTTATTTCGGTAACGGTATTTGAAGGATAACGGTTTTTGATTGTTCATTTTTTTTATAAAAACAAACGAGATTAAAAACCGAATCAATTTACCAAATTTATGTACGAAAAATACTGAATAAGCACATGCAATTACCAAAAGCAGAAAATTAAAAATAACGGTATTTTAGGGGTACTAAAATACAGTACTTAATTTATGTCGGTAATGGTATTTTAAGGGTATCGATAAATCATTTATTTCGGTATCGGTATTTTAGGGATAACGGAATTTCAGTTATTTCGGTAACGGTATTTTAAGGGTATTAGTATGATTAAAAAAAAAATCTGGAATTTTAATAAATATTAAAAAAAAATGTTTTTTTTGTAAATTTCTTCCAAAAATTATTTACAAAGATTGAGTTTTTACTGAATTTTATATAATTTTTTTTTTATGAAAAGTCTAAAAAAATAGACAAAATGGCTTTTTTTGGCAAGGATTTGTAAAAATGGCATTTTTACAATATAAGTGAAAAAATGGCATTTAATGGCAAATGCCAAAAAAAAATTTGCCTTGATCATTATTAATTTGCTGCATTTGGAATATGCAGTAAAATTTTATAAACATACTTCTTTATTGGTTTACTAAATAACCATAATAACGAACGTAGGTTGAAGTTAATGAGGGAACTGTTTTACGCATACATAAAAGTATGGATCTGCAGCAAAGCAAATCAAATAAAATAAAAAATTCATATCAATTTCTGATACAAAATCTGATTATATTTTTTTTTTTGTTTTTTTGTAAAAGATTAATAACTTTTGACTTATTGCATATAAATATATGAAAATGTATAGTTTTGTTCAAAATACGATTGGAGTATGAAATGTTGTTAGCCTGACATAGACATGGCGGTATAAACAGCAAAAATCTTTGTATAATGGAAACTTCCATCCATCACATGAACACATGCTAAATTTCATTTTAATCTGTCAACTTATTCGTACAGTATAACGGGTTCAAAAAAATGATTTTAGCACATGTAATTCCGTTAATGCAATTAATGTATATCCCGATAAAAATTAATTTAATAATGCTATTTCATTTATTTCGGTATCGATATTTTAAGAATAGCGGTTTTTTAGTTATTTCGGTAACGGTTTTTTAGGAATAACAGTTTTTGGATTATTTCGGTAACGGTATTTTAAGGTTAACGATATTTCAGTTATTTCGGTAACAGTATTTTAAGGATAACGGTAGTGAGTTATTTCTATGCATCCCGCAATTTTTTTTTTGCAAATCAAACGAGATTATAAACAGAACCAGTTTATCAACTTAATGTACAAAAAATACTCAATAACCACGTGCAACTACCAAAAGCAGAAAATTAAAAATAACGATAACGGTATTTTAGGGATAACGGTATGTCATTTGTTTCGGTAACGATATTTTAAGGGTATTGATATTTCATTTATTTCGGTATCGGTATTTTAAGGATAATGGTATTTCGGTTATTTTGGTAACGGTATAACTCTGGATAGAATTGATAGAAAACGTTGGGCTAAGTGTATTGAAGTTTCAGGATATTATATTGAAAAATAAAATAATTTAAAAAATCTAGCTCTTGTTTTTCATTGTTAGGCTTAGAACATTTCGAACTGCCCTCGTACATGCCGCAATCTATGATCCAAATAAAAACAATATTTTGCAGGTTGTTTTTAAAAAATTTTATGCAAACTTTATCGTTTTTCTCGATACCGACTTTTTGGCATATATGCCAAACAAATAATAATAAGCTAACCATATATTCCCAGCGTAGAAAAACATTACGAGATATGTGGTTATGTAACTAAATACCTGGTAATAGTAATTGGCTAGTTTTCTTATTACATTGCTTATAACTTTTGTATGACGATGTCGCGCTTAATAATTAGTTACGATTATACACTAGCAAACGAAAAATCAAAAAATATGTCGTTACTTATATGCTTACCAGTATTGACAAAAATAATAAGTCTGAACTTAGAATTAAAAAAAAAAATAAGTTTTACAAAAGAAATATTTTTATTAAAGGAATTAAATATGCTAAAATCCCAAACGTATTTAACAAATTGTGAAAAATAATCCGTTGTAGGCATGTCCCTATCCGGATTTCAATCTTGCCAAGGATATCATCAGGGGGCGACATTCTTAGAATTTCTGGAAATATTTGTTAAATTAAATTACAAACTCAATGAGAATTTCTTGTTCTCCTCTAGGAGCGTTATGAAACATTTAAAATATCAAAGAAAAACAAAGAATTTTTCACAATTTGCCTTGTCATCTTCCAATATACTACTCTGTTGTTTTGACAGATCTAGCAATGTAGTGACATCCATTCGTGTATAAATAACAATAGAAAACAATGTTTTCTAAAGTGTCAGTAACATTTAAATTTGCACAAGCACTTGCATATTAGTTTTCCCAATTTTATTTCTGTCGGGATATACATTAATTGCATTAAGAGAATTTTATATTGTAAAAGCTTTTTTAATGAAATTTGCTCGTACCATGAATCGAACCTGGAACTTCAGAATTCCAGGCTATAGCTCTACAATCTGAGCTATCTTGACATGTTATTGTATATGATAAATAAAACGTAATTTTATTATATATTTTTACCAGTGTTGATCAATATTTAAGTCTAAAAATAGATTTCAAGAAAATTGAGAAAATTACTTTATATTTGAAATAATCAGTGGTCTCACATGTTCCCGATTTACGGCAATACCGGTTTTAATGCAACAGATGGCACTGACTGCTGCTTCGTTTTTTCTGGCAGCACTTCTCTGTTTAGTGGGGATCAGTGTTGCCCGAAATGTTTTAGCTCATTCCCATTTCGAAAATTTAAATCCACCAATTTTATACCCAATTTGTTTTAATTTAAACAAAAACGCTCTTAAATCCAGAAAATTATTAAGAAATGACTCATAATAAAATTTAATATTACCCAGCAAAAAAAGAGGTTCCGAAGCAGTAGAAAAAGCCCTACAATTGATGATCTAGATGTACTTCTTTTTTAACATAAACACTAACGATTTCAACATTGAGTTGTCATAGGAGAGGAGTACTCCCACGTCAACATTTTTTCAGTACTTTTTGAACGAGTACAAAGGAAGCTCTTTTTCACCAATTAAAAGTAAAAAAAAAATACTTTACAAAAAAAAAGTATATTTTTTTAATATTACAATAAAATTGCTTGTCTAGCGCTCTACCGCTGAGCTATTCTTTGATATGAAAGTTGACTGGCATAAAAACACCACTTTATTAATGCCAGATATTGTTCCTTATTCTCTTCAATAAAAGTACTTATTAAACAAGTGTAAAAGGTGCCCTCCAATTCAGTATTGGTTTCAGTACTATTTTTACAAGTACATAAAAATCAATTTCTCAACATTTTGTTATATATATATATTTTTAAAAATTTAAAAATTAAAAAAATATTGAATTTAAACAAATTAATTATAAATATTAAAAAAAAATTAATAGATAAAAAAAAATTAACAAAAAAAATAAAAAAGTATTGGTCCCGCCGGGAATCGAACCCTGTACCCTCTTTTTAAAAATGCCAAATGATACCAAAATCACTTTTAACGATCACTTTCAGAGCAATTACTCTTTAGAAGCAATACTTAAGTGATTTTTTGGATGTGGTTCAGAAGTAATTCTAAAAAAGTTGTAAAAATGTAACAACGGATACTTGGGAAGCAATGAAAGAAGTGATTTTTTGAAGTTGTTCAGAATAACTTCTAAAAGAGCAGTAAAAATACACTAACGGATACTTGTGAAGCATTGAAAGAAGTAGTTTGTAAAGCACTACTTGCAATTTTTTTTGCTGGGTACTTACTACTTTAATATTGTTTAATTTCACGAGATTTTAATTTAGACATTTTCTCTTTTCCAATCCGTTGTGCTCAATTTCATGAATCTTCTAAAGAATCTTAAATATATGAAAAGAAATATCAAAGTCGTCTGTTAGTATATTTGATTTTTTGTTAGTGAGGCCGATAGCGCAATCTACTGATAAATGAAACAATTGATAACTATTTAAAAAATTTGTTCAACAAACTTATTTATCAATATATAAATAGATCACCACAACTAATTAAACAAAACAATTACCAAATAACTGATAATATTTTTGTTTTTATTTTTCTTTTTAGATTTTTGAAGAGTATTTAAAACTTCCGTTTATACAAAAAAAAAAACAACAAAATGTATCCATTTGTAAGTATTATTATCACAATAAATTATGGAAATACTGGAAATATCCAAATAAACAGTAAAGTAAGCTTTTAAGATATTTCAGAATTTATATTTTACAAAACAAAACCTTAAATATACTTTGAGTAGCATTCAAACAATTTGCAGAATACACATTTTTTTTGTATAATTTATAACCCTGGCTTTTCTTGAATTATCTGGGTGAAGTGAATTTTCTATGAAATTTGTTTTTATAACTAAAACAACATATATCCATAGCAACAACTCAACACTTCAGCGAAGTGTTTTAAAAACTGAAAATGCTGTAGTTTTTCTGGCAAGAACTAGTATATTCCCAATTTTTCTCAAGGGAAATTTGTGGAATTTTATTTTCAAACCTATCCATTGAGAATAGCCTTGTTTTCGATAGAAAAACTATGTATAGCATTCTTAATAAAAACATGTTGTTAGTTCTCAAACCTATTACCAAATGTTATTTTATCTAGAAAAGCACTTAATTACAACTTAAATGGAATTATACAAATACTTTAAAATTAAAAAAAAAATACAAAACTTTTCGTATAATCTTCCTAATTGTTTAAGAACTTTTCTCAAATCTGTTTTAAGGGTTTGTTTTGAAATGTTTGTTTTTATATCAATTAGAACTATAAAAAATTCTCTAAAATTCGCCCTAATATTTGCTGGGATATTTTTTATATAACCCATCAACTGCATGTTTGTTATAATAGTGAAGTCTACTAACAATTTAAGTTAAAAATTACCAAAATTTTACCATTCCCATCACCTTTAAAATATTTATTTTTATTGAAATGCGTCATTGTAATTATGTATAAAAATTTAAATTTATTTATTTCATAATTGTTAATAAATGCTTTTTATTATTTTGCGGTTTTTTATAACAAATTTAAAAAGACGATGTGGTGTGGCAAGTGGCAGATTATATAAAAATATAAATGAATTATAATTTAAATAAAAATGAAAGTACAAACAAAACCAGCAAAAATAAGAAACTGTAATATTTTTATAATTGAACAATAAAGTCATACTTCATATTCGATAAAATTGGATAAAATGTTAGATTATTTCCCGAAATTTTTAATTGTTTTGTAGAAGAACAAAAAGTCCAATTCATTATGTAGTCCTTTTTGAAGTTTTTTCCAAATTTAGTTTTTATGAATTAAAGTTGCAGATTTCTTTTAATTTTAATTTTTAGCATATTTAATTCCTTTAATTCCTATTAATTTCAGCAGATTTTATTCTGAACCTATAATCTTAAGTATCACTGTTAAAGAGTATGAATCAGTTTTAACTCCCAAAATGTCTAATTTCGCCTGGCTCTGATATTAGTACAAAATTTTTATAATAAATATAGTAAAATTTCCCAATAACGAACACTCCTACTAGCGAATACCTACTTAAAATGGACAATTTTACTGTAACGGTGACCCAAATCGAAATTTCATACTGAAACGAGTAAAACAGTTAAAGTCTGGCATGCCGACTACACTGAGAGAATTATCCTCACTTCGATCATGAATTGCTTCATGAATTTCTTTCATTGAAACTTTCATAGAATCTACGAAACAGGTTTCATTAAAGGCAATGTTGTTGGAAGGTTTATAAAATTAATGAAACTCTTTAAAAAATGAATAGATCATTCCACCAATGAATGAATCAGTCCATTCAGCCAATGAAGAGCTTCATAAAATCTATGAAGCAATTTCATTTATTATTATTTATAATAGTTGGTTTTTGTCGCTGCTAAGCTGTAGTGGATAAATAAAAAGTATTTAGCAAATACAAAAATCCTAATAAAATTGCATATTTTATGGATATTCAAAATATATTTAATGAAATAATTCAAACACAATTGAAAACACAATTAAAAAATTACTACTGATTTTTCATTATATTTGGAAATAGATAGAAAAATATTTCCAAATATTGTTTAAACAATCCATAAAAGAAATAAAAATAATTGAAAAGTCTGTTAAAACAATCTGCAATTTTTAACTGACAAAACGTGAGAAAAAAGACGGATTTTGTAGTTTGTTTTTTATTATTTAGAAGTTTTTTTTGTTTAAATTTTCAAAACACTATACACATACAACACACACGTTCATATTTTTATTGGATATGTTTGTGTATGTGAGTAAAGAATTTCTTGTAATTTGAGTGAAATAATTTTGTATAAGAGAAAACCGAAAATATTTGAGTTTTTTGTTTTAAAACAACTAAATTATTTAAATTATTTTTTCTAAAAATAGAAAACTAAAAATAGAATATTTGACTGAAAATATCAACCCCTACAGACGTTTCTTATTGACTAATAAAAAAAGTTAAACAATTCAAATAAATCTCAGTCGGTTACGGAAAATATATTGTGAGTGCATATAAAGGTCCCCCCAAAATTAGTTTTTCGCACGCTACGTGGCGAAAATGAAATTCGGTACATCGACTTATATCGCCCTAAGGACGAAGCCTTTTGATTGTGGTTAAAATCTGTCCATGTTTAGACTTAGTGCCCACACCCAAACAATTCCTTAGTTGATTATAACGAATATTTCAACTATCTTATAGGTGAAATACCTCTAACTAATATATAGCTAAATTTATTTAGTAGACGATAACCAAGTTTTGTAATGTCAACGAATTAATAGAAATTAACTATTAAATATTGAAACATGGTTAATAAGGACTATAGACATTGTGTTTTGTTTTTTTTTTCTTCTATGGAATTAACAAAAATTTTGCAAAACTACTGACCAATTTTTTATTAAAAAAATTTAAGACATTACAAAACAATAAACTAAAAGGAATAACATCAAACATATACACCAACACATTTAAAAATGAATTTGCTTATTTTTACAGATGTTGTCCTTTTTTAAGATTCGTTTTCTCTCTTAATATTTATCTTCCCTTTAGGTTTATGATATTGAAATTTTGAATATAAATTTTCGTGATTTCTTGATATTAATCCAATTTTTTGGTACTCTAAAATTGTATCTACAAAATACGCAATAAATATTAATTATAAATGGCTAACAAAGTTTGTGAATTAAATCTTACCAAATAATTTATAAGTCAATATTTTCGTTTTTTGCTTTTTTCTTTAATAAAAATTTATTTATCAAAACGGGTTGACAATTTGTAAATAAATTGAAATATATTTTAACAGGACAACTATAATATTAATAATTTCATTGAAAGCAAGAGTTGTCAATGAATATGATAGTTATTCATATTTTTTTTTTATTCAACTATAGATTTTTATCGGTGCATATAAAAGTCCCTCCCAAAATTGTTATTTTCGTCCGTTACAGGACTTAAATATGAATATATTTTAATGAACGTCTCTTAAATGTACGTAGGTACTGAATTAAGTTATTTTTGCTAATTGTGGACATTTTTCAAGAGTTTTCTCAATCGAAGTCAATATTGCGATCTTTTGTCAGTAAAAACCAAAGGTCAAAACCACTAATTCCAGTACTAAAAAAACAGGGTGCCCCGATCGGATGCAAAAGTTACTACAAAATTACTTGATTTATACACATTGTAAACATTAAGCAGTTTTAGATTATCGAAAAATGGATTATCCACCTAAATATGTTCATAAGAAAAGTTCTAAACTTCTTAAGGAAAAAAAGTTATACGATTTACATCTAAATTGGCAATCCCGATTTTCATTTAGTTAATATTACACCCAAAAAAATAAGTTAGAAAAAAGTTAGTAAAACGTCGTGTATATGAAGTATTCTTGCAACATATTCAGCAAAAGTTCTACTTATATTTTTTTGCACCAAACTAATTTTGAACAAATGTTTTACTAAATGAATGTTTTTCGTTCGATTTTAGATCATATATACACTCACAATATATTTTCCATAACCGATTGAGGTTTATTTGAAAAGTAATAGGTAAAGTTTGATTTCAATTGAAGAATCAATTAAAATACATTGAAACATATTGTTTAACTTTTTATATTCGTCAATAAAAAATAAACTACAAGAAATATTTATCGTCTGTAGGAGTTGATATTTTCAGTCAAATAATCTATTTTTAGATTTCTATTTTTAGAAAAAATAATTTAAATAATTTCGTTTTTTTCTGTTTTAAAACAAAAAATTCAAATATTTTCGGTTTTCAGTTAAAAATTGACGATTGTTTTAACAGACTTTTCAATTATCCTTTCATTTTTTAATTGTGTTTTCAATTAATTTAATATGTATTTTAGGTGGTTTTTAACGATAAAATATTTTAAGTGTATACATAGTTATAGAAAAAATAAAAAAAAAATTTTTTGGGATGAGATTTGAACCACCACCCTCAAAAATTGAAATTTTGTCAATGCCTGACCTTCCAGACATCTACACCACAACCGATTTGAAAATTGTATAAATTAAATTTGAATTTAAAATATTTTGAAATATTTATTTATACAACAAAAAGAAATTTAAACAAACAAATGTACCCAACACACAATTTGAATTTATAAAAATAATTTGAATCTATTGCACGACTAGAAAAACTGAACTTCGTTTTATATCTAAATTCTTTTGTTTGTTTTAACTTAAAATAGTTGAATATTAAATAATATGAATTCAACAGTGTTTACGATAACGAAATTATCGAAATTGATTGCCAAATTTATTTGAATTGTTAGTAAAAATGTTTAAATTGATTTGATAATGACGGGGTTGCCGGGTTGTAAAAATGTGAAGAAATCTCGATGATGTCAGCTGCTAGCAATAGGCATATACGACTAAAATATTTACCATACAAATCGTTTTAAATGTTCACCATACAAATCGTTATAAAAACTAAAAATATAAAATACTAAAATAAAATTTAAAAACAAGCTTTTTTAAAATGCCCTTTGAGGGGAATTTTTTTACAGAGTTTTTATTTTTAATTTTGTGTGGAAGTAAAAACGAAAGATTTTATATTTTATGAATTTTTTTTATTCTCAAAAAGTTTTATGCATGTCAGAAATTAAATAAATACAGGGTTATAAATTTTATTCAAATGAAAATTTAACTTAAAAAATCAAAAAAAGTAAATATAACGCAAGTTCTTCTTAATTAAAATTAAATTTTATAACTGCAGTTGAACACTAAATTGTAGGGACTTTGATTTATGTAAATTGGTATTTCTAGTCAGTCGACTAATCTTATTCTCATCTAATTCAGAGAGTATTGTCACTTTTAAGATAATTGTCGTCAAACAGGATGATTTTAAAATCTTAAATAATTTTATGATAAAAATATTTTTGTGTAATTTTGCTCCAAAGTTTAATATCGATGGCTTAATAAAGAAAGACGCTACACAGAGAGAATTTTGCTGGATGAGTTTTAGTGAAATTTTTCAGTAAACTGTTTAAGTTTTCTTCACAATATAAATGAAAAATTTGTGAAATTGGATGAAAAAGCTTCGTATATTTTAGGAATATAGTTTTAGTGAAACTTTTTCATGGAGCGTGTGAAACTTTAAGCAAATAAAATGAAATTTTTGATAATATTTTATGAAAAATTCCATTAATTCAATGAAAAGTATCAATGGATGAGTTCCCGTGAAACTTTATCGATTCTATGCAAAAATTCATTAATATCATGCAGATAATTCACTCAGTGTATCTTTATTCTTAATTTCTATAGAGGGGAAGACAATAAAAATATAAAAGCGGTGGAAATATTGTTTCTCAGAATGAAACTTTATATTAATACAAAAACAATAAAATAAAAAGAATAATCTAAGTTTTTCAGATTTCCATTTCCTCTAATGGAATATTAATTCCAGTTAGGGCCTTTCTTCATTAAGCATTAAATTTTTATACCAAAAATTTGAAAAGAGCAGCATATTCGTTTTACATTTAGGGCATTTCTTTTAACTATTATATTTATGTGTGATGGGTAATTTGAAATTTAAAAAGAAATTCAAATAAAATAAAAACAATTTGAATTATAAAAAAATGTTTATGAAACTATTTGTATCAATATAGTTTGGCTCAAGGGGTAAGGCGATGAACTTCTAAACCAAAGGTCGTTGGTTCGAATCGTGTCTGGTGTTGGAACAAAACAAAATTGCTTTGAATTTAAAACGAAAGAAAATTAAATTAAAGAGAAATTAAATGAACAAAGAACGTGTGTGTTATGTGTGCAGTGTTTTGAAAATTGAAACAAAAAAAAAAACTTTCGAATATGAAAAAACAAACCAAAAAATCGTTTTTTTTTTACGTTTTGTCAGTTAAAAATTGATGATTGTTTTAACAGACTTTTCAATTATTTTTATTTCTTTTATGGATTGTTTAAACAATGTTTGAAAATAAATAGCAAAATGGTTTGAATATAATGAAAAATCAGTAGTCCTTTTTTTAATTGTGTTTTCAATTAATTTGATATGTATTTTAGGTTGTTTTTAACGATAAAATATTGTGAGTGTATTAATATTTCTTTGTGTTTAAATTATTTTTTAAATTAATCTTTCTTTAACGAAAAACCTTAATTTACCAAATAAAAGATCAACTATGCATACCCGTCATTCAAATGTTCTACTAATTTGCTATCAAAATTGTGCTAATAACATATTACTTTTCCTATGCCCCTTAACTTTTAACTCTGATAATTATTAACGTTGAAAACTTAACGTTTGTACATTTTCACATCTAACATAACTTATTTGCGTTACTTCCTAAAAGCTTTTGCTTGCATACATTCGATTATACTGCAAATATTGTATGAACTGTTAAAATTTTGTTATGCTTTAAGCGATTAAACGTTTATTTGCTTTAAATACTTAACGTTGATAGGTATGAGCGAAAATAAAGCTAATAACATAAAATGTGATTTAAGTTATAGACAAAAAAATAAAAAAAATTGAGTGTAGTATTTAAAATTCTCATTAGAGTGCGTTGCACCGTAAAAAATCAATATGGATTTTTAGAAAGTTTTACATGTTGGTTTTTTTTTTATATACAAAAAAGTGAATTTTGTAAAATTTTTTAACAAAAAACTGGTACGATAACAATTTGTTAACAAAACGAATATGCATTATCAATTCACTGGTCAGTTAGCTTCCAAAATTATTTGCTTATGCAGTACTAATGGTAATATCTCCCAAAAATTCATTGTTACCGTCGCTGTACGCTATTGGGAGGTTTCACTCTTTTTAAAATT
This sequence comes from Leucophora obtusa, assembly GCA_949987735.1. NCBI lineage: Eukaryota > Metazoa > Arthropoda > Insecta > Diptera > Anthomyiidae > Leucophora > Leucophora obtusa. The sequence continues at coordinate 127,596,811 of OX465297.1, read as the reverse complement.
ATTGTTTTTATATTATTTGGTTGAAGTTGTGTTTGCCACTTTCCTAAACATCAATTATTTTTGGGGAATATATGTGTGCTTAATTAATTTATATTTTTAGGGTATTTTTTACAATCTTAATTAAACAAACCTCAAGACATTCTAAGCAAGTTATTACTGAAATTTTATAAGAATAAAAAAATAAAATGATTAAATTTAACAAAAGATTGTGAAAAGACACCCTTGGTATTGCTTTAGCCATACAAATCTACAATATTCTTGAATGTATGAATATTTTTCTTTTTATAGGGATCCGGTATGCCACAACCACACGCCACATCATCAGGTTCAGGTTATAATCCAAATTCTCAACCTGCCGGTATGCCAGCTGGTGTACCATTTGGTGCTGGTTGGGTAGCACCCACACAGCATCCCTATCAGCAACAGCAAACGAATATGCATTATCAATCGTTGCCAGCTCATCATCAATCACATACATCGCCCTATCCCAATTATAACAATAACTCGGCCCCCTATCCAACTAATAATGGGGCAGGTGGGGCAGCTTCTTATCCTACTAACAGCAGTGGTGCAGCTCCATATCCAACTTCTTCTCCATATCCTCATACAACTCCTTATCCTTCCAATCAACCTCCCTATCCACCCAGTGCTAATCAATCGGCAGCTCCTTATCCAGGCTCTTCTTATCCGCATAATCCTCAGCAGGCAGCTTATCCACCGCCACAATCCGCATCTTCTTCATCGCCACATTATCATAATCCTTTCTTTAGTCCTGGACCCACTCACCCCTCATCATACAATCCACAACATGGTTATACACCAGTTAGGACTTCATGTGGTTTAGAATCACCCGCTGGCAACATGCAACATTGTTTTGAAGAATTGGCTCAAAGGCAAGGTCATCCAATACAACATCATTTAGTGCCACGCAAAGAGGTTAGTGTCTTTGCAACAAAATAACCAAATTCCTTCAGTTAGTAGTTTTGTATTTGTTTTTCATTTTAACATAAAATAAAATTTCAATTTTAAAAGTTGGGATTTTCGGATTTTTTAACGGAAGGTGATATTTATGAAGAAATTCATTATGAATGACAATTAGATAATAATGACTTTAGCGATGAGCATGTATGTACATGATTTTTTTTATTAATAGTATTAAAAAAAATGTAAATGCTTGCGTAAAGATTGAATTGAATAAACTAAGTTTGATTATGAATTGTTATTGTATGCTAGTACTTAATTACTGTAATTATATTATACTTGTAGAGTCCAGTATTCAATGCTCGTAATAGTTAGTAGTCATGTGAGAATGTATATTATATATTTTTTTACAGAATTGTACAACATTTGCTTTCAAGTTCTCATATAAAACCCTGGGAAGGGTTGCTTTTGGTACCAACTAGAGTGCAACAAACATTTTAGGACCTCAACGAAAACAAATGGAAATTAAACTACTTCCATTTCCGCTGAATTTTGCTCTACCTCATCACAATTCCTTTTTATTTTCAAAGAACGAATTTAAAATTTACTGCTTTTTTTAGCATTCTGATTGGTATGGCGTAACAATATAAAGGTGGAATTATTATAAAACCAATTTTGAATTAGGATATCCCTGCAAAGTCAAAAAAAAAAGAAAATAAACAAAACAAACGACGAAAAATATAAAAATCCGTATTTAGTTATTTTTGAATTTTATTTTTAAAAAAAAGTTTAAAGGGGACCTGGAGAATCCCCGAAACGATCGTCTTTTCTTTTCTGAAAGTGTAGAGGTTTTTGAAAGCAACAACTCCGTGAAGTATTTGCCAGGATAGTATCCTGATGAAGAAAAATAGCAGTTTTCGAAAAAAAGTACTTATTATGTTAATTCATAATAAGGAAATTGGCCTCGAACTAAATTAATAAATTTCAAAATAATCAATTAAAAAGGTCAAAAAAAATTATTTTTATTTTTAAATAAAAATTAAAAACCAACATTTTGACAACACTCCCCAGCAAAAAAAAAATTGAAGTAATGCTTTACAAACACTTCTTTCACTGCTTCACAAGTATCCGTTAGTGTATTTTTACTGCTTTTTCAGATATAATTCTGAACAACTTCAAAAAATAACTTTTTTCATTGCTTCCAAAGTATCCGTTAGTATATTATTACAGATTTTTTAGAATTACTTCTGAACAACATCCAAAAAATCACTTAAGTATTGCTTCTAAAAAGTGCATGCATGAAGATTTATGTATCCATGCATGGAAAAGCATTCATATTTCATGCACGAACATACGTTAAATCTATATGTGTAGATTTTTAGCTGGGATATGTAAATAAGCAAATGTCAAAATATTGTACGAGTACGTATTTATTTTTGATTTGTTTTTTCTCTTTTTCTTTCGTTTGACGTTGCAGGGAACAAAATGACAACTTTATCTAATAATTCTACCTGGGTAGTTGTAAAATGCTGATTGGTTGATTTGTTTTTAAGAGTTAGAGCGTTAATATGTACTATAAAAGAGTATTTTTAAATTTAAAGTCGACTTTATTTTTAATCATACGGTTTTGTTCATTTTGTATATGAAAACCCTACAAAAATATTTATATTTTCAAACATTTTGCTTGGTTGAAAATAAATTAACCAATCAAAATGCTACAAAAATAAACCAAGTCAAGGCATACTGCCACCCAATATTTTAACTAAAGTCGACTTTAACTTAAATACACATTTGAAAAATTTATATAGTAAAGCCCGGTATTTTGTTCATACTTTTGCGAAAAAAGCTGTCAAACTCCAAATAAAACAAAACTGATTTTTCAATTGCGTGGAATTTTTGCGAAATTGCGGTGGAATTTTTTTCGCCTCAATTTAATAGACAGGACCATTTGAAAATATAGCGAAAAAGTGACACTTGGGTTAATTATGATTGCAACTTTGTGTAGACCATACAAAATTTATGCATTTTACTGTTTTTATTAAAGGATTTGAGTTCCAAACATAGAGCGAAATTTTTTCGCTCTTTTGAACAAAATACTGGGCTTAAAGGCGTAAGTCTCTGAAGACATCAAAGTTGATCATTTAACTTCAATGCCAGAAATAAGTTAAAACTTAAAATGTGTTTAAGGGTTAATATCGTACTAATTCGCTAAACACATTCTATACCTACACTCAACCAAAAAAGTCTGTAATGGCTACTGAAAATTTTGCTGTTATTACGGGAAATTTAACTGTTTTGAGGCCAGCGGTATTTTTTGCTAATTTTAGCAACACATGTCTGCTGATCTGTAGTACAATAAAATTAGTAGAAAAAATTAGTAGCCGCTACTAAATTTTAGTAAAATTTATGTAAAATATAATTCAAAATCGATTTGCTAAATCAATTAAAAAAATTACTAAATATCATAATTTTAGTACAATGAAATTAGTATAAATAATTAGTTGCAGCTACTAATTTTCAGCAAATTGCTGTAAACTGTAATTTAAAATATATCTGCTGAAATTAGCAAAAAATTGTAGTAAAAAATAAAAAAACTGTAAAATCTAAAAAAATTTTTTTTTCGATTGTAACAAGCGTTTAGTTACTTCATCGTACTTGAAATTTGGAGTCAAAATTGCAAACGGTTCTCCAGTTATTGCCGTTTAATGCATTGGAGATGCAATAAAATTTTCTGGGTGTTATTTGTAAACTAAGAATATATCAATACTAACAAATATAAACTAAACAAGAATTGTAAAAAAATCAAAAAAAAAAAAATATTTTTAAATTAGTATATTTTTCTGCTAAATTTGGCACTCGGTTTTGAAAAATTAGTCAAATGTTTTTCTGTAATCAGCAGCGAAAATTAGTAAAAAAAATCCGTAATTTGTAATAAGAGAATAGCAAAAATGATTACTAAAAATAAAAATTGTACTAATAATCAGTATAAAAATAGTATAGTGCGATTGGAAACTGTTTACAAATTTTTTTACAAACTTTTTTATCTGAGTGTAAAATTTAAGATTCACATGGTTTCCTATGCAGATTCAAATAAACATTTGAAAAGGGGGGGGGGGGGGGAACTTTAATCCCCCGTAAAATAAAACTCCGAAATGATCTTTCAAAATGCCGACACACTTGTATTTCTGTTTAGTCTCCTCTACCAGAATCCATTGTAAGAATCCTGTAATTTTGGAAAAAGTTCGAAATTGTTGCATATTGATATTATCGCTATCAAGAGAAAGAGCATTAGAGGTTAAAATGGGCTCATTAGCTTATTAGGGCTTGTAAAATATTTGAGATAATTTATTGTGTATAGATCATACTTGGGTATTTTTCATTATCATTGAAATTTCATTACCATTAGTTGATACTAGTGTGAATGAAAAAAATTTCATTATCATTTAATGGTAATGAAATATTTTTCATTAGAAAAAACATTACTAATGGTAACGAAATTACACTAATGTTAAAAAAAAAACTAATTACAATTGAGTATAAATATGGAGCAATTATTTTTTTTAATTGATTCATTATCAATGGCAATGAAATTTAAAATCATTGTCGTTAACAAATGAAATTAAATTTTAAAATCATTACTATTAATTAAAAAAATGGTAATGAAAATAATTTCATTACAATTGATATCAGTGCAATGGTAATGAGATAATCAATTAATTAGCCCACCTAATTAATTAGTCCCATGTATGGTATGGATACACTATATACCAGAAAGATACGACGTTAAATGAAAACCGCTATTATTTGCCTTAAATATTATAATAAATTTCTACATTATTTTCATTAAACGTTTAAGGGCACACCAACTGTATTACCAGCACAAAATTTAGATCCTGTTAAGGATGCCCACGATTTGCGTAAGGCCATGAAGGGTTTTGGTACCGATGAAGATGCCTTAATCAATATTATATGCAGACGCTCCAACGAGCAAAGACAAGTAAGTTGTGTAGCTGTTTATAACTTTGATAAAAAAAAAAACATTTTACCATACAAAGCTTTATAATTAGATCAACGAAAATAAAGTTTTAAAAGCAATGTTTTAACTTAAAAAATAATTTCGAAAAAACAAGCAGTTAGAATAAAAAAAATAATATCTTAAATTTCATAAAATCTTGAATAATTCCTTCATGAAAATCATTATAAAAATTTTGTATTTAAATTGATTACACATTCCTTAGAACTTTGGGAGTCAAACAAGGTTTTGACTATTGCAAATTAGGGTGGAAAAATCAAAAAGTTTATTTTAAAATAGTGATTTTTTTAAATTTAAGAAAATTGAAAAATCAAATTTTAATTCAACAGAACTAGGCCGACTATAAAATATTTAAAAAATTGCTGCTTGTATGAAAGAAGAGCTAAGATAGAAAGAAGAAAAAATCTAAAATGAGATTAACGTTTAAAGAAGTAAGCCAATATTTATATATGCAAAAACAGCCCAAAATCAATCAAATTAAGCACAAACAAGCTCAAACAACTATAGCTTTTTTTCTTTTCTTGGCATAGTCATTTTGGTTGGCCTAGTTATAAAAAAGCTTATAAAAGCTTTTTTCTATTTTATATATAATGGTTTTTGTCTGGTCTAATATTTAAGGTAACCATGTTAAAGTTGTTCTCTATTTCTTTATTTAGGAAATTCAACGTCAATATAAAACACATTTCGGCAAAGATCTTATTGAAGATATTAAATCTGAAACAAGTGGTAATTTTGAGAAATTACTGGTGGGTCTTTTACGTCCCATTGTTGATTTCTATTGTTGTGAAATGAATGATGCAATGGCTGGTATTGGTACTGATGAAGATGTTTTAATCGAAATTTTATGTACTTTATCAAATCATGAAATCCATACTATTAAAAATCAATATTTAAGATGTAAGTTATAGAGAATTTTTATTATTATTATTATTATATTAATGTTGCCATTATTCTTTAGTATATGGTGCTCATTTAGAGTCTGAATTGAAATCAGAAACTTCTGGTAATTTCAAGCGTTTATTGGTTTCTCTATGCACCGCTGCTCGAGATGAGAGTGGTCAAACTAATCGCGAAGCAGCTCAAAGTGATGCTCGTGAATTGCTTAAAGCTGGAGAATTACGTGTGGGAACTGACGAGAGTATGTTTAATATGATTTTGTGTCAACGTAATTATCAACAATTGAAATTGGTAAGTAGAAATTGGCTTAGAGAAAATAAGTTTTAGATTTGTCATACCTAAAATTAATAATAAAAAAGTAATAATTGTAACACAAAAAATGTGTACAAATTTTGTCCGAATCCGGCAAAAAAACTTAGGTGCTAAACTTACAAATTTTCACCTATAAAAATATAATTATACAGTTTCTTAAAAATACCCCAGTCAGAAAAAAAAAACAAATGAACCAAAGGTCCGGCTGTTCAAAAAGTGCCGAAAAAAATCAATTTCATAAAACAAAATTTTTTTTAAAATTAAAAAAAAAAACATTTATGTCTGAAACTGACAAATTAGAAAAATACGATCCGCGCAATGTTGGGAAAAAAATCGGCCAACTATGGGTTGGTGCTTACTTGCCAACGTTTCCATAAAACTTAGATCTAGAATGTTTTTCGTTCCACAACTTTCGCTGAATCTGAAAGAAGTTTTTCTGTAAATTTCCTAGTGGATGTTTTTTTCGGTGTAAAGTGAAAACAGTAACCCTATATGGATCAAGTTACACAAAATACAGTAAAACTCATTTAATACGAACTCGGATAAGACGAATTCTCGGTTAGTACGAAATAATTTGTAAGTCCCGATGTTTTGGCAACAATTTCAATATAAATCATCTGTTAATACGAACTCGTTTAAGACGAACCCTCGGTTAAAACGAACTGTTTCTGATGGTCCCACAAAGAAATTTTCATATAATTTTCCATTTTTAATACGAAATTTTCCGAAATTTGGCAATAATTTTATATTTTTTGTTTGTGTTTTGAGAAATTTTAAAACGAAAGCACAGGTTTTTATTAATAAATTGCAAATCATTTATTTGAGAAATAAAATAAAAGAATTGCACAATTTTTTAAATTGTTTTTAGGAATTTTATATATTTTGTGGATAATAAAAAATGTTAAAAAAATTTTCGATTATAACGAACTAATTGATCTGATCCCTCGGAGTTTGTCTTAAGCGAGTTTTACTGTAATAATTTTTATTAAGTAGAAATTTTTTGATCCATTTAAAGGCTTTATAATCTTGTAGCCATAATTAAAATTAAGTTTCGTTGTTCTTTTGTCCCCAGACCACAAAGGGTTAATGATTTTTGAAATAAAAGTAAAATGAACGAAAATTGAAAAATCGATATTTTAATAAGAGACATCTTAATAATCATATGTGACCTTCTCCGAGAAAAGGGACCTAGTGTGTGAAAATGAAGTTTTGAGAACAACGCATTTAAAAAATAAAATTTTAATGTTTTTCTCATTTTTATCGATTTTCCCAAGTTCCATTTTTTGACACGGGACCTACCCTTTTCTCGGAGAAGGTAACATATATAACTTGATATTACTTGGTATAATCATATATGTGCGCTAAGGTGCTCCCACCTTGTGTGAAGAAACAAAAAAATTGTGAGTTATTGACGGGGTCCTCCCCCAGAAATATTTATTTGGGTGGAAGAAAGAAAAATAGGATAATCGGATATCGAGAAGAGGTGCCGCATGAGCCCTGAAGATTAAAAATCGGTTTAAAGTAAAAAGTCAAATTTTATGAGATTTTAGTTTCTTTTTTCATCATATTAATCTAATAGACATTTCTGAGCGGGGAGTAATGAAACTGCTTGATATTATTTTTAGATCTAAAAATGATATTCCTAATTTAGTTTTAATTTATTAGTCTATTTTAAAGTTATATTGCTTTAATCCTGCACTAGTGGGGCTTATCTTAGCCCTTATTTTGGCAAATAATTAAAAATATATTTACCCTACATTTAATTATACCCTACATTATAACATCAGAAATTGTTGGACCTAAACCAACCCTTTAGTAAACCGACATACTCAGAATCACTTTTATATTCGATATAACGATATGTGTTTGTCCACACGCCGCAAATATTATGATATGTTGATTAATTTTGGTATACCGTCTTATAATATCGGCCCAAGAAATAATCCTATTGATTTTGCTTCGAACGATTTTTGGATATTAAGTTAGAATATTGTTCTATCACAAGTTCAAATACTAATATGATATTGTCATATTAGATTTTATTTTTTGTTTCAAAATGGTTGTCAGTTGTCCGCAATAAGAAAATGATGATTGGAATACACAAACTGAGACATTATTTATATTAAGATTAAGTTATATTTTATTGTTAGTGTTTTTTTTTTAGAAAATTTGTTCGTACCAGAAATCAAATATGCGTAGGCACTAAAATACAAAAAATCAGAGTTGAAAAAATATTGGGTCTACAAATCGATTTACTTAAAAATTTTACTAGCAATAATGATAGAAATATGTCATTACTGGTAAAGTAAGTTGGTATTATTACTGGTAGTCCAAAATGTAATGATACCTCATTACCATTTCTACACACTGTGTGCGTAGTGGTGCAGGGTATAATTCATTTCGAATGGGATGAACCATGAACGGCTGCACTATTTTACAAATTTTGTCTTCTTTACTAGGGTAACTATTTGTACTGTGAGCCTAACAATGAAAAAACAGAAATTTGTTATTGAAAATATCTTTATTATTTTTCAAAATGTTCTTCTTTATGATCTATACACTTTTGCATGCGTTCGAATCACTTGTGATAGCATTTTTTCTATTTAGCCTAAGACACCTCCAAAATATGGTTTTTGAATGCATCTATGGCTGCTTCTGCTGACGAAAATCGTTGTCCACGTAGTGTAGTCATTTGTTTGGGCCGATGGGTGGGAGCTCGCTTAGTCATAGTGAAGAATTATCCGTTTTTGGGGAACACTTCTGGCAAACAAATGATGGTGTACCATTCAGAATTAACTGTTCTACGTTATACTAACGAAACTGTTGCTGGCGAATTTGTCCAAAAAACAGGCGACAATTTGTTTCGAAGTGCTTCGAGAGCGAACAACTTTTTTTCGATTTCGTTAATCAGGAAACACCCATACAGTTGATCGCTGTTTAGTTTCAGACTCATATGCATAGATCCATGATTCGTCACCTGTAGCGATCTTATATACGACTTTTGAAGCAACGCTTTTGAGCCTTTGTTAGCACAAATCGATCCGAGTATCTTTTCAGCTGTTGTTCAGTTAGGAGGTTTCCAACGAGAAAAATATTTTGTTTATGCTGGTGGAACTTATGCCTAAGGTAGCCTCAATCTCAAAGTGTGTTACATGACGATCTTGCATTTTCAGTTTTTGCACAGCATCAATGTTTTCTGGCACAAGAACTGGAGACCTTATAGAAATTTGTCTTGAAGCGAAGGACGTCCGCGCTAAAATTCGTTATATCAGTGCTTTACAGTTGCAAAGGATGGAGCTTCATCATAATAAATCAATGGCCGAAAAATTTCACGTGTCAGTTCCATTTTTTTGATTTCACAACTTTCACTTTTTTGTATATAACGCAAATAATGCTCAAATGACTAAAAGTTATGATCAAAAATAGTAAACTTTCTAGTGTAAAAGTGGCCAAAGCTCACAATATAAATAGTTACCCTCGTATTTCTCCATTAATTTTTTAAGAGATGTGTTTTGATTTGAATGTATTAAACTCTCAAACAAAGGCACTTTTGGTTGCATGCGGTTACTTTGCCATTTCCTATAATTTTCTTTTACTGCTGAATTTTTCATTTATTGTTGCAAAAATGTTAGTCACCTTAGTCAGATTTCTTGATACACTTCGTAACCCAGCCTGTGTAACCAAAATACTAAGCTGGAGGGAAATCATATCAACTGCTATTAATAGATCCGAATGGAAAAATTTTGTTACGGCCCTATGTTCCTTTGTAGGAACAACAGGAACAAATAATAAATAAAACTAAAATTAAATTTTTCTTTATATATAATTTATTTAGAATTATATTATGTATATTATATATATATTAGGCCGGGTCGATTTGTGCGGAGGCAAAAAAATCGCCCATGGCTCTAGGGATCAAAATAAGAAACTTTGCCGAAGGAACCATACCTCTAAAACGAATTCTACTACCCCCCAACTGTTGACTTTTGTCCCGTAGGGTCAAGTTTTGAAAAATCACACTTTGACCCATTTAGAGTGCCCCAATCGAGTCCAAATGTATGACCGACCCCCACTAACTTTGGAGGGCCGATCCACCCATGCCAGTGGCACACCCCCTGGAACTCCCCTGGGGGGTTCCCCATACAAACATTTTAAAAAATCACCATTTTTGGCACTTTATTTTATTATTTTTTATTTATTTTATTTATTTTTATTATTTTATTTATTTTTTCTCCTTAGAAATTTATTTAGTCAGAACATATGTAAATGAAAAAATTAATTTAACTTAGTAATAGAAAAGAAAATAAAAAAAATTACTGTTTGAAGTCTTTTTTGCTTTCAAGTCTGGGCAATTTCGCACGGCTCTCTAATGTCGTCGCCATAACAGCCTCTACATTTTCCGGTATAACTCGTTTGGAAACGCTAGCTAGCAATTGAATTAATTTTCACTGAGCCATGGGCAATTATTAAATCGACCCGCCCTAATATATATCCTAGACGAGCACAAGAAATTCTCATTGAGTTTGTAATTTAACTTAACTTAACAAATATATCTACACACAGAAAACAGATTCGTTGTGTTAACCGAATTTGTAGCCAACCGAATTTTAGTAGTTGCATGAACTATCACATTATTCGGTTGCAGATATGGAATTATTTTACTATACATGAAAATGTGAAAGTTGCTCTAACAGAATTGATTTAGTAAACCCGACCGAATTTATATATGTATGTATTAAAACACCGTTTCCAACTATGTTTTTTTTTTATTAGTAAAACAATTTTAAGATAAATTGAAAAGTACATAGCAAATTATTTTTGGATAAAAAAATATCTATATATATTATAAAGATTTAATATATAATATATATATATAGATTATAAAGATTTAATAAATATATGTTTATTGATAATACAATTTTAAGGTTTCAATCCACAGGAAAAAGATTTATATTGCTTGTATTTGTAATGCCTGGTTGTAAGTACTTACAATTAGTTTCAGTTTTCCAAGTTCGGCAATAATTTCAAAATCACAGCATCATTTAATTGGTATTAAAAATTTTCATCTGCAATAAAAAATTATAATTAGTAAACTAATAGATTATTTGTATTTTAATTACCTTTTATTTATTTTTCCACCAAATGCATTACGCAAAATAAGTTTTTTTATACAAAAATACCTATAAATGCTACAATACCTTTGAATTTTTTCGAATTTTTGTTTATATTTTTTTAGAATTTTTATTTTGTTTTTATTTGTGCTTTCACTTTTTTGGCATTTAAGTCGAATTGACTTTAACACAATCGACTTTAAAGGCTTCATTAGTCTAATCGTAAAGTAAAAAAACGTATCTGTAGTAAAAAAACGTATGTGTTAAAATAATATAGAAATATATTTTTATCTTTTTTCTATGCATTGAAACTGTTGTCAAGTAAAATCGTAAAAAAGTTCTGTTGAAAATAGAAATTTTCTATTTTATTACTTGACATTTAATTCTATGCACAAGAAAAAGATAAAAAATACAATATTTTTATTTTTTATACTCTTTTTATTCATTATGAGAATGATACGTTACTTTTTTTACGATACTTCCAAACTAATTTGGGCTTAAGTTGTGCTAATGTATTCTTGGTGATGGTGACCAAAATTATTATAAACCTTTTTGATGTTTTTTAAATTTTGTACCACAACTGAAAATCTATCATGAAACTTTTTTTAAATCGGTATACATAACCATCGCTTGGTAGAAAATAATTAGTAAAACTTTAGTAACAACTATTACTATAACATTGATTGTTGCAACTAAAATATAATTGCTACTTGTGATTAATAGAAAAAAATCACTCATTTTACGCTTTTAAAATAGTTGTCACTATCGAATTAGATTATCAAATTAAATTAGTGTAGGAATTGGTGGGGAGAGCTGATTATTAAGCATATCTAACTTTTCCAAAGTTAGAATTACAAATTATTTATCGTTACTGGAATCTTTTTAATATTATAATTGATTTAATGTTATTGAAATCAAAATAATATTGGAATAGCAAAATAAGGATAATTGTGGCCGATTTACAACTGATTTATTTTCTGTGTGTATAAATTCTAAAAACGTCGTCTCCTAACGATTTCCTTAGGCATGAATAAAATCCGGATAGGGATATGCCTTCGACAGATTATTTTTCACAATTTGTTAAATAAATTTTAGATTTTAGCACACTTAATTCCCTTAATTTGCGGTCATTTCTTCCGATCAGGGAGTTTAGTTATTTCGAAGTGTATTTAATCTCTAAATCTTAAATATATTTAGAAAATAGTACTCGCTATTACTTACTTAACGAAACTATAATTTATTTTTTTTTTATAGATTTTCCAAGAATATGAACACATGACTGGGCATTCCTTGGAGAAGGCTATTAAAAAAGAATTTTCTGGTGACATAATGGAAGGTCTTATTGCCATCTATCGTTGCTGCACCAATAAAGCTGAATATTTTGCATCACGTTTACACAAGAGTATGGCTGGTATTGGAACCAACGATAAACAATTAATACGAGTCATAGTAACAAGATCTGAAGTGAGTTGAATAATTCTTATAAATGCAATATATATTAAATTTTTGTTTCCTTAATTACAGATTGATATGGTTGATATTAAGGCCGCCTATGAACGCATTTATGGCAAAAGTTTAAAAAGTTGGATTAAGGGTGACACTTCCGGTCACTACAAACATGCCTTGTATGCTTTAATAGGAGAACAACGTTCTAATTCTTAAAAAAAAGTCTTGAAAAAAAAGTATAAAATTATACAATACATTTTTTAAAATACTTTTTATAACTAAATAAACAAATATAATATATTGATAGCCATAAGTTGATAACTCGTAAATGAAAATTTTTTGACAACTTAACATAAACATGTTAATGAATTTTTCATCATACAGAAATTGTCTGACGCGGTATCAGCTTATGATCATCAATATATATTTTTATTGTAACTTATTTTTTTTTTCTTAAAATCGAATATTATTTTAATAAATTTTCAATTATTTTTTCATGGAATTCAAATTTTAATTTTAATTTTTCTTTAATTATTTACAATTTATTGTTACACAAATATATTCATACTTTATAATTAATTGTTTATAATATATTCATTAAAGTATATTACTGAAAATCTCAAATATCCTATATAAAATGCATTTATTGTCATTAAAAAAAAACAAAATATATTCGTTAAATCCCAGTTAATTCATATTTTTACTACAAAAGTTATAAAATTATTTAAAACTTATTTGTTATTTGTCATTAATTTTTACAGAATTTTACTGTCCATTATTATAAAATAAAGTATATTTATAAAATATTAAAAATATATAAAATTGTATGTGTATTGTGACTTGATGACTAAATTTTAAAAATTTGTACCACAACTAATTTCGTGTGTGAAAGTCCTAATTTTAACACTGCCAGTAAAAGTACTGTGTTATTTATATATAAACTATCCAATTTTAAAATTGCGCTTTAAAAATGATTCGAATTGGTTTCAAACTTTAATATGGCCGACAGTGTTTTGTCCCAGAGACAAAAATAAAAAAATATTTGTCATAAGTATTGACTAATTTTATACTTTTTGAAAGATTATATACCAACTAATAGAATTATGTAAAACATTTCTGATTTGACTTATTATGACACCATGAGAAGGCGCTAAACTCAGAGAATTTTAAGCGAAAATGTTTAGAGAAAGGATAGTTTTGAATTGTTTCACGAAAATCAATCTCGTTTATAATCTTTTTTTTTTAGAAAAAGGACATATTGCAGATAAGCGAGTTCGTGCTTGGATTGAAATAAAAATTTGTAAACACAATAGTAACTTTGTTGTTATAGTAATATAAAATTTCTGCAGTGTTCTGTACATTTTTAAAAATCAGCACCCCGTTTCTGTATTTCTCACATCGAATAAGTTTTCGCAAAAAGCATGTAAAATGCAACCCTGCTCTGCTTGATATAAGATGAGTCGCAGACAATAAAATATATATTAAACCAAATCAGCTAATAATGCGCTGCATGTAAGTTATTTCTAATTTAATTAGGTATTTTACAAAACTATGTACATGTGTACTCAATTATAAGAGTTACAATATCTGAGAGATTTACAACTACAACTCCAGTCCATTTTATCACCGCTTAACCCTCTAACCGGCAAGCCCGCCTCCAGGCGGGGTATATTAAATTGACCAGAAATGCGCCAAAGGAGTATTTTATAATAAAAAATTATGCTTTTTCAACAGAAAACAAAATTTATTAAATTTTTTGTGAATAATTTTTTTGTATACAATGCACGGTTTGGAAGCGAGAAAGTGTCAAAGATAAAATTTCGTAAAATTTCAAAAATTAAATATTTTAAAACAACCAAAATTTTCAAAAATCTTAAAAACATATTTAAATTGAATAAAACAATTGATAGTGATCATGAAGTGAGATTGGAGCTTAAGCTATTCAAAAAGTTCCTTACTTTTGTCCAGGGACGCACAGGATTCTATAAGGATACCTTTAAAGGACATCGCCTTAACTTCAAAACGAATAGACGGATATTTCTGAAATTTGGTAAAACGATAATATTTGGTATAGGTAGCAAAGTTTATAAGTTTGAATAATATAAATTGAAGTTTTGGTGGGTTTTCGCTGAATTTCGCGTTTTTCGAAAAACGAAAATCGCTACATCCTTCTAAGTAACAGCACAAAAAATGTAATTTTTTTATTGCAATTACATCTTGGTAAGAGAAGTAATTTATGCCTAAACCTAGTAATTTTTATGCGCTAGTTTTCGAGGTTCACCCTTAAACTATCTTGGCCCATATCGCCTAAAGTAGGCAACGAAAAAAAATTTTGTAGAAGAACTTATTGTTTATTTTTCGTGAGGAACACGTGGTATAAATTTCATTGCAAAAAAGCTTAGGCCGGTTAGAGGGTTAAATCACCCTGTTTAATGCAGGATGATCATGCATTTCTCGATGAGATAACTTCTCGCATTGGATACATAAATGGGGTACAGGATATGCATATGTGAGGTAGGCATGTACTTCACCAATTATGAAAAAAATACCACACACAGTAATAACTTAATTTTTGTACACTCAGATAAAAAAGTTTGTAAACAGTTTCCAATCGCACTGTACTATTTTTATACTGATTATTAGTACAATTTTTATTTTTAGTAATCATTTTTGCTATTCTCTTATTACAAATTATGGATTTTTTACTAATTTTCGCTGCTGATTTCAGCAAAACATTTTACTAATTTTTCAAAACCGCGTGCTGAATTTAGCAGAAAAATATACTTATTTAAAAATATTTTTGTTTTGATTTTTTACAATTCTTGTTTAGTTTATATTTGTTACTGTTGATATATTATTAGTTTAGAAATAACACTAAGAAAATTTTATTGCATCTCCAATGCATAAAACGGCAATAACTGGAGAACCGTTTGCAATTTTGACTACAAATTTCAAGTACGATGAAGTAATTATACGCTTGTTACAATCGAAAGAAAAACATTTTTTTTTTAGATTTTACAGTTTTTATATTTTTTAGTACAAGTTTTTGCTAATTTCAGCAGATTGATTTTAAATTACAGTTTACAGCAATTTACTGAAATTTAGTAGCTGCAACTAATTATTTATACTAATTTCATTGTACTAAAATTATGATATTTAGTAAGTTTTTTAACTGATTTTAGCAAATCGATTTTGAATTGCATTTTACATGAATTTTACTAAAATTTAGTAGCGGCTACTAATTTTTTCTACTAATTTTATTGTACTACAGATCAGCAGACATGTGTTGCTAAAATTAGCAAAAAATACCGCTGGCCTCAAAACAGTTAAATTTCCCGTAATAACAGCAACATTTTCAGTAGCTATTACAGACTTTTTTGTTTGAGTGTAGAATTAAGAAACTTTCGTAATTTTTACGCCAGTTTTATAGATGTTATTACATAAAATATTGGGAGGTAGGCGTGTCCTTGGACCCATTTTGTCAAAATTTGGTATATGTCCATATTTAATCCAAATAAAATAAATAATAATAACTCCTTCTGTTTTTGTTCATTCGTTATATGGAAACAAAGCACTGGTCTTTATACTCCACTCATAAAAAAAAAGTTAGTACAAAAGTCTGTTAAACGCGTTCTAACTCAGTTGAACTAATTTTTCCTGTTGTTTTCGTTTAAATCCGTTATTTCACTACAAAAACATATTTTTGCTGTACTATAACTAATTTTTCCTCCTGAGATTTAGCTATTTTTTTATAAATGATTTTGCCAATGTATCAGCTAATATAGATAAATTTGTTGGCAAATTTTTTTAATATTTGTGTTTTCAAAAGAAAACGATAGGGGCGCTAGTGTATAGTGATTGATGATGCTTGATGGTGAAGTGTGTATTGGTGAGTTTGCCGACCAATACAAATTAGAAAATTTCTAGTAAGTGCATTTTAGTGCGTGTGATGAGTCATCACTGAATACGCTTCTTTTTTAAGTGTGGTGGTCAGCGCTGCCAACTTTGACGATTTGTCTCCATTTTGACGATTTTTGAAGTGAAATTTGATGAAATGACGACTGACGGTTTTGCAAAACTTCATGTATGAAATATGACGATTTTTTAAAAATTAATTAATTTTTATAGTTTATTTTAAAAAATGTTATTTTATTAAAAAAAAAAACAAGAAGCATTAATAGGATTTCAAATTATATTTTGGAGGAGAATTCCAGGGTTCCATGAGACTCGTTGATAATTCTGAATTTTACTAAATCAATATTTCTTTTGAACATATTAACATATTTTAGACTGAATAAAACGTAAATGTCAAAAAAGCCGTCATATAAATTATTGTTTAATTTCGGAATAATTAATAGGAGAGCATAGTGAAATGTGGAACTTCCAACAATTTCGAAAAATCCATCAAAAATTTAAGTTAATTGTATTCTGTTACAATAGAGAGTCCAGAACCCTCAAAATAAGCCAAGCAAATATTCTTAGTACATTTTGAAGCAGGATCAGTTTTCCACTGTACCCTACTGAGAGCAGCCAGCAGGGCTTAAAAAAGGTTATTAATTTTGAATCAATTCGCAGAAAAATGTATTCATTCAATGAATCAGTGAATAATTTATAATAATTTTAAATCAATGATATTGAATAAAGTAGTATAATGATTTGGTCTAATTTTTATTGATTCAATTTTGATTCGATTGAATAATTTGTTTTAAGAGATAATTCGCGAAATACAAATCAAATCAGAGCTTTGAAGAATTGATTCAAAAATAATTATTTTCATTAAGAAAAGCTGATTTATAAATTCGAAAACAAAACAACATTAAGATATTTCTCACAAATTATTTTTATATTTTTTTATTCGCGAATTACTGTCAATTTTTTCATTCGTTTGTAGGAGTCTATTTCAATTCAAAACATTGATTTATTAAAAAAAAAATTGAATTTTCTATTTAAAGTTATGATTAAATTAAAGACATTAATGAAACTTTATTTCTTACAGACACATTATTGACTAAAGTTAATTCGGAAATCATAAAAAAAAAACAATTTTATATCCGGAATAAAAAAAATTGTAATTCACGCGATTCAAAAAAATTAACATACGCGAATCAAAAATAATTTGTATTACTGATAATTAAATTATTTTTTTAAAGGTCTGAATCATTTTTAGTTGAAATGAATCAATTCATTTGATTCTGTGAAAAGATTCAACAAAAATCAAATTGATTCTTTGAATTATATATTGATTGAATAGAGTAGGCAAATACAATCAATTGAAATGAGTTTTGCGAAACGATTCTTACAAAATTTAATCAGATTTATAAATGGAATTAAGGAGTTATGTCTTTAAAGATCTGGAAGCCAGTAATGAAGAACTAATTATTGGGACACATTTTTACATAAAAATGTGAAATTGTAACAAATAAACTACGTAATAGGCTTTTTAAGAGAACGCTTCTCTTTTTTAATTGAAATATAAGTAGTTTTTTGATTGAAGATTTTTTGACGATTTATCATTTAATAATTGACCATTTTGACGATTTTATTCACCAAAAATGACGATTTTCCAACAAAATGGGTTGGCAGCACTGGTGGTGGTGAGTTTTTCGACCAATACCAATAAAAATAATATGGCGCTTGTTAAGAAAGTTCTAGTAAATAAAATAATATGGTAAGAGCATGTTTTCTCTTGTTTCTTTCAGTCAGCAAAGGAACGCAAAAGAAAACGGAGGTATACTGGACATTAACATTTCGCAGTTAAAATTGTATTAAAAAAATAAAATAATGAGGTTTGTTTTATAATATAAACTAGATTTATTTACGGAAGTACTGTTAAATATGTTATTGTTTTTCTTTTATTTCAGCCCTTTAACATTTTCATCTAAATTCTGCCTGGAGGTAGACGAAAAAAAGGAACCAAATAATACAACTTCCGCTGGCACACATATTAGCAAGAAAATAAAAGTGATATTTAGAACAAATAGTGTTTTTGGATTGTGTAATTTATTCGAAAATAAAATTAACAATATTTACATTCATTTTCTGCTGGCGAAAATTCAGGTACTATTTCCTGTTATTTTAGCAGAATTTTTAACTATTTGTACGGGCTTTTTTTTATGATAATATTTTTGTGACACAATACTTTTCTAGTGACAAGTCAAAGCTTTGCATGGACCCTTTATAAAAAAGAACGAATGCACAAGCATGACCCTATTTTACAAAACCATACCATCGTATTTTAAAATGTATTTAGAAAATCTATTTTTTATCCTTAAGTCTCTGACTTAGATCTTAATCACAAATGAGGGCCAGTTTTATAGTCAGAACTAAGAACGATTTGTGTCTTAAATATTTCTTAAGTCAGGAATTTTGTTTCTAATTTCTAACTTAAGCAAAATTATAGAAAAATTTTGCTCCAAGTTCTGACTATAAAACTGTCTTAGAGTGTACAATATTATTTATCTTAATTTTTTACAATTTTCACTTCAACAAAAACGCAATCATTTTTTAAATAATTACGCTGTGTTAATATCGAATGTGGTATGTGGAAGAATTGTTTTGTCTGTATGTAATCATCACTTTTTTTACGTACATTCACCGTTTTTATGTAATCCTCTATTTCACCTTGATTATACAGTTGATCCCGTATGATAACATCGGCCTGAAGACGACAAGGCCACGTTAACAAGGAATCATATTCACCAGCAATGACATTTAGACAAGCAATCATGTTACGCCCCTTCCATGTACCCTTACCATTCAGATAAATGTCGAGCTAGAGATATAAAAATAATCTCATTAGTTAAAATAATTATTAATTTCAAATTAATACTCACTCTTAAAGCGTAACCAAAGGGTTTATTAGAAAACATTGCACTATGCAGAATGGTATCATATTGTCTAGATTCTTCTAGCTTTTTTGAGAAATCCTTTATTCTCCAAATTAAATGACCTGAAATTAAAAATGAATACCGATATTATAAAGAAATAAATTACAATACGCAATAATTATAAGTTCAATCATTAAATTGTGATTTTTCAGAAATATTTTAATTATTTTAAACTTTTTCGTAACACATGAGAGCAATAGTAATATAATTCAAATCAAATCGAAAACCTTTTGATCCAATGCCTTTAATTTTTGCTGCATAAGAACCCGAAGCAAATCAGATAGTGAGTTTATGTGGAACAATTTTACACCAAAATAATGGTTAAGCCCCGTTTAGATTATCACACAAGTGTGTTACACATGTCAGAAATGTGTTGTATAACGAAAATGTATAAGAGTGTGAACACTGTTCGTTACACACATGTCAAAATGGGTGCACACATTTTAAAATACGGTCACACTTTTTTGACAATATTTATTTTTTGAAATATCCCGAGTAAAAAAAATTATATATAACCATATGTGGCATATATTACAATATATAATTAGACATGTGGTTATGTATATCCATATATAATTATATATGAGGTTTTTTCCGAAAAATTTTCCTTATATTATGTCATATATAATTTCATCTAATTAGATATCGGCCTTCATAATATTAGATATGGCATATATAATTATATATTACATAACATGGTTGATCTTATTGCATATATAGTTATATATAGAACTATATCTTAATATATATAGTGGCATTTTAGCAATATATAATTATATATGGTATCATTTAAACAATATATAATTATATATGGTGACAGTTAAACTAGATATTATCATATATGGTGCCATTTAAACAATATATGGTCATATATGGTACCTCATAAACCAAATCTTTAATTCAGTTCCAGATATGATAATATATGGTACTATATATAGTGCGATATATATTTATATATGGTGCTACCATATATAGTGCCATATATATTTATATATGGTGTTATTTAAGCAATATATTACCATATATGGTGCCATTTAAACCATATATTGTCATATATGGTGCCATTTCAACAATATATGCTCATATATGGTACCTGATGAACGACATTTTTAATACAGATGCAGATATGATAATATATGCTACCATATATAGTCCCATATATATTGATATATGGTGTCATTTAAACAATATTAATATATAGACATATATGGTATCATTTAAACAATATATTGTCATATATGGCACAATTTAAACAATATATGGTCAAATTTGGTACCACATCAACATTTTGAATACAATTCCATGTATGGTTTAATTTGAATAATGTAAAACTATGTATGGCGCTATAAAAAATATTATCAGATATGTTACTTCATTAACAATATTTATAATACAGTGTCATATATTGTAATATATGTATATCATTTAATATATATTGATGTATGGTAATGGTACAATAATTCCAATATCAGTTGAGATACAATTTGTGGGTCCATATCAACAATTTGTTCACGTACATTTAACATATATATATGTACATTTAAGTTATAATTTATAAACACTTTATAAAGTTAAATAGTTCCATAAACCTCGTCTAACTGTATAGAATGTTTATGAATATACGATTTAATATATAATAATTACAACTACAAATTGGTGCCATTATCTAAAATTTAATTTAATGTTAACTTATAATAAAATAAAAATGTATTTCCTAAAAATAAAAATATAGTGTTAATTAATGTTAATATACAATAGGTTTAAGTTTAACATCCCAGACAGAAAAATATAATCGGCACAATGCTGGCAAACCGTTGGCGATGGTCGGTTATGCGTTGGCAGAACGTTGCATTAACTATCTTGGCAAAAAAATAGATTTCAAAAAACATTTTTCAAAAAATTGAGAAAACTTTTTTAATATTTGCTTTTAAAAACATGAAATTTAACCCAGTCCACCAGATTGTCAGCCAAGACCTCTACACTCTAATCTAACGAGACTTGTTATAGATATGTGATAGCTAGAAATTAAATGAATGATAAAAGCATTTCGAGCTAACTTATAAGCATCGAAAAAAGGTATTCCAGAAATTATTAAATGTATTTTAGAAAATTTTAATTGTATATCACAAAATATTATTTGCACTTCAGAAACTACAATATTACGCAAATTTAATTATTTATTTATTTAGTTGTGTCCAGAAATAATGAAATCTATTTCAGAATTTCATAGCTAATAGAGAAAAATTTCTCAAATACATTTCATAATTTCGGAAATACGATTGATAATTTCTGAAATACAGTTTGATAATTTCTGAAATACAGTTGTGAATTTCGGAAATACAATTAATAATTTCTGAAACACAATTGATAAAACTGAACTTCAATTGACTAGTTCTGAAATACAATTCATAAATGTGAAAAATAATTGATGAGTTCTGAAACACAATTGATAAAACTGAAATTCAATTGATTATTTCTGAAATACAATTGATAAATCTTAAAACAATTAATACAATTGGAAATGGTGTAGAGCGTCAAAAAGATGTAAATAAAATTATTTTATTCAAAGATTTCAATTTAATAAAAAAATAAATATATAATTTTATAAAAAAATTTATAGAAAAAAAAATTTTAATTTTATAAAAACAAATTCATTTTGTAAAAGAAATGCATATTGAACTCGTTACCTTCTGAGTTTAAACCTTATTTTAACAAAATATTGTAATTTTTATACAATCAGTGCTCTGCCAGTCTATTATTTTTTGAACAGTTGGCAATATATGTCTGGGATCTTATTTAATCCCAAATAAATGGAGATCTTACGTAGTACCCAAATATAATGCGGCATCTAATTTTAGCTGTCATTTTTATGGATACTTTTAGATGTCAATCCCCAAATATATTGCTGTTTCTAATTCGATCTGCCATTTTAATACCGAAATAAATTGCTGGATCTAATTCGATCTGCCATTTTTCTGATAAATTTAGATCCAAGTTTATCCCCAAATATATTGCTGGATCTAATTTGATCTGCCATTTTTCAGATCAATTTATATCTAAGTTTATCCACAAATATATTGCTGGATCTAATTCGATGTGCCATTTTTCGGATCAAATTAGATCTAAGTTTATCCCCAAATATATAGCTAGATCTAATTCGATCTTCCACTTTTTCGGATCAAATTAGATATACGTTTATCCACAAATATATTGCTGGATCTAATTTGATCTGCCAAAATTGAGATCAAATTAGATCTAAGTTTATCCCAAAATATATAGCTGGATCTAATTGGATCCGCCATTTTTCGGATCAAATTAGATCTAAAAATATCCGCAAATATATAGCTGGATCCGCCAATTTTCGGATCAAAATAGATCTAGGTTTATCCCCAAAGATATCACTGGACCTCCCAATTTTCAGATATAACTTGATCTTAGTTTATCCCCATATATACAATGGGATCTAATACGATATGATTGGATACACCCAATTTTGAGATCTAATTGGATCAGCTAGATATTACAGCAGATCTTAAACAATATCAAATTGGATATAATTAGATATTGCGCGAGATCAATTTTTTTTACTCGGGATTTCATAAAGTTACCACTTGTCTCAACACAAGTGTTGTGTTATTCACAAATAAATTTTAAACAAAGATTAAAAACAACTAATGGTGAAAAAAAGTAATAATAAAAGAAAAAAAAACTGTTTTAATTTATTTGTTGTGTGTGTCGATAACAGTCTAAACAATGAAAAGATTTTCTTTAATACTTTTTTGATAACCAGACAATTTTAGCATACTTTTTGTCAAACTTGTGTGAAGAAAAGTATAAGCACTTGTGTGATAATGTGAACGGGGCTTTAGCAATATAAGTTAAAATATAAATAATAATTGACTGATGCTATCCACAGATTTCTGTGTATATGCCTTTTTTTCCATATTATGCATCAAGAAAGTAATTACCCGAGTAAAAAAAATTGATCTCGCGCAATATCTAATTATATCCAATTTGATATTGTTTAAGATCTGCTGTAATATCTAGCTGATCCAATTAGATCTCAAAATTGGGTGTATCCAATCATATAGTATTATATCCCATTGTATATATGGGGATAAACTAAGATCAAGTTATATCTCAAAATTGGGAGGTCCAGTGATATCTTTGGGGATAAACCTAGATCTATTTTGATCCGAAAATTGGCGGATCCAGCTATATATTTGTCGATATTTTTAGATCTAATTTGATCCGAAAAATGGCGGATCCAATTAGATCCAGCTATATATTTGGGGATAAACTTAGATCTAATTTGATCTCAATTTTGGCAGATCAAATTAGATCCCGCAATATATTTGTGGATGAACGTATATCTAATTTGATCCGAAAAAGTGGCAGATCGAATTAGATGTAGCTATATATTTGGGGATAAACTTAGATCTAATTTGATCCAAAAAATGGCACATCGAATTAGATCCAGCAATATATTTGTGGATAAACTTAGATATAAATTGATCTGAAAAATGGGAGATCAAATTAGATCCAGCAATATATTTGTGGATTAACTTAGATCTAAATTTATCTGAAAAATGGCAGATCGAATTAGATCCAGCAATATATTTGTGGATAAACTTGGATATAAATTGAATAGAAAATTGGCAGATCAAATTAGATCCAGCAATATATTTGGGGATTAAGTAAGATCTAAATTTATCCAAAAAATTACAGATAAAATTAGATCCAGTAATATACTTCGGGATTGCGTAAGATCTTAACTTTTCCGATAAATTGCACATCGAATTAAATCCAGTGATATATTTGGGGATTTGGTAGGATCTTAATTTATCCCATAAATTGCAGATCGAATTAGAAACAGCAATATATTTGGAGATTGACATCTAAAACTATCCAGAAAAATGACAGCTAAAATTAGATCCCGCATTATATTTGGGTACTACGTAAGATCTCCATTTATTTGGGATTAAATAAGATCCCAGACAGATATTGACAATAGTTCAAAAAATAATACACTGGAAGAGCACTGATTTTATAAAAATTACGATATTTTGTTAAAATAAGGTTTAAACTCAGAAGGTCTCGAGTTCGATACCTTTCACGGCTATGCATTTTTTTTTATAAAAATGCGCATTCTCCTTGCTGGTCTTATCGAAATTTTTTCAATCATTTTTATTCTTTGTAATTTACTTGTAAAAATTGTATCATCTTTCTTTGATTTGAAAATAATTTAAACAGAAAGTGATATTAATTTATGATCTTGAGTCAAACTAAAATAGCATTTATTTACTTAAAAATAACAGATCAACTAAAAACATTTCCCCCATTCAAAAGAATTTCTTTTTATAAAATTATAATTTTATTTTCTATAAATGTTTTTATAAAATTATATTTTTTTTATTAAATTGAATTTTTTTTTAAAAATAATTTTATTTACATATTTTTAACGCTCTACACCATTTCCAATTGTATCAATTGTTTTTAAGATTTATCAATTGTATTTCAGAAATAATCAATTGAATTTCAGTTTTATCAATTGTATTTCAGAACTTATCAATTATTTTTCAGATTTATGAATTGTATTTCAGAACTAGTCAATTGAATTTCAGTTTTATCAATTGTATTTCAGAAATTATTAATTGTATTTCCGAAATTCACAACTGTATTTCAGAAATTATCAAACTATATTTCAGAAATTATCAATTGTATTTCAGAAATTATGAAATGTAATTTAGAAATTTTTCTCTATAACTATGATAAACCATCAACAAGTTCTGAAATAGATTTGATTATTTCTGAAATACAATTAATAAATTTCTGAAATACATTCCATAATTTATAAAATACATTTAAAATTTCTGAAATACAATTAATAGCTTCTGAAATACAGTTAATATTGTAGTTGCTGATGAGTTACCATATATGATGGCACCATATATGACAATATATTGTTTAAATGGCACCAATATGGAGCTTTATATGGTAATATATAACTTAGATTCATCCATATACCATTTGATCCGAAAAATGGCCCGATAAAATTGTATCAGTTCTTATTTGTATCAGTTGTAATCTAATTGCTTCAGTTTAGATCTGACCTGATTAAATTATGTGTTAATCAGATGAAATTGTATCAGATTTTTGACCTGATACAATTTTATTGGTTTATATTACATGGTATCAGTTAGGTCCAAATAGATATATTTGTATACAAAATTATATAGTTATATCCCAATTTTAACCTGATATCAGTTTAAAACTTTAATACAATTGTATACGGTAAATGTCGGATACAATTATATTTTATTTATATAAAATTGAACCAATTACGATCAAACCGATAAAATTGTATCAGATCAAAAATCTGATACAATTTCATCTGATTAACACATAATTTAATCAGGTCAGATCTAAACTGATACATTTAGATAAAAATTGATAGACAATTGATAAAAATATATCGGGCCATTCTTCGGATGAAACTGTATATTTATACAGATATAACTTAATCACATATATGACTATATGTAACTATTTTTCCTCGGGTTGTTTAAATGATACGATATATCAAAGTAGCATATATTATCATATCTGCATCTGTATTAAAAATGTCGTTCATCAGGTACCATATATGGGCGTATTGTTGAAATTGCACCATATATGAGAATATATGGTTTAAATGGTACCATATATGATAATTTATGGTTTGAATGGCACCATATATGATAATATATAGCTTAAATAACACCATATATACATATATATCGCACTATATATAGTACCATATATTATCATATCTGGAACTGAATTAAAGATTTTATTTATGAGGTACCATATATGACCATATATTGTTTAAATGGCACCATATATGATAATATCTAGTTTAACTGTCACCATATATAATTATATATTGTTTAAATGATACCATATATAATTATATATTGCTAAAATGCCACCATATATATTAAGATATAGTTCTATATATAACTATATATGCAATAAGATCAACCATGTTATGTAATATATAATTATATATGCCATATCTAATATTATGAAGGCCGATATCTAATTAGATGAAATTATATATGGCATAATATAAGGAAAATTTTCCGGAAAAAACGTCATATATAATTATATATGGATATACATAACCACATGTCTAATTATATATTGTAATATATGCCACATATGATTGTATATAATTTTTTTTACTCGGGTAAGCTTATTTCTTAGAAACACTGTTAGTTGTGCGAAGAATCATACGCTTTTGCAATAGAAAGACTATCTTAAAACTAATGAAAATTGACTAAATATTTAAGAGTAATGTATGTTAACAGTAGGAATAACTTCTTATTATTGGTCAAAATTCAGGAGGTTGTAAGTCATTATTTTTTGTCATATATTTATTAAGCCCTCTAGTTCTGAGAAGTTTTCCTAAGATACTCCTGTTCTCATATTTAACCATCTCCTGAAGAAACCAAAAGACCTTTTCCTATGCAAATTCTTTTAGATTTTAAGTATGTAATCCATAGAAAATTCATTACATTTTTTGGCTTAGTTATACAGAAAATGTTTTGTATTTTGGAAACCAAAGAATCCCAGGTTCTGAGAAACTCCTTCTGTATAACCACCCTGTGGTTTTGAGGACTTTGTTAATTAAAAATCAATCGAATTCTAAGGACTTTATCCTATGGAAATTCCTCAGATTTTATAAAATTTTTTTCTATATAAAATCCTGAGGCCAGAAAAAAACTTCAAACTTTTTTCCCTGATAATTTAGAGGATTTTTTCCTTCTGAGTAATTTTTTTTATGAAAATCTAAATATTTTTGTAGTATTCATTTATGTTTTATTATTTTGTTTTTGAAGAAAACTAACTTTGTTTATTCGCACGTTATCACAAATTAGTAAGAGCAGTTTTTCAGCCCCTAGATCGATGTTTTTAGTTATATTTATTTTAATAGAAGTAGTGCGTAGTAGTTTTCAAAATTTTGTTCATGCAAATAAGATAGATGGTCTGTTTCGGAGGGCATTACTTCCCAAAGAAAAACAGAAATAAACCGTCAGCTAAACTCTTTTAACTTACTAGAATTTCCATAAGAAAATACGTCACGTTATGTCAAAATTCAAGTAATTTGGGCTTAAGTCTGATTACTTATGGGCAAAACAGAGTTTATACCAAATATGGGACTAATGAATTAGGTGCACTTATTAATTGCTTTCATTACCATTTTATATTCATATCAATTGTAATGAAATTATTTTCATTGCTATTTTTGTTTTTATACCCTACACCACTATGTGGTCAGGGTATTATAAGTTTGTGCTGATGTTTGTAACACCAAAAAATATTGGTCGTAGACCCACCTTATAGTATACCGATCGGTTCACAATTTTTTTTTATTTCGATTTAACGATGTCCGTCTGTCCGTCCGTCCGTCCGTCCGTCCGTCTGTCTGTCTGTCCATGCAATCTTGTGCGCACTCTACAGGTCGCAACTATTAAGATATTTTGATGAAATTTGGTACGCAGACCTATGTTGGCCCAAGGACGAACAAGTTTGATTTTTTTGAACATCGGTCCATGTTTAGACCTAGTGCCCATATAAGGGTCCTACCAAAATTATACTGTTTATATGCTGCAGGTCGTAAATATTAAGATATTTTGATGAAATTTGGTACACAGACCTATATTGGCCCAATAATGCAGCCTATTGATTTTGGTGAACATCGGTCCATGTTTAGACCTAGTGCCCATATAAGGGTCCTATCAAAATTATACTGTTTATACGCTGCAGGTCGTAAATATTAAGATATTTTGATGAAATTTGGTACACAGACCTACATTGGGCCAATAACGCAGCCTATTGATTTTGGTGAACATTGGTCCATGTTTAGACCTAGTGCCCATATAAGGGTCCTACCAAAATTATACTGTTTATACGCTGCAGGTCGCAAATATTAAGATATTTTGATGAAATTTGTTACACAGACCTATATTGGCCCAATAACGCAGCCTATTGATTTTGGTGAACATCGGTCTATGTTTAGACCTAGTGCCCATATAAGGGTCCTACCAAAATTATACTG
This sequence comes from Leucophora obtusa, assembly GCA_949987735.1. Taxonomy (NCBI): domain Eukaryota; kingdom Metazoa; phylum Arthropoda; class Insecta; order Diptera; family Anthomyiidae; genus Leucophora; species Leucophora obtusa. The sequence goes on along the minus strand of OX465297.1, from coordinate 127,568,101 downwards.
TTTATACGCTGCAGGTCGCAAATATTATGATATTTTGATGAAATTTGGTACATAGACCTATGTTGGCGCAAGGACGAAGCCTATTGATTTTGGTGAACATCGGTCCATGTTTAGAACTAGTGCCCATATAAGGGTCCCCCAAAATTATATTGTTTATACGCTACAGGTCGCAAATATTAAGCTATGTTGATGAAATTTGGTACATAGACCTATGTTGGCCCAAGGACGAAGCCTATTGATTTTGGTGAACATCGGTCCATGTTTAGAACTAGTGCCCATATAAGGGCCCCCCCTAAAATTGACTTGGTTACAAACTGCAGGTCGCAAATATTAAGATATTTTAATGAAATTTGGTGCGCTGACTCACATTATAGAAAATTTTGACATAAGCCCCATTTTAACCCATTCGAATTTCGGATCCAAACAATACACCAGACTGGTGTAGGGTATTGTATAGTCGGCATGCCCGACTTTAACCTTTTTACTCGTTTTATTAATGCTAATGATTTCAGATATTGACTTCATTTATTAATGACAATGGCTTTAAATAAAATTATCATCCATAATGCATTAAAACTAATAGGATGGAACGGAGAATGAATGAAATTTTATCACTAAATACAGGGATTGAAAGCGAATAGAACAAGGTACGAAATTTAGATTACCGAAGTTTTTTAATTTGTATTATCAAACAAGTTTTTTTTTAAATAATTAAGTCAATCTGTGAATGTGTCATAAAATTTAGTGGCAAAAAATTTATCGGGCGTTCCTAAAAAAAAGTTTGACCCCATATGAAATAAAAAACAATGTTTTCTATATTCACTTAAGTTCACCAGGCCCTAAAAGCCGGTACTACAAAACTATAATGCAAGGAAATTTCCTCAGGATTGTAAAAATTATTTGGAAAAACTGCAATTTATAGGGTTTCGAAAAAAATATGATTCCCTCTGGAATTAAAAAAGAAAAAAAAACGGAATAAACTTTGGGAGAGGACCTCGGCGCCGAGAGGACCGTAGGGGCAAAAAACCGGGGAACACAGTAACATGTGCAAAAATTAATTAATAACATGAGATGATCATAAAACAAAATAGTTGGCTAAACTGCAGTTTATGGGGTTTCGTCAAAAAAAAATATAAAAAATATATGATATAAAAAAGAAAAAAACCGAAATTATTTTTGGGAGGCGTTCGGACCCGTGAGCCTGTGGGGGCAAAAAACGGGGGAACATAGTAACATGTAAGTGTGGGAACTCAAATCAAAGAAATTGTCTCACGTTTTCAAATATGTTATTTTTTTTATCCATAAAACGTAGCCCTTACTATAGACATATTTCGGCCAGTAGAGCGGGGTCGAAAAAGGGAAAAAATTAATATTAACGAAAATGGTACTCAAATTAAAGGAAATTTTCTCACGATTTCAAAAATGAGGTTTTTTGTAATCCGTCGACCGCGAATGGAATTAGAGGTATTTTGTAACATTTTAGACGATTTTTCGAATTTTTTTTAAATATTAGGTAAAGGCAAAATTTATGAAAATTATATATTATGAAAAAAAATTTTTTTTTGAATTTGTGGGAAATTATTCCTATCTTTTGAGTACCATTTTACCATACAACAAAATCTCAATATTTTGGGACCCCTCTTAAGGGACAAAAATGGCAATTAGACAATTTGCTTTAATTTGAGTACCCACACTTACATGTTACTATGTTCCCCCGTTTTTTGCTCCCCACGGGCTCCCGGGTCCGAGCACCTCCCAAAAATAATTTCGGTTTTTTCTTTTTTAATTCCAGAAGGGGTTATATATTTTTTTGACGTAACCCCATAAACTGCAGTTTAGCCAATTATTTTGTTTTATTGTCCACACTGAGAGATCCATCTGCATGTTATTAATTAATTGTTGCATAAAACCAATGAAGTTTCACTGGAACCCGTCCATTTAAAATTTTCATTAAACTAATGGAATTTTTCATAGAAAAATTTTTATTTTTTTTTTTTTTATTTATGAAAAAGTTTCATTAAAACTGGATTCATAAAATTTATTAAGCTTTTTCATCAAATTTAAGAAACTTTTCATTTACTTTGTTAAACTTCATTAATTCACTGAAATTTTTCATTAAAACTCGTCCAGCAAAATTCCCTGGGTGTATAAAACGTGATTTAATCCAGACCCATTTTAAGTACACTCACAATATTTTATCCTTAAAAACAATCTAAAATACATATTAAATTAATTGAAAGCACAATTAAAAAAAGGACTACTGATTTTTCATTATATTAAAACCATTTTGCTATTTATTTTCAAACATTGTTTAAACAACCCATAAAAGAAATAAAAATAATTGAAAAGTCTATTAAAACAATTATCAATTTTTAACTGACAAAAAGTAAAAAAAAGATTTTGTGGCTTGTTTTTTCATATTTGAAAGTTTTTTTTGTTTAACTATTTTAACAAAAAAGAAAACCGAAAATATTTGAGTTTTTTGTTTTAAAACAGAAAACAACGAAATTATTTAAATTATTTTTTCTAAAAATAGAAATCTAAAAATATAATATTTGACTGAAAATAACAACTCCTACAGACGATACATATTTTTTAGTAGTTTGTTTTTTATTGGTTGAGAACAAAAGTTAAACAATATGTTTCAATGTATTTTAATTTATTCTTCAATTGAAAACAAACTTTATCTATTACTTTTTAAATAAACCTTAATCGGTTATGGAAAATATATTGTGAGTGTATATTTTGGTAACAAAAATTGGGGAGAATAATTTATCTCAAAAAATGTAGATCAAATCGGATGACTTTTTTAACGTGAGTTCCCTTGCCTCTCTTTTTAGTATGTCTCTTGTTATGTTTTAAGAAAAAAAAAACTAAAATTTATATATGGGTCATTCCATCTCAAATCCACCACTATAGGTAATTTAACCCATTTTTGTGGCAAAAAGTCATTTTTCGAACATTCAAGAATGAATATTTTTTTTTTGGTATTCAATTAAGAACACATCAAAGCAAATAACAGCAAGTTTTGTTTTTGTAAAAAATTAACAACGACTGCTTAGCAAGTGGTCAAAGTCATTGTTTATGAGCAAAGTGTTGAACTCAGTATACACAGTGCAATTTGGTCGAATTTTTAAATTTCTTTAAATAGTTAAAAAAAAAAACATAATCTTAACTAAGTATTGAAAATAAAAGTGATAGTAAGTGCTTACGTTCAATATACGTTCAAAATACGTTGCGTTCAATAGAGAGATTTTATTAAAAAAATTTGTTTTTGGCGAAAAAACTCGTACTTCTGACATAACTTTTAATTCAAGATTTTTTTCTGAAAAATTCACTTTGGATAAGCTTTTTAAATAGTTGGCCGAATTTGGCTGTGTTTAAACAATCAGAAACGTGTTAAATGAAGAATTTTGAGTTTAACTTGTCATTTCATCTTGCGATTTTTTGCGTTTTTTGAGAAATGTCATTTTTGGTAGGCAGCCTCCGCTTGTTGGATGAGCAAAATAAAGAGGAGAAGAATACTACTGTTTCCAATTATATTGTTGGTAAAGCTGAATTCGGCAATGTTTTGAATGAGGAATCGGCTTATGGGAAGGATAAAGTGCGAATTTTTTGTAAGAATATCTCAGTTGGATGGGAGAGTTCTCATAGGAAGATAAACATATTTCAGATGCAAAACGAACTCTGGCTAAACGCTGAATTTATTTTGGCAATTAAAACTAAGCCAACTGCAGCTTCAATAGGGCTTCCAAAGAAAGAGTATCCTGAGAAATCTGAACTAACAAAGAGGAAATTTTAAATAGCTTTATTAAACAATAAATATTAAATTAAATTACTTTAGATAATGAAATGTAAAGCAAAATTTTAAATAGCTTTATTAAAAAAAATAGTTTTTACAAAAGTTTCTACCTGTTCAATTTTTTTGCTATAATATGCCCCAGATTTAAAAAAAAATATTTTTTATTTTCTTTTTTGAGATTTTGGACAAAAAAAGTTTGCATTGTACACAGTTAACATTTTTACCCAAACAAATCAGAAGAAATTTTAAAATTTACGCCGTCATATTGGAGCCGCCATTTTGAATTTGAAAAATTTCACCTCAGATTTGAAAGCAGCAACTTGGAAAACCCCCGTATACCAATTTTCATGCAAATCAGAAGAAATTTTAAAATTTACGCCGCCATATTGGATTCGCCATATTGAATTTGAAAAATTTTAAATCAGATTCGAAATTAGCAACTTTGAAAACCCCCGTATACCGATTTTCATGTAAATCTGATGAAATTCTAAAATTTACGCCGCCATATTGGATCCGCCATTTTGAATTTGAAAATTTTTACCTCAGACTTGAAATCAGCAACCTTGAAAACCCCCGTATACCAATTTTCATGCAAAGCAAAAGAAATTTTAATATTTATGCCGCCATATTGGATTCGCCATTTTGAATTTGGAAAATTTTACCTCAGATTCGAAATCAGCAACCTTGAAAACCTCCGTATATAGATTTTCATCCCTATTCAGCGATTCCTTATAGTTTTGGCTAGAAAATGGGGTCATTTTACCTATAGTGCAATGGTTGGAATCGACCCTTTTCGATTTGGATGAATTTTGGTCAGAACTTTTCTTTCACCATATAACGAAGTTTTGCCGAAGGAAAAAAAAAATAAAAATTTATTTTTAAAAAGTTATGCAGTATTTAAAATTTCAAAAAAATGTCATAATTTTTCTAATTTTTTGCTTTATTACGAGGTTATTTTTTTGAATATCTCGAAAACTATAATAGCTATAGAAATGGTTCTTAGCTCGTTTTAAAAACGATATTTAAAAAATTTTACAAAAAAATATTGAAAAATAAAAAAATTTTAAATTTTTCAATTTTCAAAATCGAAAAACTCAAAAACCTATTTTTTTGCTCAATTTTCTTTTAAAATAAAACCTCTAACTGATCTTAAAACATCCTGAAATTTTCAAGAGGGCGTTTTTTTTTTGAAAAAATATAAATTTTTGTATTTTTTATTCTCTTTTTTTAAGTTGGATCTTAATACAATAAAATTAAACAAATATCCAATTTTGAAATTTTGAGCAATAAAAATAAATTGAAGGCTTTAGAAGCACAGAAAAATTTCGAAGTCTGAATTGTGCTTTTATTTTTTTAGTAATCGTTTGAAAAACAAATACATGTGTGTGTGTATGGCACATACACACACACATGTATACATAAATGGAAGTGTGTGCCATTTCTTACCTTATTTGTTTTTCAACTATTACCAAAAAAATAAAAGCGTAATTTGGATTTAAAAATTTTTCTGTGCTTCTAAAGTCTTCAATTCGTGTTTTATTGCTGTATTTAAAACAAGCGCAGCAGGGAAAAACTTTCATTTTTTTTCGAAAAATGGAACCCATTTTGAATGCCTTCCCCTGTATTTGAAAACGGAGCTCACACTTGTAATTGCAAGCATTTTTTCGTTGTTTTAAGTACTCATACTTAATATGATGTAGAGGGAGCCACATATCATGGATCATGATTTTGTATTTTAAGAATACTGAGAAAATTTTCTTTGAGTACCCACTAGGGTATTCAATTAATCGACATTTTAATTTAATCGAATAATCGTTCAAATTTTTTTTTCTTAACCGATTAATCGAATAAAATTTTAAAATTAATCGATTAATCGAAAAAAAGATTATGTAAAGTAATATACATACATTTCTTGTATTTTTAATAATTTTATTTAAAAAAAAGAACAAAAAGGATTTCGGAAACTCTTCTAAAATTCATAAATATAGAAAATGCTATAATTGAGATCATATTTTATCAACATTTTTATCACTTCTGTCCTCTCTGTAATATATTCAAATTTTATCCAAATCGTGGAGAACCACACCGCAGACCTTTCTTTAAATTTAGCATTTTATAATAATTAGCCAGACGTTCATATATTATACTTAGCGCTCTATAATATCTTCAATGAGAAGAATAATAGAACAACCCGTAGATTAATTTTTATCTATTTCGTATCCATTCAACTCATAAAACACATAAATGTAGAGATACATTCGGTTGAGAATTGATTTTCCCTCCACGTTTACGTTCCTCCATCTCTTTATTTGATTTTAGCAACTATTTCGAGGAGAATTTAAAAAAAAACTTTGTGATTAACTTTGACAAGTTTGTTTCTAGCAAAGTTAGCTGAATTGGGCTCTGAAAAGCTCACATTTATAAAAGGTTATTTAGATTACACATTGGGTCATATGAATAACACTCAGCAATTACTTCGAAGTAATTACTTTGGGCTTAGTAGTGACTTTTAACACCAAATTTAACCACAGACTTTTAGAATAACATGAAATAGAGACGAAAATCTAAAAATTTAATTTTTAGTCTACTTGCAAGCAGACCAGAATTGTGAAGTAATAGCTTAAAAAACCAAGTATTTCCCCCTATTAGTAATATCTATTTTTTATTCATACGAGCTATTCATTATTTAGAAATCATAAATACTAATTTTGACTACAATCTTGTTAACAACTTATTTGTAAATTTCTTTGTTTTACTTTTCAAATAAAAAATACCTGGATATGTTTATTTGTCTTTTAATTTGCCATTTATTAATTCTATTCCTATGGCTTGGGATAATATCCTTTGCTAAAGGATATTACGAGTGCAGAGTACTCACTACTTTGAAGATGACAAAGCAAACTGTTGATGTTTTTGTTTTTACTTTGATATTTAAGATGTTTTTTACAATTTGTTAAATAAGTTTTAATAAAATCCCATATGTATTTACTTTAATAAAAAATATATAATTTTGAAACATTTTATTAATTTTTTACCAATTTCGATTAATCGATTAATCGTAATAAATTATTCGAATTATTCGTTATTCGAAATATGGCCATTTTAAATTATTCGAACAATTTTTGAGAAAAATTGTTCGATTAATCGAATAACGATTAATCGACTGAATACCCTAATACCCACACTTACACGTTATTACTGGTACCGATTTTTAAGGCCTGAGGAGGCCCAAAGGCCCCTTAACCGAAAACGCAGCTCTACAAAATTAGACACTATTTATAAGTCGCACAACCTTGCAGTGGATTTATGATAACTAGCGGGTACTGATTCCGAATCTGCATCCAGTTTATTCAAATTGGCTATAGGTTTTCCACAGTTCGCGTTTTCAATAAAAAAAAGTTATAATTTCGTAAATATAGCTCCAGAAAGACAACCCTTTACCCAGATTGTGCTTGATTCCATTTTTTTTTTCAAACTTAAGTATGTACACTCAAAATAGTTTGTAGTTTAAATTAACTGAAAATGTAATTTAAAATAAATGAAAAATCACTTGAAAACCGGTCTACTGACTTTTCATTTAAATCAAAAGAACTTTTCATTTATTTTTAAATGTTAATAAATAAACTACAAAATCCTTAAAAAATAATGATTTTTCATTTATTTCGTTTTTTTTAAATTTCAAAAAATTAACTACAAAATCCGTAAGAATAAATGATATTTAATTTATTTCATTTTTTCAACTGACCTAGAAATGGAAAAGGAATTCTTTTTTTAACAAAACATTTTAAATGAAAATATTAACTGTAACAGAAAATCCGTATTTATATGTAACTTATTTTTTAAATAAACGACAAAAACAGTTAAAAAATATATTTCTTTGTATTTTAACTGAATAATCATTTAAAAATAAATGTACGGATAACTTTTTAAATAAACTACAGTCAGTTACTGTAATAATATTTTCAGTGTATAAATATCTCAATAACTTTTGTAAATATAGTCGCTGAAACTAAAAATTTTTTCAAAGTTTTTAAAAGAAAATATTATATGAAGTCCGATTTTAAATATGAAAGCCAATTTGGAAAGAAACAAGTCCAAAATTTGCACATATGTCATACAGCATAACCAAATTATATGCACTTTTGAGCCTTTTGTAATTAAATTTAAAGGTAAAAATTATTCTATTCTCTGGGCCTCAGAAAATAGCTATTTGTCTAAAAAATTTTGTGTGGAGACCTAAAAATCTGCTTCATTTCAGTCTTTTGCGGAAGTTTTTAGAAATTATATTTTTGCACACATATAAACCAAACTTCAAGCTTTTCATTTATAAAAGAATTACTTCCAAAAAACATGGCCGAGAACCAAAATAAAGACCTAATTTAGGCGTTACACAAATACTTTTTGAAAACAAATAGCTATTTTCTTAGGCGCAACAACGAAATATTTTCTATACTAAAAATCTACTGTTCTAAACTGAGATGTTACACTCACGAATTTTTATTTATTTTTTTTATTCATTATAATAATCCACTACAGTGGGGTGCCTCAGCGCTTTATAGGCATTGTTGAGCGAGATTTTCCTCCTATTAATTAAATCTTTGGAAAAATTATAGAGAAAAAACAAAAGGTGGATAAATCTTAGAACAGTTGTTGCGCGCCATCTGATGGCGAAATTTGTTGAGGCTTTTTAGTTCATAGCCCTGTTATATTATTTTAATTCGGTGGGGTTAGGTGCTATGGAAAAACCGAAGCAGGACGCTCCGAAATGTATGAGGAATAGAAAAAACTTTTACTTATTATTTTTCATAAATTCATGTTGCCTTGGCTGGGAATCGAACCCGCAATCTTATGTTCAACAGTCCAACGTGCCAACCATTCTACCATTTGCACCCTCAATAATCGTTAATATTTACAAACTTTTACAAATCATTTGCATTATATTAATTTTATTTGGATTAAGTTTCTTACCTCTTGAATTTATATAACTACTCAATCGTTGTTGGGTGGCAATATGATTTTCCATATCGGATACCACTTGCATGGTATGATGTAAATTATGATCAATTTTAGCAGCTATTTTTTCTAATTTATCACAACGTTCTTCAGTTTCACAAACAATCATTTTCATATTTTTCACTTCCAAATCTAAAGTGGCATTTTTAGCTGAACTATTATCATTAGGTGATAATTTTGTATTTAAATCTAAATTTATAGCCTGCAGATAGTTCTCAATTTCAACAAATTTGTCTCTGCAAAGAAATAAAATCAAACGTATTTAAAAAAAAAAGTTAAATTTGGTTTTAAAAATTAATTCAAACCTATTAGTTTGTTCATGTTGCAAAACTGTTTCTTCTAGTTTCATAATATTATCATTTAATAGATTTTGATGTGTTGTTACCTCCAAAGACATTTGATTTATATGCTTCTCCAAATCATCTATTTCATTTTGTATTTCTGTTTTTAAAGTCTTAAAATTATTAGTATAAATTATTTATTAATTATAATTTGAATTGTCTTTAATTAAACATTAATCAAACCTGTGTAATATCATAACAATAGCGAAAATCCTGTTGACACTGCTCTACCTCAAAACACCGTTGAGTATTTTCTTCTTCCACTCGTTTGTTCAATTGTTTTATTGACTCTTCAGTTGTATACGACCATTCATCATGTATTTGATTTTGTTTTCTCAGGTTTCCCACATCTGTGATTAAATGCAAACGTTGGCGTATTTCTTCATTTAATACCGATCTTAGAGTATTTATTTCATTTTCTATCACTTGTACCCGATGATCGACCTGTTGATCCAATCTCTCTAAACTTTGACTTCTACGTTTATTACGTGGACATTCTTTTAGATGGGCACGCATGCGTATGCGTGGTACAAAAACATTACACGTATTCGGACATTGTTCCAATACCTGACCACAATGTATCAAATGTTCCTAGAGGGTTAAGTAACAAATTTATAATTAGAATTTATTTACAAAGCGTAACCATTTATTTTCAAGTTTAATATACATTTACAAAAAAAAGTGAAAACTATCATATCTTATCAGTTTATTATAAGTTTATTGGGTCTATGCTTTGACTATGCTGATAAAAAATATGCTAGAATTTTAGGAATGTTTCAAGGCTATTAATATTTGAATTTTAAATATAGTACTTGTCAATATTCAATAGCAAAGAACAATATTGGCCATTATTTTAAAATAAAGGACAAATAAAGAATCAATCAGAAATATTTGTTTACAAAAATATTCGGGACTTAAAGTTTCTTATATTTAGCTAAAGTACACAGTTCGCTTAAAAAGTAGTTCTTATTATTCTTGATTCATAATCGTACTTTAAGCAATTCTCTCACCCTATGTTAACTGATTGTACCTGCGAACAGAACACGGGCTAGTTTTAAGAAAAACTAAAGGTGAATTGATAAATTTTATGCTTAAGTTCTGATAAATATGACGTAACTTATCAGTAGTAATATTAAAAAAATATCATTTTATTATGAAAAATGAGCGAAAAAAATTTAAGTTTCCTATTTGCAGCCACATTTTGTATACTTTTTCTCACTAGCTGCAAGAATTTTATGCGCTTTATTTTCTAAGCTCTTTGTTTTAACTACACTCATGGAAATAAATCTGTAAAAAAAAATAGCAGAAAAAGTTACTAAAAATTAGTTAAAAATTATGCTGCAGAAAAAACTGCTGAAATTAGCAGATTTGTTTGATAAATACAAGTAAAATACAGCAAAATTAAAACTGTTAAATTTACAGAATTTTAGTTATATTTAAGCTAACTTTTAGTTAATTGAAAACAACAAATTTTACTGTAGAATCTGCAGAAAATTTTGCTAAATATTAGTAGATTAAAAATATCAAAAGTAAACTGTTATATCTACAAAATTTTTTATATTTTTAAGTTAAATTTAGTTGAATTTAAATACCAGTCTACCCTGCTAAAATCAGCAAAAATATTTGCTAAAAAATTGTAGACTGCTGTTTTCGAAAGGCTTGATTTTTATTTGCATTTAAAAAAAACGAAAAAAAAATTCAAAAATTTTAAATCTTTTTGTGATTTTTTAGGCTACAAATTATTTAGCAAAATTTTTTTGTGGATTTTAGCAGATTAATTTGCCTTTGTCCATTAACAAAAATTTAACTTATATATAACTAAAATTCTGTATATTTAACAATTTTAAGTTTTTTGTTCTTATTTTACTAGTATTTGGCAAAAAATCTGTTAATTTCAGCAGTTTTTTCTACAGCATAATTTTCGACTAATTTTTAGTAAAATTTTTCTGCTATTTTTTTATAGATTTACTTCCATTAGTGTGTGGAACAAATATAAAAAATTTTAATTTATCGCTTTATTTAGGCGATATGGTAGAATAAAAGTTGAAGGCGAATCAATAAATAACAATAAATAACACCATCAGTAGTTATTATTTCGGAAGTTATGGTCATTTTCGCTTTTTGAAAGTTATGTAATTTAGCAAATTTGGCACTAAACACTAATAAATTTTGACGAAATTAGTTTTGCCTACTACTAGCTATAAGTACATAATCCATACTTAATTATACCCTACACCACTACGTGGTAAGGGTATTATAAGTTTGTGCTGATGTTTGTAACACCAAAAAATATTGGTCCTAGACCCACCTTACCGATCGGCTCAGAATTTTTTTTTAATTCGATTTAACGATGTTCGTCCGTCCGTCCCTCCGTCAGTCTGTCTGTCTGTCTGTCTGTCCATGCGTTCTTGTGCGCACTCTACAGGTCGCAAATATTAAGATCTTTGATCTTTGAAACTCGGTACACCGACTTATATCGGCCCAAGGACGAAGCCTATTGATTTTGGTTAAAATCGGTCCATGTTTAGACCTAGTGCCCATATAAGGGTCCTACCAAAATTATATTGTTTATACGCTGCAGGTCGCAAATATTAAGATATTTCGATGAAATTTGGTACACAGACCTATGTTGGCCCAAGGACGAAGCGTATTGATTTTGGTGAAAATCGGTCCATGTTTAGACCTAGTGCCCATATAAGGGTCCCCCCAAAATTGGCTTGGTTACAAACTGCAGATCGCAAATATTAAAATATTTTAATGAAATTTGGTTCGCTGACTCACATTATTGAAAATTTTGACACAAGTCCCATTTTAACCCATTCGAATTTCGGATCCTAACATTAGTTGGCTTTTAACCAGACTGGTGTAGGGTATTGTATAGTCGGCATGCCCGACTTTAACTTTTCACTCGTTTTAATTAAATTTTTCAGTTAGAGAGATATTTGTAATGCGAGTGTTAGAGCAAAAATCGTACTCATTTTACAAGGAGAGACTCTAAACTACCTTTTTTTTATAAATGAATTTTTGACGATTTTTCAAATATTTGTTTTTGTTTTAAAAAGTAAATTTTTTTTAATTTACGAAATCTTCATTTTACATTCCTCTCACTTGAAATTCTTGCTTATACAAAAAAAAAAAGTTTTAAGGCAAAAAAGTAGGTACACTCAGATAAAAAAGTTAGTAAAAAAATTTATAAACAATTTTCAATAGCACTTTACTATTTTTGTACTGATTTTTAGTACAATTTGTTTTTAGTAATAATTCTTGCTATTCTCTTATTACAAATTACTGATTTTTATTTACTAATTTTCTTTGCAGATTTCAGCAAAACACGGCCTTGGGCATTGGAGGGTTAAACTCTTCATACATATTGTTACAGTAACATACAATTTTAATAATTTACGTACCGTAAATGTTTGTGAATCAAACCAATCATTGCAAAACAAGCAGGAGGATTTCTCATATTTTACAACTGTCTTAGAACCAGAACTAGACGGTTGTATTGAGTCATTAGTATTTATATTTGTACCATTCATGGTTAAATGATGGGTATTAAAAATTTAGTATAAATAATAATACAAGACACTATAAAAGCAACTCCTTTACACTTGGTTTGAATTATCCGAAACGGGCAATAAATTTAATATCTTATCGTTATATATTATTTACTTAATCCATTTCTTTGATACGAACTATGATGTCAATAATTTCAACACTGGTTTCTATATAATTTAAAGAAAATTATTTAAATTCTTATTTTATATAAATTTTTTTTTTCATAATTTTACAACATTTTCAGCAATAATGTATTTTTTGTATTAGTTATTATTATTATTATTATTATTATTATTATTTATTATCATTATTATTTTTAATGTAATTTTTTGTATTATTTATTATTAGTATTTTTTAATTTTTTTTTAATGTTTTTATTTAATTTAGCCGTTCTTTTGTTTTTGCAATACGCCTCTTTACTGACTGTTTATTATGATGTTTTTAAATTTCACCATTTGTTCAATTCTTTTGATAAAAGTTTGTAAATTGAAAGCGAACTGGAAAAAAATTAAATTTCTTTCAATGAAAATTTTTGTTTTTATCAGTGCAATAATAATAACAATACTAAAAATTTACAAATGACTACGACAAGTGCTAGTATTCCAAAAAAAAAAAAAAAATGAAAAAATATTAAATAAATATAATTTTATATCGTTTCATATCAATTCCATTGTTAAACTACGATTGCGTCTGTTATCAGTTGCTGAAAAACGGTATATGATTTTTTTTTGTATGAAAATGATAATGAACTCGTAAGTAGAGTACTTTTTCAGCTTTATTCTGTTATGAATAACAATAAGAGATCAAAATTTCTACAACCAATTTTCGAAAGATAAAAAAGAGAAAACTGAGAAGACATTAAGAGAAAATTTAGTAAAGATAAGTAATCCCAATTTCAATTGTAAATTTACGAATATTCTACATTACTATTTTGATTTAATTATAAATATAGTTTAACTACGCTAATAACGGGTGGTCCAACCAAAATGAACGATATTAATTGTAAATAAAACAAAAAGTTTTCCGAGAATTATCTTAACGTTTTTTATTATGATAGAAGAATCTATGACAATTATGTGTGAAACAAAATATCGGCCAAATGCTCGCCACGGCTTCGGTGGCATACCTCTATCCGATGGTCAATATTTTCAATGACTCTCAATGACTAAAGTCGCTGAAATAGCAAAAAACCATAAAAATCTATATAAAACGCTAAGTAGTGGTTTAAATATCAAGATTAGCACATGGCACTTATATCGTAAATATGGCCACAGGTCCTGTGCTTACATTTTAACACAAAAAATTCATATTAATTGAAATAGAAAAATTTTTTGTATAAAAAAACTGAATGGACAACCGCCAAACTTTAACTACATTTGGCGAAAAATTTGTACCATTGATCGAAAAATAAAGTACGCCATTGTAATCAGCATGTCCGAGATATATAGAATTGATAGTCAGAGCTCTATTAATTTTTAAAAGTCAAGATTTTTTCTTGCAGTGTTATTTAACAAACTAAGGTTGGCTAACTTATCTAAAAGTTGGCTCAATTTAAGACTATACAGAATTATTTTAATGTCAATTTTATTCGTGGTTAAGTTTAAAGACCAGTGAAGTTGGTAAGCAAGAGTAAAATTTTAATCAAAACAACTCTAGTTATAAGCATTCTTTTAGATAAGTTAGCCGACCAAAATTTGGACATTTCTTGAGGGTTCTTATTCTATGAATCCAAACTTAGTCAAATAAAACACCTTTTTTAAAATATTCAAATTTTTTGTCAAAAATTGCTAATATTTTGGACGAAAATATGAGCCTTCTAAAACGAATCATAAAAGACACCAAAAAATGAGCCAAATTATTAAATCCAAAAGATGGCTCAGAAATGATTCTGAAATGTAAACAAATTCGAATATTTTGTAAACAATTCAAAAAAGGGTAAACAAAAAGATTACTTTTTGAGCCTTTCGAATTTCTTTAAATATTTTTTTGACTTATTTTGAATCAAGAAAGAAGGCTCTTTTTGATAAACTACTTTCATATAAAAATTTTAACTTTTAATAATATTTTTTGAGATTTTTTTTATTCATTTTTGGGCTTGTTTTCTGGCTGGGCAATCGTGTTGCGTGGAAAAAAAAATTGTATTGCGGCAACAATCGTCTTCGTATTGCAGACGACACCCTATTTCAGGGCTGGCAAAACTATGACACGCGTATCAGTAGTGGCACGCGATTGGATTTTAGGTGGCACGCAACGTTTTGTTGGATAAAACGCAAAAAATTCAGTTAAATGTTAAATTTCGCAACAAAAATGTGTGAAATTTTTCATAGAGCTTGTAAATCGTCTTTTAAAATTAATAAAACTCTGTATTGCCACCATTTTTTGGTTAAAGAAATATGGTTAATACAGAACTAGCAAATTCGATTATCAGAAAATTCTGGTAAAGTTTAACTGCCTGTTTTCATAAAAAGAATCACAAGAATTCGTTAAACCATTTTTGTGAAAAACACAAACTTAGAAACATTTATCTTTAAAATTTTTTGGACGCATTTGTTCTACATAGAAGTCCTAATAAATTTATGTAAAATTTTTTTTATCAAAAATGTTTTTAAAGCAGTGTTTTTCACACAAATTTTTTAACGAATTCGTCTGATTCCTTTTATAAAAACACCCAGTAAATCTTCGATGAGAAAATGCCTCATAATAGGAGAAATAAAAAGTTCCAGAAAAGTTGCACAAAAATAGAAAACAACTTGTTACAAAATTGGATCTAAAAAAATATTTTTTTTAAACAAAAATAGGTGCTACGAAATAACCCTCAATAAAGGCTGAAAATAAGTTTCGTAGTGGAATAACCTTCTTTGTTGGACTTTGAAATTGGGCTTTGATCATGTGTCGCAGAGCCATTTCATCTGAAATAGAAATTTCTCTCTTCCAATCCATAATATTCGCTTTTTATTCATTATTGTGATGATAAAAGCCGCTCGATTTATTTTAACAAAAACAAATTTTTGCCGGAAACACATTTTTCAACTAGTTTCTTAAGTACTTAAATAATTAATAGCACCCAATTTTTTAATTTTTTTTTAACAAAATGAAATATCCACCAAAAATGGAATAACCCCCCAAGAAACGAAAAGGCATTTTTTCATAATGAAATAATCTCAATATATAAAGATTAAATAAACCCCCAAAAATTAAGGGGGTAATTTTCTAAAACACTTCGGTGAAGTGTTGCGTTATTTCTGTAGAAATTGTTTTTGTTACAAAAACAATTTACATTGAAAGTTCCCTTCACTTCACCCAAGTGTTTTACGAAATTAGCTACTAAATAACCGTCAAACATTTTTACGTCATTTCTTGGATGTTATTTAATTTTTCCCTTTGGTGGTTATTTCAAGGGGGTTATCCATAGCGCTGATGAATATGTACATCTGCGATGATATTATTAAGAGAAATTTTAAAAATTTTTAAAAAAGGGCTTTTAAAAGGCAACTAAATTTAAAGTGGCATGCGAAAAATTTTTCAAAAAAAATTTCTCCGTTTCTGGCACGGAGCGAAAAAAGTCTTGCCACCCCTGCTCTATTTGTTATAAAACGTGTCCCGAAAGCAACACTTCCAAGCAATACGATATAAATTCTTCAAGAATATATGCAGGCGATGTTGGTCTTTTATAATCGGAAGAAAAACAAAGTGTTTTCTAAATACTACATAGAAGTTAAAAAGAAGATATTACTGAGAGGATAACAATTCGTACTTGTTAATAAATAGTTTGTATATTTTCATTAAAGATCAATATATTTTGAAGTCACTAACAAGCATATTAATTTTATCTTCTAATTGTTTCTATTTCTTCCTTGGAATCTGTTTCTGGTTTTTGACAACTTTTAATAAAAATCCCTACATTTTCGTTAGTTTTTTATTGGTACAAAAATTAAGTTTTACTAACATTATTTTTTCAATATCTTCCAGATGAAAAAAAAAATATATGTTCAAAATTCTACTTTCATTATTATCTTCTAAATAAGAAATGGAAGATATTGTCGTAATATCTTCTGGGTTATATATCTTCAAATTGCTTGTGGGATAAGATTTCTAATATACTTATTTTGGTTTGATATCTTGCTTTCGGCTACTTTATTTCAAAAGTGAAAAATTTGAAAAACGCGAAAACAACTAATATAATATAAAGTAAACTTAAGTCATTTAGTACATTTACTAAAACCACCCTTATCTTACCCTGGTTCGAATCTTCAATCGGCACTTACTAGATTTGACGTTAGTCTAATTGAGTTCTGTTTACATCAGTGGTCGGCACAAAGAGAGAATGTGAATGTATTGTGTTTCTTCACTGTGAGAAATTAGTTTATCATTTTTAAATTTATATTTGCATATTAAGAACATTAATTAATGAAGAAATGTAATAATGAATGCATGAATGAATTAAAGAAATAAAAAAAAAATAATTTATAGTAATTTAATTTTTTTTCAATAATTCATAATAAATTTTATTATACACATTATTTAAAAAATATATAGTTTTTTGTATATAAATTATTTATTCTTAAAAATTATTCCATTAGTTAGTAAATTTTAATGAACTAAAGAAATAAAAATAATTCATAATAAATTTCCTGTTCTTGTAAAATTTTAAGAGTGTAATATTTTTCTAAAATTTCTTAAACAAAGCGACGTCAACATGCTTTGTTGAAAGCTACCATGCTACTAAATAAATTTTACGCTCTTAGTTGATAGTTTTGTTTCCATTCGTGTTGTGTATGTGTGAAAAGCCGATTATGATCGGCCACTGGTGGCTATGGATGCCGACCACTGGTTTACATTTGTTTATTTGTTTCGCAGTCAATATAAGGAGATCATTATCAATTATTAACCCATAAATGCATGGATACTGAAGATGGGTCTATAACGGAACCCGAAAATATGTCTTCTATCCTGCTGGCCTTATCGAATTTTTTCGAATTTTATTCTCAGTAATTTAGTTGTATGATTTCAAATCTAACAAAAAACATTCATTCATATGACAATGACGATTTCCTTAGGCAAGAATGATTTTAGCACATTTAATTCTTTAATGCATTTCCCGATGAAAATAAATTTAAGAATGTCACAACTTTGTCTGATTCCGGAAGTTCCAAGGAATGTAGCATTCTATTAAATAAACGAGTAAAAAGGCTAAAGTCGGGCATGCCGACTATACACTACCCTACACCAGTCTGGTTAAAAGCCAACTAATGTTTGGATCCGAAATTCGAATTGGTTAAAATGGGACTTGTGTCAAAATTTTCTATAATGTGAGTCAGCGAACCAAATTTCATTCAAATATTTGCGACCTGCAGTTTATAACCAAGCCAATTTTGGGGGGGACCCTTATATGGGCACTAGGTCTAAACATGGACCGGTGTCAACCAAAATCAATAGGCCTCGTGTTTGGGCTGATATAGGTCGGTGTACCAAATTTCATCAAAAAATCTTAATATTTGCGACCTGCAGCGTATAAACAATATAATTTTGGGGGGACCCTTATATGGGTACTAGGTCTAAACATGGACCGATTTTAACCAAAATTAATAGGCTTCGTCCTTGGGCCGACATAAGCCGGTGTACCAAGCTTTATCAAAATATCTTAATATATGCGACCTGTAGAGTGCACACAAGAATGCATGGGCAGACAGAGAGACAGATGGACGGACGGACAGACGGACATCGTTAATTCGAAATAAAAAAAATTCTGAGCCGATCGGTATACTATAAGGTGGGTCTAGGACCAATATTTTTTGGTGTTACAAACATCAGCACAAACTTATAATACCCTGACCACGTAGTGGTGTAGGGTATAAAAATTTAAATTTTATGAGGATTTTAATGAAGAAGTGATGAAGTTTAAGTGCTTATTTTTGCATTTTAACTGCTTATTTTACTGTTTTTTCGATGTTTTTCTAAGAGCTTAAAACATTGGTTTTAGAGCTTATTTTTGTTTGCCCTACTTATAAGTGTTTGGTATCGTTGGAAAGGAAATTACCTGTAGACTACGACATTTTTAAAAGGAATTCCATTTTGTACTATTGATAGAACTAAAATTTTGGAAATCCTAATAGGAAGGTAAAAATTGCGGTTTTTGTTAAAATGTAAATTTTAACTATTCAATGAAATGCTTATTAATGGACATAATGAAACGATTTTTTTGGACTTAAATAGGCTTTAAAGTCACAAATGAGAAACTGATGTTGGAATTTAAATTTGCAAAAAGCAATCCCACAATTCCCAAAAATAAATATAAAATAAAAAAATGGGATTTTTTACATTTTTTGCTGCCACGTCTAAATTTGAAGCAGATATTGGAAGGACTCATCCAATAAATTTTGTATATGTTGGAATATCAACAACCACTTCCGCTATATAACTGGAGGTATGCAAATTTTGGAATAGTGGGTTAAAATTAATATTTGCCTTAAAAGTGTGGCAATTTTAGAAGGGGCTGCGGGAAAAATTATATACAAATCAATCTGCTTCATGAAAAGCCCTTTCAGAATAATATGCATTAGAGCGTACCACCTCACAGGCAAAAAAAAGTGCGCCGTACACCCTCCAATATGAAGTATTTTTGCAAGGAGGTTTCAAAAAAAATTTTTTGTTTTTTTTTGCCAAACGTAGGGGTCGCCATTTTACATTTTTCGTTATATCTTTGGCATTTACAGTCGGATCTTAAAGTGTGATACATCGATGTTTTTCTCTCGAGGAGACCAGTGTTTTGCTCTAAGGGTATTTTGACCTCAAGTATCCCCTCTAGTAGTTACCCACCAGATCTCAGTGGCTACCACCCTAATGTACCACCCTAATGTCAGAAAATTAAAGGTCGCAAAAAATCATTAAACTTTTTCTAAGGAAGTTTTTCGATAAACCCAGTAGAAATTTTTTTTATATATTGGTTGCCGAACGTAGGGGTCGCCTTTTTTAATTTTTTTTAATTGGATTTTTACTATATAGCAAAACACTGGTCTCCTCGAGGCAAAAAAATTTATATATCACACTCTAAAATCCGACTTTAAATGCCAAAGCTATAACGAAAATTTAAAAAAGGCGACTCCTACGTTCGGCAAAAAAAAAAATATTTTTTTTGAAAACACCTTCCAAAAATACTTCATATTGGAGGGTGTACGGCGAACTTTTTTTTTGAGGTACAGTCTAATATGCATACTTTATATGTTTTCAAAGAAAATATTTAAGTGGAAGTAAAAGTGTGTTGGTGCTCTTCGCGGAAAAATCGCCAATTTTTTTTACTTAAGTTTTATATAAACAAAATGCAGTTTTTGATTGGAACAAGATATGTCATTAGTTTTTTTTTTTTAATTTATTCGACAAATTATTTGGTTAAAAAGCTTATATTAAAAAAAAATTGGCCTTTATTTGGTCTCGCTACTCGAGAAAAACTGGACCTGATTCGGACCAAATTTGGAATTATACATTTTAGAATGAGAATATCTTAGAAACTATAAAAGATATAGAATGAGAATATCTTAGAAACTATAAAAGATAACCCACATAAGTGGGCATGTCTGATAAGAAATGGAAAAATGGCGAGCGCTCAAACTTTTTTATGGAAAAGGTACCCTACTTTGGGAAGTCATGTTGCCGTCTTTGGAGGGTCTGTGAGGTCTAACGTCTTAATTTAAATACAATATAACCTCAGCTATGCCTGTTTTAAATTTCATTGCAATCGGACCCCTAAGTAAGAAATGGCCGAATTATTTCCCAAAATCTTGTGAAATATTCCACTGTGGAGTGGTTAAATTGCTACAACGGATTCGTTTCCAAGTTCGGTTGGGAGCAAGTTCGGTTGGAACAACAAGTTTTTCCGCTGTGTAGAGACAAATTACTTAACTCCGCCTACAATTAAATTTTCAATACCCTATAAATATCTTTTCACATTTATTACTGCCTATTAACAATTTAACCAAACCAAACAATAAGGTTGTCAATTTTAAAATACATGTAGAAATAAACGTATAAAAATAATTCAATTTTTGTATTTGCACAGTTATATTAAGGTGTCCCTTAGTTTTAAAAACTATCCAAATTTGAAATAATTTTTTTAGTTCTACGTTCTACAACGTTTTAAAAACTTTCAAAGACACGGGATCAAATGGAACAAAACTGTGGAGTGTTTGCATGGAAATTCGACAATTAGAAGGGTAAGGGACACCTTACTTTACATATTTACCACAAATAACAATTTCTAATAACAAGTGATAAGGGACAAATACGGTGACAGTTTTACACACTGAATATTGAAAAACTGTCATGTCTCCAAGGACACAAAAAAAGTGTTATAGTCATAAACCATTTCATTGGCTCCTAAGGACATATAGGTATATATGAGATCCTTAAACATCAAACTACCACAAACATAAATCTTTAGACTTATACTGCATTTAGACTAAGTAAAAACTACCTAGTTTTTGGCCGTTGTTAGTTTTTACTTGTCAAAACGCATACATAAAAAACAAACAAAACCCAGTTTTGTACAAAAACTAGGTAGTTTTTGCTCAGTCTAAATTCAGTATTAAGTTGTAATAATGTGTAGAGGTAAAAAAAATTAAAATTTGCAAAACTTCAATAAACAACACTTTGTTTGGTTTCCTTAAAAAAAACACACAAAATATAAAAAGCACGTACACTTGCTGAAAACATTATATCCAATTTAGTTTTATTCTGAAATCCGAAAACTTGTAAATTATATGAAAACAATATACATAAGATTTATAAAAGTAGATATAAATTGAATTTATGTTGTTGATTTAACTTTTTCGTTTTTATTTTGATTACTTCTTTTGAGTTTTAGCGCCAAAGAAAAAAAAACAAATATTGTGTGCTTTTGATATTTACTCAAAATGCGGCTTTTTGTTTACCCCACTCCAGTTGTTGTTGCTGACGTAAATTAAACTTATAGTATTTTGTACTAAAATTTGCAAAGCTTTTCGATGTCATTGACAATGACTTATGCAATTAAATTTTAATGTATATAGGGTTACTATGTACACATAAAAAAGGATTTTTCGGCTTAAACTATGTGTATGCCGACAAACAGTTATACTTCGCGTAGCGCAACATCCAGCAGAAAGTTACAATAATTGACGATTTAAAAATAAACAAATTTGATTTCCAGTTAAGGAAATAAATATGCTTAAATCCAAAAAATTATTTAACAAACTGCGAGAAATAATACGTTAAACGCATGTTCCTAGCCTGATTTCATGCTTGCCTAACCTGGTGTCTTGACATGCAATAAAATGATAGCAAGCAATTGTCAAAATGCTCTCATCTCAAGTGAAGACACTCAGTTTCAATTTTATTGCAATATCATGATATCGCTGATATGCCATCGGATCTTGCAATGATGCCAGAGATCAAATGTCACTTTTAGTTTTCATTTTAATTTTGTAATAGAAAAACAACAAAAAATTTGGTAAAAAGGAATGGAAAAGTGTTTAGTTTTTTATTATTTGTCGGTAGACATTAATGTTTCTCAAAATTTGGTGTTTTTCGAAGAACAATCTATGATATTTCTTATCCATGAAATGGTCAAGTGTTCTCCACCACTCTGCAATTGATATCATTTTGACGTTTCGCTGCAATGGTTTTGACATTTCATATCATATAATTTATTGCATTTTAAGATACTAGGTAAAGTAACAAAAAGGGATCAGGTTTTTAGAATTTCCAAAAATATTTTTTATATATGAAGGTATGTATGTATAATAGACCGACTCACGAAAAAAAGTAGAAAAATGCCCCTTCAAAACAAACCTTGTTTTGTTTTATGATATTTCTCAAAATATTTTGGGTATAGCAATGAGATCTCACGGGTTGGACCATTTTTAAAAAGGTCGTTTCTTTAGTTTTTGTAAGAATATTGAATTTTAGCTGAAGACAACATACTCAATATGGGTATCATATGAAGTATTTTTGCAAGGCAATTTAAAAAAAAAATTTTTTTTTTGCCGAACGTAGGGGTCGCCATTTTACATTTTTCGTTATATCTTTGGTATTTACAGTCGGATCTTAAAGTATGATACATCGATGTTTTTCTCTCGAGGAGACCAGTGTTTAAAGACCCTTGACCTCAAGTATCCCGTTCTAGTAGTTACCCACCAGATATCAGTTGCTACCACTCTAATGTACTACCCTAATGTCAGAAAATTAAAGCTAGCAAAAAATCATTAAACTTTACCTAAGGAAGTTTTTCGATAAACCCAGTAGACATTTTTTTAATTATTGGTTGCAGAACGTAGGGGTAACCTTTTTAAATTTTTCTTCATTGAATTTTACCTTCATAGCAAAACACTGGCCTCCTCTAGGCAAAAAAATTGATATATGACACTTTAAAATCTGACTTTAAATGCCGAAGATATAGCGAAAAATTAAAAAAGGCGACCCCTAAGTTTGGCATGAAAAAAACTTATTTTTTTGCGGTACATTCTAATATCCAGACATGTCCTATTTTCAAGGATATTCTATAAAAAAACAAAAATTTGACTCTTTTGTACGGAGATGTTTGTGATTGAAATGTGAAACGTACATATGATAATCTATCGTCGATTTAAATGAACACGTGTTTCAGATTTTTCTGAAATTCGCGATTTTTCGCGTTTTATCAGAAACTCAATGTGGTGGAAATAATATGTTTTAAATAGGGCAATATGGATATCAAAACTCTTCTTTTGACAAGTAAATCATCCCTAAGTGGATATAGCTTGGAATTTTGTAAATTTCGTACATTTTGCACGGTGATCTGGCCTAAATTTTGTTAAAATTTTTGATTATGAATTTAAAAAAAAACTGAAACACGCGTTCACTTAAATCGACTATAGATTATGATACATAAGTTTTGACATTTTAATCACAAACATCTCCTTACAAAAGAGTCAACAATTTTTTTTATAGAATATCCTTGAAAATAGTACATGCCTAGATATTGTTGAACATATTATATATACCGCTGGACGCGGCTCAAAAAACCTTTCATATGATACCCATAATGAGTATGTTGTCTTCAGATAAAATGCAAAATTCTTACAAAAACAAAAAAAAATACCTTTTTTAAAAATTGTTCAGCTCGTGAGGTCTCATTGCTAGTCCAGAAATATTTTGGGAATCATTTTAAAACAAACCAAGGTGTACTTTGAGGGGTGCACTTTTTTACTTTTTTTCTGTTCTGTTTTATTTGGTAAATTAATGATTTTTTTGTTAGATTTGAGATCCAACAAGGATACTGAGGACGGGTCTGTAGCGGGACCCCAAAATACGTATTCTATCCTGCTGGCCTTATCGCATTTTTTTAATTTTTATTCTCTTAAATTTACTTGTATGATTTCAGATCTATCAAAAATAAATTCTTTTATCAATTAAAAGATCTCATCTCAACCCGCTAGACACAGTGAAAAATATAATTTAATATGCCTAATTGCTTAATATCAACATGTATTTATATTGTAGATTTAAAATAATTGGAATATGCATTTAAAATTTAACACTAATGGTTCGTTTGTCGTTGAAGAAATCTGTGATTAATAAGCTTTGTTGAATAGAACAAGCTTCGATACTTTAAGATTTAACGGTCAAAGCAAAATAGTAATAACAGAGGATAAAAATAGCGCTGTTAAGTTTATTTGTTTCCCAATCGATATAAGTAGATCATCATCAATTATTAACCCACAAACGCATAGGATACTGAGATGGCATGATGGCATAATCGAATTTTTTAAATTTTTATTCTCTGTAATTTACCTGTATGATCTCAAATCTAACAAAAAACATTCATGTAATATTTGTTATGTTAAATTTCAAATTAAATGAGAATTTTATGAGCAAAGAAAAAAAAATAGTACCTAACAAATATATTTGCAATAATTTGTTTTGGTATCTTCTAAAGTACTACTCTAAAGTTTTGACAGGGTTAACTGTTTTTTTTTTTGAAGTCAGCTTACAATTGTAAAAATAAAACTGCAAAACTCTATTTCCGCACGCTTATACATTCATCTGATACCTATGTCAGATTAATGTATAAATGAATGATAAATTATTTTTAATACTCTTCTTACAGCAACTCAATATCTTTTGATATTTGAAAGTTTCAAGCAAGGGGGGTAAATATTGTAACAACAGCATTTTAAAGGGTATATTTGAACCAGGGGTATAGCATCACCAAAAACAAAAGTTATAACAACATAGTTATCACTAGATGGCACTTTGTTCAAAAAATTGACAATTTTCTTTTTTAATTTAAATTGAAATAATAACAAACAAAAACCAAAAAAAAAGGAATTCTCAAATTTTATTATTTGAATATATTATGCGCTTGATTTTTTCTTATTTTGCACAGTTTTCAGCAATTTTTGAGTTTTTAAATGTAGACTCAGCTGATACTGAAGTGATGCTAAATAGTTGCTCAGGTGATAATAAATTTCAGCGCCCCTACCAATGAGTAGTGTAAGTTTTGACTTCCTATCTCTATAACACTGTGAGACAAATGGTAGGGGTCAGTGATCGGGAAGGGTTCAAACTATCGGGGAAAGTTATATCGGTAAAAAAAGAAGTTATACGTGTCCCGGCGTTTCGCTGGGCCACCCCTAGGAATCGAGATATATCGATTTGACCTTTGGTGGTCTCTTTTTTGACATAACTCGAGAACCACTAGTCCAATTTTGCTTAAACAATTTTAGAAAAATTAAAAATTACAATTCCTTTAATCTGTTCATATCACGTTTTTCTATATACTCAACAGTTTTGCCGGTAAAAATAAATGTATGAAGAAAAAAATATTTTTTGCCTAAAATATTAAAAAAAAAGTAATAAACAAAAGGTTATTGATTTTTATGGTAGCGGTAACAAACATTTATTTTTACCGGCAAAACTGTGCAGCCTTCATTAATTATCGGAAAATAAAAATGTAAAGTGATTCTTAATCTCAGATAAATTCTTTAGCACTTATCGTGGCCTGATTTTTATTTTTAAAATTAACAATTCTTAAAAAAAAGCTTAACAATTCCAAAAAAGGCAAGAAAAAATAATTTTGCTCGGGGATATAAAATTTATTTGACTGAATAAGAAATATTCAGGATTGAAATTTCAGAAACGATCGATTTGAAACCGATCGATTTTCAGCACATGCCAGATTATGTTAATTCATAATAAGGAAATTGGCCTCGCACTGAATTAATGATTTCTAATTATTCAATTTAAAAGGTCGAAAAAACTATTTTTATTCTTTAAATAAAAATTAAAAACCAACATTTTAACAACATTTATATGTCGCAGTTTTCTACATGTGCACCAAATTTGGGAGGAATTGGGTAAAGAGAATTTTATATATAAACCCAAATATTCTTAAAAACGATAGTAGAGGATTTATTTTTGGCGTTTCATTTCGGTCAAAATCTTTTATTTCGTGTAGTTTTTAATTTGTTTTGTATTTAGTTTTTATTATACCCTACACCACTATGTGGTCAGGGTATTATAAGTTTGTGCTGATGTTTGTAACACCAAAAAATATTGGTCCTAGACCCACCTTATAGTATACCGATCGGCTCAGAATTTTTTTTTATTTCGATTTAACGATGTCCGTCTGTCCGTCCGTCTGTCTGTCCATGCATTCTTGTGTGCACTCTGCAGGTCGCAAATATTAAGATATTTTGATGAAACTTGGTACACCAACTTATGTCGGCCCAAGGACGACGCCTATTGATTTTGGTTAAAGTTGGTCCATGTTTAGACCTAGTGCCCATATAATGGTCCCCCCAAAATTATACTCTTTATACGCTGCAGGTCGCAAATATTAAGATATTTTGATGAAATTTGGAACACAGACCTATGTTGGCCCAATAACGCAGCCTATTGATTTTGGTGAACATCAGTCCATGTTTAGACCTAGTGCCCATATAAGGTTCCTACCAAAATTATACTGTTTATACGCTGCAGGTCGCAAATATTAAGATATTTTATTGAAATTTGGTACACAGCCCTATATTGGCCGAATAACGCAGCCTATTGATTTTGGTGAACATCGGGCCATGTTTAGACCTAGTGCTCATATAAGGGTCCTACCAAAATTATACTCTTTATACGCTGCAGGTCGCAAATATTAAGATATTTTGATGAAATTTGGTACACATACCTATGTTAGCCCAGTAACGCAGCCTATTGATTTTGGTGAACATCAGTCCATGTTTAGACCTAGTGCCCATATAAGGTTCCTACCAAAATTATACTGTTTATACGCTGCAGGTCGCAAATATTAAGATATTTTATTGAAATTTGGTACACAGCCCTATATTGGCCCAATAACGCAGCCTATTGATTTTGGTGAACATCGGGCCATGTTTAGACCTAGTGCCCATATAAGGGTCCAACCAAAATTATACTGTTTATACGCTGCAGATAGCAAATATTAAGATATTTTGATGAAATTTGGTACACCAACTTATGTCGGCCCAAGGACGACGCCTATTGATTTTGGTTAAAGTCGGTCCATGTTTAGACCTAGTGCCCATATAAGGGTCCTACCAAAATTATATTGTTTATACGCTGCAGGTCGCAAATATTAAGATATTTTTATGAAATTTGGTACACAGCCCTATATTGGCCCAATAACGCAGCCTATTGATTTTGGTGAACATCGGTCCATGTTTAGACCTAGTGCCCATATAAGGTTCCTACCAAAATTATACTGTTTATACGCTGCAGGTCGCAAATATTAAGATATTTTAATGAAATTTGGTACACCGACCTATGTCATCCCAAGGATGAAGCCTATTGATTTTGGTTAACGCCGGTCCTTGTTTAGACCTAGTGCCCATATAAGGGTCCCCCCAAAATTATATTTTTTATACGCTGCAGGTCGCAAATCTTAAGATATTTTGATGAAATTTGTTTGGTACACAGACCTATGTTGGTCCAAGGTCGAAGCCTATTGATTTTGGTGAACATCGATCCATATAAGGGTCCGCCCAAAATTTTAATGAAATTTGGTGCGCTGACTCACACCATAGAAAATTTTGACACAAGCCCCATTTTAACCCATTCGAATTTCGGATCCAAACATTAGTTGGCTTTTAACCAGACTGGTGTAGGGTATTGTATAGTCGGCATGCCCGACTTTAACCTTTTTACTCGTTTTTTATATACATTGATTACTTTTAGGGCTTATAAAAAGCCATCAGTACCTGCCTCATATAACGTGCCTTCGCCCACCAGCGAGGAATCGTCATTGGCTTTTCTTTAAAGACTGCGTGCAATTCTTGCATCTTTGGATGTGGTTTTTTCCTTTTTGTTCTGCTGTATTATGCGAAATAAGTTTTATAATAAAGGCAATGATAAAAAATGCTCCCAAAAAATTGTGTGTAAAAATTTAATGCATAGGATATTTCTTTGTGACTAAAATATATTTAAAAAAAAACATGTGGAATTTATTTCTTCGAATTTTTTATTGATATTTATTGATTATCAGGCATGTCACAGGTTTTTTACGCAATTTTTTTCCTAAAGTGATCGAAAACAATTTTTTTTCTTCTGAATTTGCAGTTTAGGGTGCTACAGATAATTTCGTATTGAAAATGAAACGTTCTGGTAAGTATCGAGTATGCTATAGGCTTAATAGTGGTACTTAAAACGTTAAAAGTTTCTCTACAAAACGTAAAACGAAAAAAATATCGTTTTCATTCCACTTTGAAAAACCAAAGTGGAATTGTTATTTAGAGCAGCTTAAACTCATAAAAGCTCTTCGATAGTGCTTGGTATGTATTCCCTAAAGTGTCGTTAACTATTTCATTTAAAAAAATTTACATTTAAAACGCTTTTTGTTGGTAAATTCAATAATTTTCTTATTGATTAGCAACACGTAATTTTTTCTAAAAAATTAAAATTTTAAATTTTGATCGGCGATCTTCTCTTTTTTAACTATAAATGGCAACTTATATCAAAATTTAGCAGTTGTAACAAGAATTTACCACAAAAAGTCTTTTTTTAACATTTCAGAATTTACGAAAACGCAAAAAACCTGAAGAAGCAAAAGTAAAACGTTACGAAAATATATTGAGCATATACTGAAGAGTATGATCTATCCAAATAAAATATAAAAAAAAATTTGAAACCAAATTTTTCCTAGAATCCATACCCCCTTAAGTGAATTAAGATTTTGCAATTTTTAAGGAAAAATTTAATATTGTTCATACATGGGACTAATTAATTTGGTGGACTAATTAATTGATGATTTCATTACCATTACATTGATATCAATTGTAATGAAATTATTTTCATTTCCATTTTTTTAATTAATGGTAATGATTCTAAAATTTAATTTCATTGATTAATGACAATGATATTAAATATCATTACCATTGATAATGAATAAATTAAAAAAATAATTGCTATTGACAGAAAAACGTAAAAATGGAGTAAAACTCGCTGAAATCGAAGATGGAATATCCTCATTCAGGCTCATGCTCATTTAAAATTAAATATTACTTACATTCCATTGTTATTTGTATCCAGGTAAAGTTTAACGGAATTAAATGGATCATCCTTAATAAATTATGTTTTATAACTTCCCTGGCCAAACCAGTTGTTCGTTTTCATTTGTCTGAATCTTTTTGTAAACAAATGGTTTTTAGTCAATTGTAATTAGTTTTTTTTATACATTAGTGTAATTTCATTACCATTAGTAATGATTTTTCTAATGAAAAATATTTCATTACCATTAAATGGTAATGAAATTTTTTTCATTGTCATTAGTATGAACTAATGGTAATGAAAATTCAATGATAATGAAAAATTCCCATGTATGAAATTGTTCTTCCGTAGTTATTTTGAAAAGAGTTTTGAAATCAAGTAATCATCAGATAATTTTAATATTTTGAGCAAAAACTTCGTGACAATTTTTAAGTCCAACGTAATTAAGAGAATTTTGAAATTTTGCGATGAAATGACAACAATCTCGGAATTCCTCTGTGTTTATGAAAATTTCCAATAAACAGTATTTTCGTCTTCTTCTTTTTGTAGCAGAGTGAATTTTGGATCTGCTTTAAATTTGATGGCATCAATAGGATTTAATAAATACATTTTTTTTTAATTTCAGCAATGGTTGCAGCAACCTAATCATTTGGTTGCCGCAATTAAGTGTGTTCCTGGCGCAATTAAAGCGGGTTGTTTCAACCAAATTTTTGTAGTATTAACGGAATTACTGTTGCCACAAACAAATATATCTTTGGCTTTAACCAAACCATTTGGATGGCCAAAAATTCTGTTGTTACAAAGAATCTGTTTTTTCTTTGCACGTCATAAATCGCCTCGAAAAGTTTCCACCACCCCTTGCAGATATATATTTAGGTCAGTATTTCATTAACAAATTTCTGCAATTGTGGTAACATTGGCAACCAAATTTAAAATTTTATAGGATATGAATCCAAGATAATTAAGCATATTTTGCAATTTTTAATTTTGTATATTTTTGTTTATTCAGAAATATAAGAAAAAATTATTTTATTTTATTTTATTTATTTTTTTTTATTTTTGAGTTAACCGATTTTTAAATTTTTTTTTGGGAAAACCAGAGTGTTCTTTGACAACATTTTAGAATTTTCATATAGCAACCTTGACATTATAATTTTTATACATGTAGCGGTATTTTCATAAAAACTCGCCACTATTTATATTTTGGCTAAAAATGGAATAAATCTCAGCACACTTTCGATTTTGTACATTTGAAAAAATTAATGCTCCGATCAGTCAATGTACCATAAATTATATACAGTTGACGAGCACAGGAATAAAGTTTCTTTTGTCCTCATTAACATTCGAATCATAATATAGAATATGATATTTTTTATATTTTTAAATATTTTTTGAAAAAAATCCTATTAAAAAAGCAAAACTAATTTCTCTTTATATAAATAAATATTTGGCAACTCTGGATAAAAATTTTCTACCATTTCTTTAATTACTTAGCAGCTAAGATAGCAACATATTTTATGGATTTCAAATCGCTGAGTTGTACACTACACATAAAAATTCAAAAATTAAATATTTTTCGAATCGTGTTACGCGGTAACCCCGCTGGTCTATATCATATATTAGGGACACCAGAGCGTATGACGAATATGATATTAATTATACGTACTGTGGTTCCAACTGAACAAAGAATTGAATTTTTATGGTAAAACAGTATTCAACGAATATTTTCTTTAAAACGAATATTTTCTCTAAATTTTTTTGAATCAAAAGAAAGATATCTAAACATTTTTTCAAAAGTAAAGAAATTTGGCCAAGTTATCTTTTATAGTCAAAATTAAGAATTACTACATAGTAGTTTAGAATTTATTCAAAAAATATTTTTTTTCAATATGGCCCTAAAAAACTTTATTGGCATTGTAAAATTTTTAGAATTTTCCATTGCCATTATTTTAGTAATTAATATATTAAAACTAAGCGCAAAATTATTCAACTACGCCCATTACGCCTGGTTTTTTGAAAAATTTAAAAAGTTGTTCAATATATAAAAGAATAACGTCACTGACTTACTGAATCATTTACTCACAGACTCAACATCGCCCAGGCCAAACTACTGGAGGTGGGAAATCGAAATTTGCTATATAGGTTCCTCTTTCAGTATTTACATCCTCTAAGATGGTTTTTTTTTGGAAATTCGTAACGGGACGGACAAAAAGGCAGCATGCCAAAACCACTTTGGCTATAAACCTAAAATTTAAAACATTTGTTCCCTGTAGTAGGGGCTAATTCATCGACAAGGAAATTTCTGAATTTTGGTGAAGAACGTGGTCAAAATGGGTGTCGAAAAGAGGAAAAGTGCCGCTCCCCTTAAATTCCTATCCAAACCTCTTGGGCTTGGAAGTTTAAATTGATTTTCATGGTTCCTCCTCAGTAGACATTCGCATCCCATTAACGGCATGCCCAAACCACTGAAGCTAGGAAGATAAAATTTGTTACAAAGGTTTTTCGTCTGTTGTAGTCATCTGCTAGCATATCATGTTTAGGGACTGCTACCGGGAGGGCGAAGAAGGGGGGAAAGTCGCCCTCTTGACAGCATGCCCAAAATATGTTGGCTAAAAATCTGAAATATAAAACATGTGTTCCCTGGAGCATGGTATAACTTACCGACATTGTACTTTTTGGATTTTGGACAGCAACATGGTAAAAATGGGGGTTTCAAAAAAGTGCTCCCCTTAACAACATGCCCAAACCGCTGGATCTAGGAATACGGTATTTTAGGAAATAGTAAACCTCTTTGGCAGGAAACTTAAAATTTCGTGAATGGGACGGGGCACGAGTGGAGTTGAAACACTTGCAATGGAAAGTAAATGTATTGGAACAGGGAATGAAATGGAATAGGAAACGAAATGGGATGGAACATGTAAAGAAATGGCATGAAATGGAGAAGGAGTGGAATTGAAATACTGATGTATGTATGATTTGAAAAACGAAAGGGAATATAACGGAAAGGAGTGAAATTTAAGTATTAGCTGGAATTTGGTACTTGAAATTTTGCATTTGACTCTACTTTTAGCATAAACATTCACTGAGATAGGATTAAATATAACTGGGAATTTTTACGGAGAGGAAAAAAAAGGGGAGAGAAGCAGAAATCTGAAACTTAGCATTAAAATATACTCTACGAAAGGTTAAATAAGTTTGTTAAAAGAAAAAATAACCTAAGAAAAAGAATACAGTTTTTATTAGGGACGTGCGATTAATCGATTAATCAAACTTCCTGATTATTCAACATTCTAATTAACCAATTAATGAATTATTCAACAATTTTGATTAAACAAAAATATGATTAATCGGTTAATAAGTTATTTCCGTTATTCAAAATAATGATTAGTTGATTAATCATTGTTCTGGTTAATAAAATTTATTAATAATTACACAATATCTTGTTTTTCTCCGTTGAATACGCCCTATATCGTCAGTTCATTACAGTCTGAGCAGTGAGCTAACAATCTGTCTGATTTGTTTTATTTAGAGCTTTATAAAGCATCGCCACAAAACAAAGATTAAATTGCCATAATTTTTTTATTTTTCCATATTAATTAAAATTATTCAAGTTTTGATTAATTAAAATCGAAATTAAGCGATTAATCATAATCCAGATTAATTAAATTTTCAATTAATCAATTAATTGATGAATCAGAGCTCTTATAAATCATACTATTTTTAAATTTCGATATTGAGGCTGGTATTGAAGCGACGGGCTTGGAAGCCAACTATTGATAAAGTGGTAGAACCTTCCAACTTATTTTTTAAATTGCCTTAAATAGGAATTCCCTCCACATAAGTTGGAATAAATAAATGTTAAGACAAGATAACAAAGTGCGGGCTTAAAGCTTTAGGAAGATATTTACCGCCTATATTTTCATTCATTTGTCATTGATACTATATAATTTTTTAACTGCGCATTGGGTATAGAAAGCCTTATATTTGAAACATAGGTAATAATATTCCTTGGAAAAACTGGACTAAAATATCATAACGATTAACTAAATGGGAATTATTTTGTGTAAGCTTGGACTCAAACCAACAATAATTTCATATATAAATGCGCTATTCGCCAAATATTAGTTTTGAAGTTGAGAATTAATTAGACATGCTCGGATATCCTTTATATAATAGTAAAGATTTGTCTATGTTTTTCCGGAAATTATAAGCAATAGATTAAATAAGAGAAACTTCGGAAATTGTTTACATTGCTTCTTAATCCCTAGGAGTGAAACCTTTTCTCCACTATCACATATCTGAATGTCGTTTAGAATGGAGGGAACAAAATTTTAACATTAGCGTGTCATAGGAAATATTCGCTAGAGTAAAAATTTTATAGATTTTTAGCCAAAATCTATGCTTCTGCGTATATGGTAATGTTTTAGTGTTTTATGTTTGTAAAATTTTCTGTTGGATGTAGGTAGATTAAATTGTCATGAATTTACAAGTGCCCTCTTCTTTTTGCTGGGATATATCAAAATTATTTTAATTACAGAATATTCAGAATATTGTTTTGTTCAATATTTTAATTGGTATAAAATTGTTTATCACCCGAAAAATATGTAAATGTGCACCACACAAAAGTATTTCATTGTTATATCGGCAGCCCTATAATGTGCTAAAAAAAGCTTTCTCCTAAACACATGTTTTAACTTGTTAAAGCTTTTACATTACAACAAATAATAAAAACAAAACAAACATTGCCTTACTTACTAACACAGCAGTACTATAAACAATAACAAATTGCACGTGGAAAAACCAACAACATTAGCAAAAGCAACAACTTAAATATATCCTCTAAAAATACAATACAAATACAAGAAAATTCATATATTTAAGTAAAGTTTGTCCATGCAAAATACTTAGTTTCGAGTGAGACTTTGCGGTACGCGTTTCCAAAGAAACAACAAAACGGAATAAACGGATAAATTTACAATTTAACAAAATTTAGCTAAAAGTATGTTTGTTTTTTTTTTATACTCAAAACAAAATGAAGATGAAAGTATTAGATATAAAATACTAACAAGCATAAAAACAAAATACAAATACATATGAAAATATAAAGATGTGTGTTGTTAAAAGGATTTCTTTTATTATGTTACAGGCCTCTAATAAAAAGTATTTTTATATGTTTGTACCTGCTTGAGAAATACGTGTGTGTTTGTGTGGTTCTGTTTTATATTATGATTAAATACTTTATGTGGTATCTTTTTAATGAGTTTGACATTGTGTGCGGTTGTTGGGAAATAATACACTATATTTTATTAGAGTACAATTTAATGTTTTGAAAAAAAAAAAATTCATAAAAATATTATATGCTCCCAAAGGTGTTTGTGTAAAAAAAGTGTATGTTTTTCTAAGTGGTTACAATATCAATTTCAAAATCATCATAACGCAGTCTATTAATATATGTATGTATATTAAAACAAATAAAAACTTAAAGTAAGTCCTGACTATATTCTGTCTGTTAGGCCAGATATTGTAGTTTCCGAGTTTGGATGTTGCTTAAATATATGCTCTATAATTTTTTAGATAGGTGCAATATGACGATCGTAAACCTTTCGGATTTTTCTGATATTTTCTTAAGTCTTGAAAATTTTCATATAACACTTTTGACTCTCCAGGGGGACCAGGCGCCCAAAATTTAATCCGTTCGTTAGGCCTCGAGATTTTATTGCTAAATATTAATAAAAAACGAGTAAAAAGGTTAAAGTCGGGCATGCCGACTATACAATACCCTACACCAGTCTGGGTAAAAGCCAACTAATGTTTGGATCCGAAATTCGAATGGGTTAAAATGGGACTTGTGTCAAAATTTTCTATAATGTGAGTCAGCGCACCAAATTTAATTAAAATATTTTAATATTTGCGATCTGCAGTTTGTAACCAAGCCAATTTTGGGGGGACCCTTATATGGGTACTAGGTATAAACATGGACCGATGTTCACCAAAATCAACAGGCTTCGTCCTTGGGCCGACATAAGTCGGTGTATCAAATTTCATCAAAATATCTTAATATTTGCGACCTGCAGAGTATAAACAATATAATTTTGGTAGGACCCTTATATGGGCACTAGGTCTAAATATGGACCGATGTACACCAAAATCAATAGGCGTCGTCCTGGGACCGACATAAGTCTGTGTACCAAGTTTCATAAAAATATCTTAATATTTGCGACCTGTAGAGTGCGCACAAGAATGCACGGACAGACAGACAGACGGACGGACGGACAGACGGACATCGTTAAATCGAAATAAAAAAAAATTCTAAGCCGATCGGTATACTATAAGGTGGGTCTGGGACCAATATTTTTTGGTGTTACAAACATCAGCACAAACTTATAATAGCCTGACCACATAGTGGTGTAGGGTATAATAATAATAGCAAAATAAAATTGTTAAGTTTACAAAATTGTAGTTATATTTGAATTAACTGAAAGTTAATTCAAATCTTTATATATTTAAATTAAACTGTAGAATTTTAAGACATTTTTGCTAAATATTAGTAGAATAAAAATAGTAAAAACAGACTGTTACTTTTACCAAATTTTTGTTATTTTTAAGTAGAATTTAGTTAAATAGAAATAGAAATCTAAACTGTAAAATCAAGCGAAATATTTGCTAACAAAATAGAAAACTTCTGGTTTCAGAAGTCTACATTTCTATTTGCATAAAAAACGTAGTAAAATTATAAGTCCGTAAAGATAACATTATAATTCCATACATTTACCTGGAAACATAAATTTGACTTCGGCGGGAAACGAAAAAAATTTCAGAATATGAGCATTATAATGTTGCTAAAAATCAGGCACGTAGCTAGGAATTCATTTCGGGGGGGGGGGGGGGGGGGCTTTTCAAAACTTGTTTGTATAATTTTTCGGTTTTTGCACACTATGCACACAGAAAAAAATATATAACCTTTAAAAAAATTCGTTATTTTAAGTTAAGTGAGCCCCATTATTTTTGTGTAAAGTTCAGTAAAATGAGAGTAAAGCCCAGTATTTTATGAAAATTTTCGCTCTATGTTTGGAGCTCAAAAACTATAATAAAAACACTAAAATACACAAATTTTTTATGGTCTATAAAAAATTACAATCATAATTAACCCAAATGTCACTTTTTCACTACATTTTCAAATATTAAATTGATGCGAAAAAATTCCACCGCAATTTCGCAACAATTCCACGCAAGTGAAAAATAATTTTTTTTGTATGGAGTTTGACAGCTTTTTTCACAAAAGTACGAACTGAATACCGGGCTTAAGCACAAAATCCTCTATCTGAATGATAAAATTGCCCAAAAGTACGACAACGCACAAAATCACTTTTCTAACCCAAAACTTTATTTAAAAGAAAAAAAAAATTAAAATGCGTATAGTTTTAGTCTGAAAATTCCCACAGATACACATATTTTTTGCACTTAAAAATTTGTTTGACTTTGTTCAGTTAATTTTTATATATAGAAGTTTTATTTTGTGTATTTCTTTGCTTAATTAAAATTTAAATTTTCACAATTGTATTATTTGTTTATCATTGCACCAGCTGTCCCTTTTACAATTTTCCGAAGTTAATAGTAGAAAGAGAAGTTCGTAGTTGACAGAGGCATAAAATTTTATAATAATATCTGTAAGAACGAAAAAATATCTATAAGGGCCTAAAGGTTTTAAAAAATGTAGGGGCCTAAAGGTTTAAAAAAAATTACAACTAAGAATGGCTAATAGTAACCATAGAAGTAAATTGAATTTTTAACGCATTTTCTAAGTAAGTCGAATATTTAAAATTTTTTGCAATCCATTTGTGATATGGAGTATATTGTTTTACTCATTTTTTGGATTCCGTGCAAATTTTCTAACAAAACTTCATAGAAGGATAGGTATACATATATATATATATTATGTCCTGTGGTTCCTATTGGGAACAAAGGATAGGTAGACGTGTCTTTAAAAATATGTTGGTAAAAAATGGGTTAAACAATTTAAATACTGTGTATCATAGTTTTGTTAATTGATTTTACAGTGAAATTTACCACGTTACATTTGAAAAAATTAATGCTCCGATCAGTCAATGTACCATAAATTATATACAGTTGACGAGCACAGGAATAAAGTTTCTTTTGTCCTCATTAACATTCGAATCATAATATAGAATATGATATTTTTTATATTTTTAAATATTTTTTGAAAAAAATCCTATTAAAAAAGCAAAACTAATTTCTCTTTATATAAATAAATATTTGGCAACTCTGGATAAAAATTTTCTACCATTTCTTTA
Organism: Leucophora obtusa; assembly: GCA_949987735.1. NCBI lineage: Eukaryota > Metazoa > Arthropoda > Insecta > Diptera > Anthomyiidae > Leucophora > Leucophora obtusa. The sequence continues at coordinate 127,530,557 of OX465297.1, read as the reverse complement.
ATTACTTAGCAGCTAAGATAGCAACATATTTTATGGATTTCAAATCGCTGAGTTGTACACTACACATAAAAATTCAAAAATTAAATATTTTTCGAATCGTGTTACGCGGTAACCCCGCTGGTCTATATCATATATTAGGGACACCAGAGCGTATGACGAATATGATATTAATTATACGTACTGTGGTTCCAACTGAACAAAGAATTGAATTTTTATGGTAAAACAGTATTCAACGAATATTTTCTTTAAAACGAATATTTTCTCTAAATTTTTTTGAATCAAAAGAAAGATATCTAAACATTTTTTCAAAAGTAAAGAAATTTGGCCAAGTTATCTTTTATAGTCAAAATTAAGAATTACTACATAGTAGTTTAGAATTTATTCAAAAAATATTTTTTTTCAATATGGCCCTAAAAAACTTTATTGGCATTGTAAAATTTTTAGAATTTTCCATTGCCATTATTTTAGTAATTAATATATTAAAACTAAGCGCAAAATTATTCAACTACGCCCATTACGCCTGGTTTTTTGAAAAATTTAAAAAGTTGTTCAATATATAAAAGAATAACGTCACTGACTTACTGAATCATTTACTCACAGACTCAACATCGCCCAGGCCAAACTACTGGAGGTGGGAAATCGAAATTTGCTATATAGGTTCCTCTTTCAGTATTTACATCCTCTAAGATGGTTTTTTTTTGGAAATTCGTAACGGGACGGACAAAAAGGCAGCATGCCAAAACCACTTTGGCTATAAACCTAAAATTTAAAACATTTGTTCCCTGTAGTAGGGGCTAATTCATCGACAAGGAAATTTCTGAATTTTGGTGAAGAACGTGGTCAAAATGGGTGTCGAAAAGAGGAAAAGTGCCGCTCCCCTTAAATTCCTATCCAAACCTCTTGGGCTTGGAAGTTTAAATTGATTTTCATGGTTCCTCCTCAGTAGACATTCGCATCCCATTAACGGCATGCCCAAACCACTGAAGCTAGGAAGATAAAATTTGTTACAAAGGTTTTTCGTCTGTTGTAGTCATCTGCTAGCATATCATGTTTAGGGACTGCTACCGGGAGGGCGAAGAAGGGGGGAAAGTCGCCCTCTTGACAGCATGCCCAAAATATGTTGGCTAAAAATCTGAAATATAAAACATGTGTTCCCTGGAGCATGGTATAACTTACCGACATTGTACTTTTTGGATTTTGGACAGCAACATGGTAAAAATGGGGGTTTCAAAAAAGTGCTCCCCTTAACAACATGCCCAAACCGCTGGATCTAGGAATACGGTATTTTAGGAAATAGTAAACCTCTTTGGCAGGAAACTTAAAATTTCGTGAATGGGACGGGGCACGAGTGGAGTTGAAACACTTGCAATGGAAAGTAAATGTATTGGAACAGGGAATGAAATGGAATAGGAAACGAAATGGGATGGAACATGTAAAGAAATGGCATGAAATGGAGAAGGAGTGGAATTGAAATACTGATGTATGTATGATTTGAAAAACGAAAGGGAATATAACGGAAAGGAGTGAAATTTAAGTATTAGCTGGAATTTGGTACTTGAAATTTTGCATTTGACTCTACTTTTAGCATAAACATTCACTGAGATAGGATTAAATATAACTGGGAATTTTTACGGAGAGGAAAAAAAAGGGGAGAGAAGCAGAAATCTGAAACTTAGCATTAAAATATACTCTACGAAAGGTTAAATAAGTTTGTTAAAAGAAAAAATAACCTAAGAAAAAGAATACAGTTTTTATTAGGGACGTGCGATTAATCGATTAATCAAACTTCCTGATTATTCAACATTCTAATTAACCAATTAATGAATTATTCAACAATTTTGATTAAACAAAAATATGATTAATCGGTTAATAAGTTATTTCCGTTATTCAAAATAATGATTAGTTGATTAATCATTGTTCTGGTTAATAAAATTTATTAATAATTACACAATATCTTGTTTTTCTCCGTTGAATACGCCCTATATCGTCAGTTCATTACAGTCTGAGCAGTGAGCTAACAATCTGTCTGATTTGTTTTATTTAGAGCTTTATAAAGCATCGCCACAAAACAAAGATTAAATTGCCATAATTTTTTTATTTTTCCATATTAATTAAAATTATTCAAGTTTTGATTAATTAAAATCGAAATTAAGCGATTAATCATAATCCAGATTAATTAAATTTTCAATTAATCAATTAATTGATGAATCAGAGCTCTTATAAATCATACTATTTTTAAATTTCGATATTGAGGCTGGTATTGAAGCGACGGGCTTGGAAGCCAACTATTGATAAAGTGGTAGAACCTTCCAACTTATTTTTTAAATTGCCTTAAATAGGAATTCCCTCCACATAAGTTGGAATAAATAAATGTTAAGACAAGATAACAAAGTGCGGGCTTAAAGCTTTAGGAAGATATTTACCGCCTATATTTTCATTCATTTGTCATTGATACTATATAATTTTTTAACTGCGCATTGGGTATAGAAAGCCTTATATTTGAAACATAGGTAATAATATTCCTTGGAAAAACTGGACTAAAATATCATAACGATTAACTAAATGGGAATTATTTTGTGTAAGCTTGGACTCAAACCAACAATAATTTCATATATAAATGCGCTATTCGCCAAATATTAGTTTTGAAGTTGAGAATTAATTAGACATGCTCGGATATCCTTTATATAATAGTAAAGATTTGTCTATGTTTTTCCGGAAATTATAAGCAATAGATTAAATAAGAGAAACTTCGGAAATTGTTTACATTGCTTCTTAATCCCTAGGAGTGAAACCTTTTCTCCACTATCACATATCTGAATGTCGTTTAGAATGGAGGGAACAAAATTTTAACATTAGCGTGTCATAGGAAATATTCGCTAGAGTAAAAATTTTATAGATTTTTAGCCAAAATCTATGCTTCTGCGTATATGGTAATGTTTTAGTGTTTTATGTTTGTAAAATTTTCTGTTGGATGTAGGTAGATTAAATTGTCATGAATTTACAAGTGCCCTCTTCTTTTTGCTGGGATATATCAAAATTATTTTAATTACAGAATATTCAGAATATTGTTTTGTTCAATATTTTAATTGGTATAAAATTGTTTATCACCCGAAAAATATGTAAATGTGCACCACACAAAAGTATTTCATTGTTATATCGGCAGCCCTATAATGTGCTAAAAAAAGCTTTCTCCTAAACACATGTTTTAACTTGTTAAAGCTTTTACATTACAACAAATAATAAAAACAAAACAAACATTGCCTTACTTACTAACACAGCAGTACTATAAACAATAACAAATTGCACGTGGAAAAACCAACAACATTAGCAAAAGCAACAACTTAAATATATCCTCTAAAAATACAATACAAATACAAGAAAATTCATATATTTAAGTAAAGTTTGTCCATGCAAAATACTTAGTTTCGAGTGAGACTTTGCGGTACGCGTTTCCAAAGAAACAACAAAACGGAATAAACGGATAAATTTACAATTTAACAAAATTTAGCTAAAAGTATGTTTGTTTTTTTTTTATACTCAAAACAAAATGAAGATGAAAGTATTAGATATAAAATACTAACAAGCATAAAAACAAAATACAAATACATATGAAAATATAAAGATGTGTGTTGTTAAAAGGATTTCTTTTATTATGTTACAGGCCTCTAATAAAAAGTATTTTTATATGTTTGTACCTGCTTGAGAAATACGTGTGTGTTTGTGTGGTTCTGTTTTATATTATGATTAAATACTTTATGTGGTATCTTTTTAATGAGTTTGACATTGTGTGCGGTTGTTGGGAAATAATACACTATATTTTATTAGAGTACAATTTAATGTTTTGAAAAAAAAAAAATTCATAAAAATATTATATGCTCCCAAAGGTGTTTGTGTAAAAAAAGTGTATGTTTTTCTAAGTGGTTACAATATCAATTTCAAAATCATCATAACGCAGTCTATTAATATATGTATGTATATTAAAACAAATAAAAACTTAAAGTAAGTCCTGACTATATTCTGTCTGTTAGGCCAGATATTGTAGTTTCCGAGTTTGGATGTTGCTTAAATATATGCTCTATAATTTTTTAGATAGGTGCAATATGACGATCGTAAACCTTTCGGATTTTTCTGATATTTTCTTAAGTCTTGAAAATTTTCATATAACACTTTTGACTCTCCAGGGGGACCAGGCGCCCAAAATTTAATCCGTTCGTTAGGCCTCGAGATTTTATTGCTAAATATTAATAAAAAACGAGTAAAAAGGTTAAAGTCGGGCATGCCGACTATACAATACCCTACACCAGTCTGGGTAAAAGCCAACTAATGTTTGGATCCGAAATTCGAATGGGTTAAAATGGGACTTGTGTCAAAATTTTCTATAATGTGAGTCAGCGCACCAAATTTAATTAAAATATTTTAATATTTGCGATCTGCAGTTTGTAACCAAGCCAATTTTGGGGGGACCCTTATATGGGTACTAGGTATAAACATGGACCGATGTTCACCAAAATCAACAGGCTTCGTCCTTGGGCCGACATAAGTCGGTGTATCAAATTTCATCAAAATATCTTAATATTTGCGACCTGCAGAGTATAAACAATATAATTTTGGTAGGACCCTTATATGGGCACTAGGTCTAAATATGGACCGATGTACACCAAAATCAATAGGCGTCGTCCTGGGACCGACATAAGTCTGTGTACCAAGTTTCATAAAAATATCTTAATATTTGCGACCTGTAGAGTGCGCACAAGAATGCACGGACAGACAGACAGACGGACGGACGGACAGACGGACATCGTTAAATCGAAATAAAAAAAAATTCTAAGCCGATCGGTATACTATAAGGTGGGTCTGGGACCAATATTTTTTGGTGTTACAAACATCAGCACAAACTTATAATAGCCTGACCACATAGTGGTGTAGGGTATAATAATAATAGCAAAATAAAATTGTTAAGTTTACAAAATTGTAGTTATATTTGAATTAACTGAAAGTTAATTCAAATCTTTATATATTTAAATTAAACTGTAGAATTTTAAGACATTTTTGCTAAATATTAGTAGAATAAAAATAGTAAAAACAGACTGTTACTTTTACCAAATTTTTGTTATTTTTAAGTAGAATTTAGTTAAATAGAAATAGAAATCTAAACTGTAAAATCAAGCGAAATATTTGCTAACAAAATAGAAAACTTCTGGTTTCAGAAGTCTACATTTCTATTTGCATAAAAAACGTAGTAAAATTATAAGTCCGTAAAGATAACATTATAATTCCATACATTTACCTGGAAACATAAATTTGACTTCGGCGGGAAACGAAAAAAATTTCAGAATATGAGCATTATAATGTTGCTAAAAATCAGGCACGTAGCTAGGAATTCATTTCGGGGGGGGGGGGGGGGGCTTTTCAAAACTTGTTTGTATAATTTTTCGGTTTTTGCACACTATGCACACAGAAAAAAATATATAACCTTTAAAAAAATTCGTTATTTTAAGTTAAGTGAGCCCCATTATTTTTGTGTAAAGTTCAGTAAAATGAGAGTAAAGCCCAGTATTTTATGAAAATTTTCGCTCTATGTTTGGAGCTCAAAAACTATAATAAAAACACTAAAATACACAAATTTTTTATGGTCTATAAAAAATTACAATCATAATTAACCCAAATGTCACTTTTTCACTACATTTTCAAATATTAAATTGATGCGAAAAAATTCCACCGCAATTTCGCAACAATTCCACGCAAGTGAAAAATAATTTTTTTTGTATGGAGTTTGACAGCTTTTTTCACAAAAGTACGAACTGAATACCGGGCTTAAGCACAAAATCCTCTATCTGAATGATAAAATTGCCCAAAAGTACGACAACGCACAAAATCACTTTTCTAACCCAAAACTTTATTTAAAAGAAAAAAAAAATTAAAATGCGTATAGTTTTAGTCTGAAAATTCCCACAGATACACATATTTTTTGCACTTAAAAATTTGTTTGACTTTGTTCAGTTAATTTTTATATATAGAAGTTTTATTTTGTGTATTTCTTTGCTTAATTAAAATTTAAATTTTCACAATTGTATTATTTGTTTATCATTGCACCAGCTGTCCCTTTTACAATTTTCCGAAGTTAATAGTAGAAAGAGAAGTTCGTAGTTGACAGAGGCATAAAATTTTATAATAATATCTGTAAGAACGAAAAAATATCTATAAGGGCCTAAAGGTTTTAAAAAATGTAGGGGCCTAAAGGTTTAAAAAAAATTACAACTAAGAATGGCTAATAGTAACCATAGAAGTAAATTGAATTTTTAACGCATTTTCTAAGTAAGTCGAATATTTAAAATTTTTTGCAATCCATTTGTGATATGGAGTATATTGTTTTACTCATTTTTTGGATTCCGTGCAAATTTTCTAACAAAACTTCATAGAAGGATAGGTATACATATATATATATATTATGTCCTGTGGTTCCTATTGGGAACAAAGGATAGGTAGACGTGTCTTTAAAAATATGTTGGTAAAAAATGGGTTAAACAATTTAAATACTGTGTATCATAGTTTTGTTAATTGATTTTACAGTGAAATTTACCACGTTTCGGACAAATTTTTAATTTATTTTTGCCGGTTTCCTTGTTCGATATTCGTTAAAAAAGTTTTTATTACAATTTTATAGATTATCGGAAAGGTTAAGTATTAAAAGTAAACTACATCATTATTATTTTGATTTGCAATGGAGTACACCATATCAATATGTGCGCCAACAATAATTTCAAGCCCGATGGTTTTAACGCGAAATCAAAGTAAAACTCCAGAGGATTTTGCAAATTTAGCTCGGTTTTTTATTTTATGACCTCTTGAAAAATCTGTGCGGCGCGAAAGCCCAAAAATGTTGCACATTTTTAGAGTTAGGAGCTCTCTCGCGTTCACGAATAAGTCAAATTTCAACTGTTCTTTCGGTAAATTGTCATTTTCGGTTTACTAAAATGTAGCTGAAATTTTGTAAATTTAAGAGGTTTTTTCTTGCTGTTTGTATCTTTCTAATGTTTAACAAACCGATTCTGCTGGATTCAGCTGTTTTTGCAGCAAAGATTTTTTAATTTTTTTATTGCATATTCATTGTATGAACAACTGAAAAAATTTCCCGAATGAACAAGTGAACTAGAAGAACACACTAGTTCAAATTAAAATTAATTGAAATGAACTGTGAACTATAATCAACGAATATATAATTAAAAGACTTCCCAACTCTCCCTACCTCTGCTAAATCACTCTCTTCTTAATTTGTATCGAAAAATGTTCCCATAGGAATTACACATGTCTGCAAAGGCTAACATTTTTCGATACAAACTGTTAGTGTTCGAAAGAGGCCACGAAAACCGCCTGATATAATGCCAAATTCTAATAATTTTTATTCCCATTGTTTGTTTGTAGAAAAAATTTTATTTTGTGTGAAAATTTCCGGGTATCCTCACATTTTTTTTTTACTCACAATTTCTAATTGTTTTTTTTTAGGATAGAGTAACACTCAAGGAGTGCATTGTGTTAGAATTAGGAAAATAGAATAGATTTCGACAATTTTTAACACCAAACTACTAATAACAAACCATTTGAATAAAAAGCAACTGATAGTGCGTCTTTGTGACGAGAACGTTATTAAAATAGACACATGTTTCCAGAGGCCATCAAAGTAAGTAGAATCAGAGCTAGATTTGCAAAACCTTTATTTTTAAAGAAAACCAAAACTGTAATCTTTAAGGAAAACCAAAGGTTAATTTATCAATTTTAAGTTTATTTTATAATAAATATGATGAAAACTATTAGAAGTATAAATAAAAATAAGCCATTTAAAAGGTGCGAAAAAAGTTTCTGTTTCCTATTTGCAGCAACATTTTATAAATTTTTTTTTCAGTAAAAGAGAGGATTACATTCTATTTATTTTCTAACCTATTTGATTATCTCTAGCACACATAATTATTCAAGATTTTTACAAAAAAAAACCCATAAACAAAAACTTAAAACAAAAAAGCTTAAACATTTTTTTAGAAAGCACTTTTCGCAATTGGATTTAGAGTCTATTTTATTTATGAAAACTTAAGAAACTTGGCCATTTGCTATTTGATTTCAACAAAAAATAAATATTTTATATAACATTTTTTAAAAAACGTTGTTGCTTTCGACGTATTTTGTTACGTTTCAAAATTTGGCAAATTATTTCGGGGGCTCGAGAACCCAAGCCCCCCCCCCCCCTTAGCTACGTGCCTGCTCAAAATACTTTTTTGGCTTTCTTTATTGAATCTCAGAAACAGCAAACAAGTTTTACAAATTAAAGCAAAAAATCGACTTTTTCTGCAAATTCCGTGAAACTTAATTGCTGCCGTAGCGAAATTAAAGGAAGGACATATGTAATATTTATGGTTTTTCCTCCTTTAATGTACTTATCATATATCCATAGTGAAATCCATAAATTTTTAAATTTTGTTTAACAAATTTTTTAAAAATAATTTGAAAGTATTTTAAGAAATTTAATCGATTTTGGCAATACAGGAATTGGTTAAAGAATCAGAAAATAATAGATTTCTTTGTTTGTTGCCTTGGACACAATAATAGCCTGGGGAAACTATAATAACTTGAACATTTAAAACCCCATTGTTCAATTCCATATTTCTTCGGAAAGCTAACTAAGTCTAGATTAAAATTCTGTTATCACTAGCTGAAAAATATATTCTCAATAACAAAATTTTTATAAATTTAAAAAAAGTCGTTTTTGTTCCCCATAAATACTAAAAAAAATTTACTATCGATATCCATCGAAACTTTTCTCCAATCCAATAGCCACCAAATTTCATTTCAGTAAATTTTATATACAACTGAAAAATTTTACCCAATCGTAACTCTTGAAATTACATTTGAAAATTCTTCATATATCGCTGCACACTTCTACTGTGTATGCTCTGCGTGTTTCGTAGGCTTTAAAAAGGATTTTGAAAATACTATGACTTTCAACGTTGATCTTTTATATTTTCAATTATCTTTGTTTGTATTAATATTTTTCCTTACTTTTTTTTTAAATCTATTTGTCAACAACGGAAGTGATTTGTTTCATTTCTTTCCTACTTTTTAGATGTTTGGTGTTTACAAAAAGTGGAAGCACATAAATACAGATGTTTATTTTTTTGTTTTTGTTATATCAACGGAAGTTTAAATTCCGCACAAAACTGTTTATTATGAACATATTCTAAATCAGTTGTTCAGTGTTTTGGAATTAATTGTAATTGTTTTTGTAATGCTTAAGGTAAGTAAAAATATTTGCGTACATTTTTATATAAACAAATTTTTAATTGAGAAAAATATATATAGGCGTACCTTAAATTACGGATTACCGAATTCGCAATGGTAATATCCATTTGCTCTCAAGTGTCCGATCTAGAAGAAACATTTTTTCCTGGAAACTGTTAACCCATGCCAAACTGCGCCAAAAGTTAAAAAATTAAAATTTTTTAAGTTGGTCAAAAATTTTTCTAATAAATCGAACTTTTCTGCTATATTCAGAAATTTTTCAAAAACAATGATATATTTTTGCTATTTTATATTGTTAGGAATTTGGAGTAATACAGTAACGAAAATTCTATAATTTTCTGCAAGAAAATATCCCAAGAGACGAGTTTTACAAAATACGTCAAGCTGGTAGCACTACATTTCTTTAAGAACAATGTTTAGTACTCTAGGCGTTTCCGGAATTCTCTACCACAACGGAAGTAAAACTATATAAGGTTGCCATATGTTAGTTAGTCAGTTGATTATTAGCGATTGTGCAATTCAGTCGGGCTTTAATAAATCATTGTGTTAAAATCACTAGAGTTTACGTGTGTGTAATATCGTTGAATAATAAATTAATACAACGTTTAATAAAGCTAAATTAAACTAAAGACAGTGAAAATTGAGAAGAGTATAAGCTCAATAAAACAAAGTGTAGGAGTTATTTTATTTCATAAAGAGCACCAAAATGGTTCATCTAAAGAAGAAAAACGAACGTTTTTATAAAGTTAAACGTAAGAATTGGTGTCAGCGTTGGGATTGGTTATTTTGACTGCAATAGAAAAGATCCTGGTTTATTTAAAAGAAAAAAACCAACGTTTTCAAAAGGTAATAACGTAACAATATTTTTAGGCGGTGAAATCTAAGTTTTTCTTTGATATAATTTTGTTGATATAAATTTAAGTAATACTACAATTTTTTCTTTAAACTTTCAGCTTTTTGAGCCATTGCACCAGTAATTATATAGATGTCACTACTTTGATAGGTCTGTCAAAAATAAACGAATATTATTTTGGAAGAAGACAAAGCAAATCATGGTACATTTCTTGTCGTTATTTTTGTTTTATATTTTGATATTTTAAATGTTGAATAACGCTTCTAGACGAGAAAAAGAATTTCTTTTCCAGTTTGTAATTTAGTCTAACAAATTTTTTCCTGGAAATTCTAAAAACGTCGTCTTCTAGAGATTTCCTTAGGGAAGATAGAAATCTGGAAATGACTTCTACATATAATTTTTTACAATTTCTTAAACAAGTTTTAGTATTTTAGCATATTTAATTCCTGTAATAAATTTTATTTAAAATTTTGGGAATTTTCAAAATCTCAGGATGTTCAAACTATTTGGCACTGCTAAATGGAAAAAAAACTTGGGATGTTAAGATGTAAATTCCACAATTCGTAGTTTAAGGGACACCATAATACACATATATATTAGCTGTGTTTGTGGGGCACGCCTATCAATGCTATCTCGAACAATTTTGATAGTAGAAAGCCGGAATAAGTTAAAAAAACTGTCAAAATCGTTCTAGATAACACTTATATGCAGTCACACAAACACAGCTATTATAATATTCGTACATACATTTGCTTTTCACATGGGAATTTTGTTATACAAAATATTGAAGATTTGTATTGTACATTAAACATTATAAGCAGTAGGTCAAACATTAAGATACATTTTGAAATTCCCCCTGTGCATAATGCTGATCTTTAAATTTGGTTTTAAAACTGCAAGTTTTGATTTGTTTTTAAATTTAAAAGGAAGAATAATACATACACTGAAAATATTATTACAGTAACTGACTGTAGTTTATTTTAAACGTTATCCGTACATTTACTTTTTAAAAGATTATACAGTTAAAATGCAAAGAGCTATATGCTTTAATTGTTTTTGTCCTTTATTATACCCTACACCACTATGTGGTCATTATACCCTACACCACTATGTGGTCATTATACCCTACACCACTATGTGGTCAGGGTATTATAAGTTTGTGCTGATGTTTGTAACACCAAAAAATATTGGTCCTAGACCCACCTTATAGTATACCGATCGGCTTAGAATTTTTTTTTTATTTCGTTTTAACGATATCCGTCTGTCTGTCCGTCCGTCCGTCCGTCTGTCTGTCTGTCCATGCATTCTTGTGCGCACTCTACAGGTCGCAACTATTAAGATATTTTGATGAAACTTGGTACACCGACTTATGTCGGCCCAAGGACGACGCCTATTAATTTTGGTTAAAATCGGTCCATGTTTAGACCTAGTGCCCATATAAGGGTCCTACTAAAATTATATGGTTTATACGCTGCAGGTCGCAAATAGCAAGATATTGTAATGGAATTAGGTACACAGACCTACGTTGGCCCAGGGACGAAGCCTATTGATTTTGGTGAACATAGGTCCATGTTTAGACCTAGTGCCCATATAAGGGTCCCCCCCAAAATTGGCTTGGTTACAAACTGCACGTCGCAAATATTAAGATATTTTGATGAAATTTGGTTCGCTGACTCACATTATAAACAATTTTGACACAATTCCCATTTTAACCCATTCGAATTTGGGATCCAAACATTAGTTGGCTTTTAACCAGACTGGTGTAGGGTATTGTATAGTCGGCATGCCCGACTTTAACCTTTTTATTCGTTTTAAATTACATTTTCAGTTAATTTAAACTACAAACTATTTTGAGTGTATAAAAAAACACTTTGTTAAAGAATATCTGAGTTTTATATAAAAAATATAACCGGCATTGAGAGCATTTTTGAGAATAGCATTATATCAAACATAGCTCTTTCATAATTTAGAATAGAAGTAGAGAATTTTTTCAATAAAGCTTTTTTAAAACTACAGGTATCTCATTAATAAATTAAAAATTTAAATTTTCATGCACAACATATTTTTAATATCTCAGTGAAGAAATTGAAAAGGGGCCATTGCTACCCATCGCTATGCATCATTATTTTCAGTGCGATATAAAACAAGTAAAAAAAAGGCAAAAGTGTGACATGCCGACTCTATGGAACCCTACACTCCAGAACAAGTTGGTTCATATTTCGAGAAGCGGTTCAATGTACGTTTAGGGAATTGTAATTAATAGTGCAATAAATATAGCGAAATATATCCTAATAGGTGTAATAAAAAGTGGGTCTCTATCAAATATTTTTGGTTGTATAGGGTTCTTCAACAACAACGCTACAAAAGTAGAAAGACAGGGAGAGCAAACGACGCCATATTTCTTGTCGCTCTTTTGACATTTCTCTTCAGTAAGGTTTGCCATTTCATGACGGAAGGATATAAGAGCCAACAACGAGTCGAAATTATTAAAATTTACTACCGAAATTCGGAGTCAGTGGCCTCAATGTAAAGAGCGCTACGTCCAATTTATGGTCGTAATAATGAATGGCTTCGTCAATAAACAAAATATGCGTTATTGGTCAGACAGCAATCCACACGTACTCCATGAGTCATCATTGCATCCCGAAAAAATAGGGTTTGGTGCGGTTTATGGGCCGGCGGCGTCATTGGGCCGTACTTCTTCCGTGATGATCAACACCGGCACGTTACTGTAAATGGGAATTGCTACCGTTCAATGATAACCATATATTTTTGGCCGCAATTGGATGATATGGACTTGGAGGACATGTGGTTCCAACAGGACGGCGCCACAAGCCACACAGCGAATGTCACAATCAATTTTTTGCAAACCAAGTTTGGAGAACGTGTTATCTCACGAAATGGTTCAGTCGATTGGCCGCCTCGGTCGTGAGATTTGACGCCGTTGGACTATTTCCTGTGAGGCTACGTCAAATCTATGGTCTATGCCAACAATCCAGCGACGATTGATGAACTTCGTACGAATATCGGCCGATTTATGCTTGAAAACCGTCGAAAATTGGGTTCAGCGTCTGGACTTCTGCAAGCGTGCCCGTGGTGGCCATACAAAAGAGATCGATTTCCATACATAATGGCATCGAACGTACTTTCACAGGAATAAAGAATTTTATTGATATCCAAAACCGTTTTTGTTTTATTTAAAAAAACTTTTGTAGCACTCTTATTGAAGAACCCTTTAATAGACAATATTGCAATTCCATTATACCCTAATCCTACGCGAAAAGAAAAAACATTGTTGGATGACCATTTTCGAAGAGAATCATATATATTTGCGTTTCTGATTGCGACAATCATGTTATGAAGTACTGTTTATCATAATATGATCCCTCAGTTGTCAAATTATGTTGCCCAATATTATCATATTATAATCCTTCATATCATATGGTGCTGCATAGAGTATTTAATTTAAATTAATTTTAGTTGTCACTTATATATAAATAAAAACGAGTAAAAAGGTTAAAGTCGGGCATGCCGACTATACAATACCCTACACCAGTCTGGTGTATTGTTTGGATCCGAAATTCGAATGGGTTAAAATGGGGCTTTTGTCAAAATTTTCTATAATGTGAGTCAGCGCACCAAATTTCATTAAAATATCTTAATATTTGCGAACTGCAGTTTGTAACCAAGCCAATTTTGGGGGGACCCTTATATGGGCACTAGTTCTAAACATGGACCGATGTTCACCAAAATCAATAGGCTTCGTCGTTGGGCCAACATAGGTCTATGTACCAAACTTAATCAAAATATCTTAATATTTGCGACCTGCAGCGTATAAACAATATAATTTTGGTGGGACCCTTATATGGGCACTAGGTCTAAACATGGACCGATGTTCACCAAAATCAATAGGCTGCGTTACTGGGCCAATATAGGTCTGTGTACCAAATTTCATCAAAATATCTTAATATTTACGACCTGCAGCGTATAAACAGTATAATTTTGGTAGGACCCTTATATGGGCACTAGGTCTAAACATGGACCGATGTTCACCAAAATCTATAGGCTGCGTTATTGGGCTAACATAGGTCTGTGTACCAAATTTCATCAAAATATCTTAATATTTGCGACCTGCAGCGTATAAACAGTATAATTTTGGTAGGACCCTTATATGGGCACTAGGTCTAAACATGGACCGATGTTCACCAAAATCAAACTTGTTCGTCCTTGGGCCAACATAGGTCGAAATAAAAAAAAATTCTGAACCGATCGGTATTCTATAAGGTGGGTCTACGACCAATATTTTTTTGTGTTACAAACATCAGCGCAAACTTATAATACCCTGACCACATAGTGGTGTAGGGTATAATAAATTATGGAAACATATCAGCGCGTAAAACAATATTGTTAAAAATAAAGTTTCACAATGCATCGGAAATGATCATAATATTACTCTTATGATAACAATATATTCCCCCGGCAATCACATTGCAAATATTATGGAAATTCTTTTCGTCATCTTGGATTATATTATTATCATTAGAAACATATCATGATTATTTAATCCACTTTTTACATTTTTTTTTAGTTTTGTTAATTTTTTTTAATTTTGTACAAAATTAAAATCTGTCATAAACGCTCCTGAACAATACACCCTGAAAACATATTCTGTGCTGACAACCTAATTTCTTGCCCGTTGAATGATTCAGTTGCATCAAAATGGTTTACTTATATTTTCTTTTGACAAAGTTGCAATTAGTGCCACTCCCGCTTAAAACCACCCACATATTTACGATATTGGCTTATTTAATTTTCCTGTTGCATTTTAAATTTTAAATTTCTTGATCCTTTCAGAGTCGAATTATACATTCTTCCACACCAGATTAGATAAGTTTTTAGATTTCAATTTGTAACTTTTTTTTTTAATTAGAAATTTATTAATTCAGTTCGAGGCCAATTTCGTAATTTATTAATTTTTTAATTTTGGAGATTTTTTTTAATTTTTTTAATTTCCTTTCTGAAGATTTTATTCAATATTGAGTTTTTTTAATAGAAATTTATTTAATTTTGAAATTTTTATTTTGGCGGCATTTTTCGGTCTTTCCCCTTTTTCACCAACCTAGCGATTTTTTAAATTCAACCGCTTTTTATTTTAATTTCAGCGATTCATTAAATTTTGGCGGGTTTTTTTTTTATTGGTGACATTTCTTTATTTCTGGCGTTTTAATTTTCAGCGATTTTTACAATTTACAGTTTTTTCTTAAATTAAATGGTTTTCTTTGTTTTTGAGATTTTTTTTTATTTTGACGATTTCTTAACGATTTTCAATAGGACTAATTTTCAGGCATTTTAGCATCATTTGACTATTTGATAAATATCGTTATGTGTATTAGTTTTGTGTTTTTATTTGGTATATATTGGGGTCTCTCAACAAAAACCATGGCGTATACGTAACTTTTTCTTAACCAACACTTCATATCAATCATACGCTTCGTAGTACATAAGGTTACATTATACTAACATATAATGATGCACTAACTTTTAACAGGTTCTTTAAGTAGCTTTTATTAACTCACATCTTTTATAATGATTTTATTTTATATTTCTCTCATCATTTTTATAATTAGCACCATCATCTAGACTTTGACGATAATGAAAAAAAAAAAACGAAAACTTTACACAGCAAAATTCAAAGAAAATATGAAGTTTTCTTCTGTGTTCATTACTTTTAGTGAAATAAACATTTAGTTAAATAAAGTTTCTTCTTATAATAGGAATAGTTCGAAAAAAAAATTGCCTGCTTCGACATTATGATATATAGCATAATAAAATATGAAGAAGAACATATAAAGCCTAAAGTCTAAAAAATTTACCTTGAGCTGAAAGACCATGACCATAGCCCAACCTGATAGTATTGCTTAGTTTCAAAACAGCTTTTCTTTGTTTAGGAAATTTTAAAATTTCTCGACAGTGGCAAATAAAGAAATTAAAAAACAAGCTTTTTCGACTAAATCTTCGCTCTGAGGTCAAATAGAGGCTACAAGGCATTTGTCTGGTTTAGGCTTAAGGTTTTAAGTAATAAATTTTATTTGAAAATTTCTCACTTAAGAAATAATTTCGAGAGAAATCGACCAGTTCTATGGTAGGCACTTAGTATGATTTTTGACCAAAAGTTTATTTAGGCAGGAAATTTTGTTTAAAGATTTAATTTTCATTAAAAATATTAGAAAACCCGAGTTATGGGAAGGAAGCATTTTGTAAACTGCGTAAGGATGAAACCGCGTTTTAAAAATCTGAATTATTCGAGTTATGAATTTTTTTTTCTTAATTTGTAGGAAAAACTTAAAACTTGATTTCCAAAAACATTCAACTCAGCCTCCACCCTTAATCATTCAATAGCCTCATGAAGACACACTTCATTTGTTGCTTTAATAAAATGTTTCTGTTTAAATTTTAGTATGCTTTTAATTTCAAAGATTTTATAAATTACTTAATGTCTGATGTAGGGCTGTAAAAAATAAATCTTTATAAGGTTTTATGAACTTTTTTTGCCAACAAACAAATATAAAAGATTACACTTTAACATCTTCTTTGACGTAGAGAAATCCCATTCATCTTTTGTGTTGCAAATCTACTCAAACATAAATTTCATACACATTATTTTTATTATCATAACAAGCATCTAACTTCAGGTGTTTCTGAAGAAAAATAGGCCTGAGTTGGGAATTGTACAACAGTTGTTAAATTTAATAAATATTTGTGTAACATTACACCACCAGCATAAGTTAATTCACAAGAAAATGTAATAAAGTTTGGGTTAGTTTTCTCTACGGAAGCCTAGTCATACCAGCCGGCATCATTTATTCAAAACACTCAAAGATGATTGTCGATAGATCTACTGCAAATGGCAGTTAAAACATAGATATCTACGGATAGAAAATAAACTGTTTGAAATTATAGGGGAACCAGCGAAATTTTTTCGTTATTCAATAATTTTAATTGCAGTTAATAAAAATTCATCATCAGAAAATTTATAAGATTAACCGCAACAGTACAGATTATCGAAAATATTGGCTTTTATAACATAGTACAAGAAAATAAGAAAAATTTGTTGCATTGGGATTGCGACATATCATTTCTAATAGACTTTAGGATGCAGATCACGAATATGGCCCTAGAATTTTAAAGTTAGCTATAGTTTGAGCAATATATATTTGGAAAAAGTTTTTGTAGGAAAATTAAATTTTTTAATAAACTTTTTGCAAAAAAATATAAAATTGAAAGTAATAACGCTATTTTGTGCCACATTTTAAAATGCTGAAATATGCCCAGCAAAACTTTGGTAATGGGTGCGATATACTCACGCATTACCTTGTAATGATACCTCGTTACCTTCTGCATTATTTCAGACCGAAAAGTAATGACTTACCAATCACTGATTACGTAATGCATGAATTATAAATGGAAAGTAATGCTTAGAATATTTTTGAAAATCTATTTTTAGACACATTACTTTGTGTTTTTTTGTAAGCATGGGTGTAAGGTATATATTTTTCGACATTACAAATGAAAATACGAAGCACAACAATTCATTTACTTTTTAAGCAATCAAATGTTATATGTGTCGATAGCTCAGGTGGTAGAGTTCTCGGCTAACATGCAGGGATCCCAGGTTCGAATCCCAGCATGACCACGTTTATATATTTATTTAAAAAAATATTTGTAATAAATTTTTTTTAAATTAAATTTTTTTTTACGAAAATCTATTTTTAGACCCATTACTTTTCGCATCCTCGTAGCCACATAAGTAACCAATTACTTTATCACTTCCTCCTCATACATTACTTCGGGGCTCATCGCCTCTAAAATTCATCAGTGAAGTAAGGTATAAAGTAATGAATCGGCCCCTATGGCAACACATTACTTTACACATTATTTGGTAATGTGTGGTTTTGCTGGGTGCCTTTCAATTTGATATATTGCACGTTTTAACAGCTGCGATAATATTCCCTACATATGCATTTAAAATTGAAATTTCTCTTTTTTCACGATTTCATTAATAAAGAATCTGCGATGAAAGGAATATCTAATATTTGAATTTGTACCTTTAGTAAACATCTCATGTTACTTAATTTATCAGAAAATAATCGCATTTTCTGTTTTAACTTTAAGCTTATTGACTATACCTGAAAAATCTAACTTTTTTAATACCTAAAAATTAAGGAGTCTGTGACAAATCTTAAAATATAAAATCCAGATAAAACCATTCAGAAATAACAAACATTTACATACTTTGTATTCAATTTCAACAAAGTTTTAGATAACTGGGGTTCAAAATGACGAAAAAATAACGATTTTAAAATATGCATTATGTAGGATTGAGGTTAAGAAGAAGAATAAACATTTTTCCAAAGTTAAAGACACATTATTAATTTGCAATAAACTAGATCTAGTTTCTGCCTTTTTTTTATGGACATCAGACATTTTCATCAGTGATTTTCCATTAAATTGTATTATTGTTTATATTTTATTGTCAGATTGTCTCTATATGATAATTTACTCTCAGAAGTGATCAAACAGACATACAAACATTATGATTTAGACTTTTTGTTTATCTTCTTATCTCCTCTTTGTACCCATTTTCACAAATGTTGCCACACTGACGTATGTTTTTTACGTACAAGTGCAGGCAATTTGTGTATATCGG
This sequence comes from Leucophora obtusa, assembly GCA_949987735.1. Lineage (NCBI taxonomy): Eukaryota > Metazoa > Arthropoda > Insecta > Diptera > Anthomyiidae > Leucophora > Leucophora obtusa. Next base: position 127,511,709 of record OX465297.1, on the reverse strand, counting down.
AGACGGACTGCCAGTAGGGCATTTTTATTTTTCTAGTAAAGTGTTGTTTTTTAAAATGCGTCATATAGGCCAAATGCAATTAATATTGTAATTAATATGCATTTTTATTAATTATAAAATATAAACAATAATACAATTTAATGGAAAATCACTGATGAAGCCTGTCCATAAAAAAGAAGGCAGAAACTAGATCTAGTCTGATTTGCAAATTAATAATGTGTCTATAACTTTTAAAACATGTTTATTCTTCTTCTTAACCTCAAACCTACTAAATTAAAACGAGTAAAAAGGTTAAACTCGGGCATGCCGACTATACAATACCCTACAACAGTCTGGGTAAAAGCCAACTAATGTTTGGATCCGAAATTCGAATGGGTTAAAATGGGGCTCGTGTCAAAATTTTCTATAATGTGAGTCAGCGCACCAAATTTCATTAAAATATCTTAATATTTGCGACCTGCAGTTTGTAACCAAGCCAATTTTGGGGGGACCCTTATATGGGCACTAGGTCTTAACATGGACCGATGTTCACCAAAATCAATAGGTTGCGTTATTGGGCCAATATAGGTCTGTGTACCAAATTTCATCAAAATATCTTAATATTTGCGACCTGCAGCGTATAAACAGTATAATTTTGGTAGGACCCTTATATGGGCACTAGGTCTAAACATGGACCGATGTTCACCAAAATCAATAGGCTGCGTTATTGGGCCAATGTAGGTCTGTGTACCAAATTTCATCAAAATATCTTAATATTTACGACCTGCAGCGTATAAACAATATAATTTTGGTAGGACCCTTATATGGGCACTAGGTCTAAACATGGACCAATGTTCACCAAAATCAAACTTGTTCGTCCTTGGGTCAACATAGGTCTGCGTACCAAATTTCGTCAAAATATCTTAATATTTGTGACCTGTAGAGTGCGCACAAAATTGCATGGACAGACAGACAGACGGACGGACGGACAGACGGACATCGTTAAATCGAAATAAAAAAAAATTCTGAACCGATCGGTATACTATAAGGTGGGTCTACGACCAATATTTTTTGGTGTTACAAACATCAGCACAAACTTATAATACCCTGACCACATAGTGGTGTAGGGTATAATTAATCAAAATGCATATTAATTACAATATAATTGCATTTGGTCTATATGACGCTTTTGAAAAAACAACACTTTACTAGTAAAATATGCATATTCAAAAATGTACTTTATTTCCTTTTGCCATAGTAAATTCATATAAAATTTATATGAAATAAAAAGGATGTAAATTGTGTATTTCAGATTGAATTTTCTGCAAATTATGATTATTTTGATAAAAAGAATTAAGTGGAATATAAATATACGTCGTATGTAAAGATTTTGCAAATCCGTTTAAGGGATTTTACTAAATTTGCAAAATAGGAAAATAAACGAAGTTTTTAATTTGATTGCAATTATATCCTAGATCCTTTACCTTATCAAAATAAGTTGATATATTTCTAAAAGCCCAAAGTCTATATTTTTAAACCATATTAAAAATTATCTATGGTTTAGTCAGGTATATGAATAAATAAGAAATTTTAACAAAAAACCCGTCTTTTTTGCTATAAGTTTAATTTGAAAATATTTAAAAAACTAGAGCTAATTTTGAAATTTGGTGTTCACATTCGAGATATTCATTTTAAAACCTATCAGAATTGATATGTGGCATACCCGATGCATTTTTAATGTTGTACTGTGTAATCTTTCAATATTTAGAAATAGATATTATCGGGTATTCTTAAACATTGACAATAATTTCTCAATATTGCGAATTTAAATTAAAATGCTTAAATCTGCCTGATCTTTTTAAATAATTGTAATCTTTATGAGTATCTAGATATATAGCGTAACCGATAAAGATCATGAAAAAATACTAAAATTGTAAGCTGCTACAATATAAACTCAATATAATAAAACTATTATAGTCTTTATAATATGATTTTCAGATTCAATGACTCCAAATATTTACTACAAGACTTCAAGATAACTTTGTCCAACAATAATTGGATTTGGAAGCACTTTCCTATGGCGCCGAGATCAACGCATGGATCGGTTCTTAACCTTTTCAGTAGAGTAAAAAAAACTTCCATAACTAATTTCATCCAATTATCTTCAGAATTGCTTCCTGTGATTTTATTACAATTGTACATGTATTCAGCAAGTGATTCTTTCTTTCTTTCTGCCTTTATTAAAACATTTGATTTTCTAATACAACAAGATAAAGTATCTTATAAATTACAGTATTAGAATCAGACAAGTTAGAATTTAATTTTGAACAATAGTCTTAGACATAAAATTTAAAATTTAATTTACTTCTATTAATAATACATAAAACAAATGGGAACAAGTAAAATGTATTGTGTTGTGAAAAATCATGTGTTTAACAAGTAAATTACCATTTAATTAAAAAAGGAAAATTAAATAAGTAACAAAAAAAATAATAATTATAATAAGAATTAGGAATAATATTGCATTAGCATTTTCTTGAATTTTATTACGTTGCTGGTTTTTTGAAATTCGTATGGAATATGGATCCAGAGATTTATAGTAAAATTGAAGAACTGCTGTTTAGAAGCTGTATCTGGATGTTGAATTTGAATTATAACATTATTTCTGGGCGATAATGTGAGGGTTAACCGATTGAATAAGTATTTGGGCTCCTTATTGTTGACTATTTTATGTAGAAAAACTAGGTTTTTGAACTTTAAATAGTCATCAAGTGAAATACCCAAGATACGACACGAGTACCGGGACACACTCTCAAATCTTGTAAGACCAAAAATATAACGTGTAATATTATTAAAAGTAGTGCTGAGCTTTCTTTTGTCACTTGCATTATATCTAGCAAATAGTTCAGATGAGTATAATAGTATTGGTATTAGATACGTTTTTGCCAATAGCATTCTTATTTTTGACGGTGTAAAATATTGAGTAGCCCACAGGCTTCTTAACATCCCAGTGTAGAAACGGTAATGACATATCATTATTTTTTGGAGTACCAGTAATGACACCCACTTACCTTCTGCATTATTTTAAAACATATAATAATGAGTTACTGATAATGACTTATTTTTATCATTATTTCAAATAGAAAATAATTTTATAGATTTTTTTGAAATTTTTTTGAAATCTATTTTTAGACTCAATATTTTTTAAACACTGGTAAGGATATATGTAACCACATATTTTTTGATTTTTTGTATGTTGGCGAGTAAGCTTACTTGTGTGCAGCAGGTCAATTATGTTTTTATCTATTAAATATTACATGTCGATATAGCTCAGATGGTAGAGCTGTTGACTGGCAATCTGTAGACCCAGGTTCGATTCCCGCACCAGCAAATTTTATTAAAAAAAAAAAAAATACAATAAAAAAAAATTTTTTCATATGTGAGTACAATAGTGGGCCAAGGATGGAGCCCAATAAGGGCATTGATATAGTTCCGTTACAAACTACACTCTGCGATCGATCTGAAAGATATGACGATATCAATCTGACCGCCATTGGAGAAAAATTAAACATTTTGTGACTAAATACAGTATTTCTGATACAACAAACCCAATATGACGGTAGCGTAATTTTAATTAAAAAAACAACTACTGATTACGAAGCAAACAACTGACCTGTCGTAACTGACAAACTTTTTTTAGTGTACAAAAACATAAGCATACATAATATATTTACCTTTGTACATCTGCAAGTTAACAAAAGCCAACCTTACTCAAGAGAGTATGTACTTCAGGTTTTATACTCTGTGCTTTTATACGAGTAATACCTGTTTTGTATATGAAATTTCAGTGAATGAAATTTTATTTGTGTTGTAAAGTTTTTTTATTTCTCGATTCTTGTTGAGTCCATTTTGAATTATTCAAAGTTATATATAAATATTTTTTTTTTTGTAGAAATTTATTAGTATCAGTACTTGATGTATATGAAGTTACTAATTAATTAAAATTTTTAAGTGCTGCAAGAGTGTTTTAAATTCTATAGAATTGCATTGTAAGCACATTTCGAAATAAAAATGCATTACTTTCCTCTTTTTTTTAGGAATGTCTATTGTATATTGACTTCTGTTTAATGTACAGTTTATTGGGGTGTGTCAATTAAATAAATTGAAAGTACTCCACTCTAGGGGTGGGTATTAATAAGCTGAAAAAATAATGTGGAAAAAATTTAAACAGGATATCCCTAGTTTTCACCCGTCACTGAAAGTTGGAGATATTGATGTATATTGGTAAAATATTCGCACAAAATTGGTACACATATTTTCATAATAACCAGATCTCACAGCACTTGTTTATTGGTCAAAATTAAATATTTTAATATCAGAAAAAATGCAATAATTAAATAGACAATACACCAAAAGTAAAGAATATACTTATATACAATATATTTGTTTTTATGTGCACTAAATTAGTTTAAACCTCTAACCAGCCTACGTTTTTTTTTGCAATGAAATTTGTACCATCCCAGCAAAGACAGACATTACTAGGTAATTAAGTAACTAAAAACAAAATAAAAAGTTTCACTCGTTATCAGGTTAATTACTCGCTTAATAACTTTTGTTCGCGATGCCCCAAAATTCATGGGCTGCAGAGCTGTAAATGAATCATTAATTTTTTAATTAATTCGCGATTGAATCATTCATGCATTGAATTAGTAAAATTTTGAAATAATTCTTTTTAAAAAGATCACAAATTGCACAAAATTTGAATCAATTCACATGAATTTGGCAGAAATGAATTGAATTGGTAAAATGAATTGCAATTCATGTTCTATTCAATTGAATTTGGTAAAATGAAAGGCAATTCATTTCCAATTCGTTTGAATTGAATTGATTTTGAACTAATTCAAATTAATTAGAAAAATGAAAAATGAATAGCAATGAAATTATTAATTGCTTCTTAAATATTAACCCCTAAATTCATAAACGGAGGAGGTTTATTGAACAAATTTTGTATGAAAACGAGTAAAAAGGTTAAAGTCGGGCATGCCGACTATAAATACCCTACACCAGTCTGGTTAAAAGCCAACTAATGATTGGAAAATTCGAATGGGTTAAAATGGGGCTTGTGTCAAAATTTTCTATAATGTGAGTCAGCGCACCAAATTTCATTAAAATATTTTAATATTTGCGACCTGCAGTTTGTAACCAAGCCAATTTTGGGGGGACCCTTATATGGGCACTAGGTCTAAACATGGACCGGTGTTAACCAAAATCAATAGGCTTCATCCTTGGTCTGACATAGGTCGGTGTACCAAATTTCATCAAAATATCTTAATATTGGCGACCTGCAGCGTGTAAATAGTATAATTTTGGTAGGACCCTTATATGGGCACTAGGTCTAAACATGGACCGATGTTCACCAAAATCAATAGGCTGCGTTATTGGGCCAATGTAGGTCTGTGTACCAAATTTCATCAAAATATCTTAATATTTGCGACCTGCAGCGTATAAACAGTATAATTTTGGTAGGACCCTTATATGGGCACTAGGTCTAAACATGGACCGCTGTTCACCAAAATCAATAGGCTACGTTATTGGGCTAACATAGGTCTCTGTAACAAATTTCATCAAAATATCTTAATATCTACGACCTGCAGCGTATAAACAATATAATTTTGGTAGGACCCTTATATAGGCACTAGGTCTAAACATGGACCGATTAACCGACCTGTAGAGTGCGCACAAAAATGCATGGACAGACAGACAGACAGACAGACAGACAGACAGACGGACGGACGGACGGACAGCCGGACATCGTTAAATCGAAATAAAAAAATTCTGAGCCGATCGGTATACTATAAGGTGGGTCTAGGACTAATATTTTTTGGTGTTACAAACATCAGCACAAACTTATAATACCCTGACCACATAGTGGTGTAGGGTATAATGACGTTTTGCAAACGTGCTATAAATTTACAAATCATTGAATTATGAATTGAGGGGTAAATGTGTTTTTGTCGTTCAGCGTATGTTAAAACAAAAATAAGTAATACTTGAAGAAATAAACTCCAAACACCTCTGATTGATTGAAATTCATTTGAATTAATTCAAAATTAATTTTAATTCATTTTGCCAAATTCATTTGAATTAAAAATGATTTGCAATTCATTTCCAATTCAAATGAATTGGAAAAATGAATAAATCACCAAATTCATCTGAATTGATTCAAATTTCATTCTATTCTTTTCCTCGTTGAAAGAATTAATTAAAAATTTTGCTAAATCGTAATGAATTGAAATCAAAAAGAATGATTCATTTACAGCTCTGTTGGGCGGTCATTACACTCTCATTTGAAAAAAAGAGAGGATAGTGAGTTACCAGCATGTTTACTAATAGTGAATGAATACGGGGTTACTCAGAAATAATTGGTAATAATTGGTCAGCCTACGTTGAAAACTTTCCGATCAAATTTTTTGCCCCACTTTTTAAACGACAAAGAGCCAGAGCGAGCAACGTAATACCATCCCTTTTAATAATAGATTTCCAAAATATTGTCGATGTTGGTGTTTTAGGGGACATGTCAGGAAAACCTCTTTATTGGAACGCCAAATTGTTACTTCTAGTAGGAAAATTGTTCTGATACAGAAATATCTTTAACACGTCTGTGGCGAATGTTTAATCATTCTGACTTGTCTCCTAAAATGCATCAGTTACATTACACAGGCCAACGATGAAAAAAAATCTTCAATAACTTTAGCTAATTCCTATGTAATTTGATGTGGTGGTTCCGAAAAAAATAACAAAAAAGTCGTATCACCCACTAATTTCTCACATTTCAATATTAAATAGAAATAAATTTTATTAAACAAACTGTATAAGAAATATTTTTATCCTTTAAATATTTTTAAGTTGCCACTATATTCTAGTGTTTTAATGTTAGCAATAATATCGATACGAATTTGAATTGGTCTAGTAGAGAAAATATGAAATTTTTGGAAGAAAATTTCCCCAGAAACGGGATGTACTGAATACGTCAATCTGGTAATACTACATTTAAGTAAACACCACAGCCTATAATGTTAAATGCCACAAATAATGTAAAGTGTTATAATCATAGACATTGGAAGCTTCTAGCATATTCTACAGCCACGACCATTCCCAGGAAAATTTTTTACAATCGGTGGCCAATCACACCGATTCTATAACTGGTTCTACTGCAAACGAACCAGTTTCTTGGTTGAAAAGAAATTAACCAATCAGAATGCTCCAAAAATAAACCAAGTCATGGCATACTGCCACCCAATATTTTAACTAAAGTCGACTTTAACTAAAATATACATTTAAAAAATTTAGATAGTAAGGGCCATAGTATACTATATTAGCCCCATTCATTAAAAAATGTAGAATGTAGAGCTAGTCCCTATCTCATGTAGTTGTAGTGGTATTAAGAACCATATGTACAAGTAAAATTACAAACACTACTTAATTTTTTCAAATGACAGAAAATGAGTAAAGCTACTGTATTATACTATGGTATGGGCCTTAACATTTAATTCTTATTTAAAAATTTTTTCCCTATTTTTTGAAATATTCTCATATTGTGAGAGAATTATGGGTGATAAAAAAAACTGATATCGAATATGGTTTTAGCATCCAAAAATACATAAGATTAAAGTAAATTAGTTAAAAAAGTTTTTACAAATATTTTTTTCGTTGGCCTGTGTTATCTTTAAGAAACAGTTCGTAAACATGCAGTTAAATTCAAAATATATTAAAGCCACATAGGCTCTGCCGAATTACTTATTTAAACTGCTCTACCTTATGATACCATAAATATTTGTTAATATTTACCAACCCTAAATAATAAATTGATAACATTCATACACATCCTAGTATTAATTTAAGAACACAAATAAATGGAAAAGGACAATGACACATATTACCATCGACAATCTGTGTGTGGTCATGAAACGGAACCACAGAAAAGAACTTAATTTAAAGTAACTTGTACACTAAGGTATATACTTTCAATAATAATAATAATAATAAGCAACAATTACATATTAGGGGTATAGCTTTATATAAGTATGCGAAAACATTACTAGGGAAAACATTATGGGAAATACTGTATTGTTAATAAAATTGTATCATTTGGTTATTTTAGAGTAAATATTTCCTCACCGAGGCCAATTTCTAAAAAAGACATCACATTCTTTAGGATTTGTTAATATATTTTCAAAGAACTGCAGTTATAATTAAAATTAAAGAACGGTTTGGGTAAATACCACAGTTACCTAAATTGTTAAGGCTAATATATTTAATTTCTAGGGAATCGTTTATAGAAATCAGCAGTGCGATTCTCTAACTTTTTAACGCCAATAATACAAAAAATCAGTTAAGTTGTCACTTTACTATGAATTTTTGCCGAATTTTGTGGTTAATAAGTTAAAGAATTGCCTCTCAGATTCTTTAAAGAAAAATAAAAAACCGATATGTTTCAAAAACAGTCTTAAAATTGCAAAATTCGGACTAAGCAAATTAATATTTATTGAAAACAATGTATGAGGATTTATTGAAAAAAAAAAATAATAATTTCACAAAAAGATCTATCTCAAGTTATATATGCCCCTATTTCACATATACATTAATGATACAAAAACTAACAACAATACACTGATGTGAGATATACCCAGACAACATTAAATAAATAAAATAATCTTGATACCATGCACTATGGTCTCGCAGACTACTTTTCTTGGCCAAAATCCTATTTAAGTCATATTTAAGTCACAAAAACGTTCCCTGAACCGCCCGCTTTATGGGTTGAAATGCTCTTCGAATATATTGGGTTAAAAATTTCACTATAACAATTTCATTGTGAACATCTGAATTCATAATTAGCCTTTAGACTTCTTACTTCTTCCTTCACATTGTGTGTAATTACGATATGGGATACTTGTGTATAACAATAGTATATCAAACTTAAAACAATTGAAATTTTCAAAAAAAATTGTCTAACTTAAATGACAAATGAAATAGAATACATTTCTTGTTAAAGATATTCATAAAATATTTATTTTGTAAAAAATGCATAAACATACTTGCTTTCGTTTAGCAGAAGCACGTATTTTCTAATTTATTGGCGGATTTTCTAATTTATTGGCCAAATTGGGTGAAAATCAATAGTTTGCTAATCAATGGCGAATTGTAGGGCCTTAAGCATAGTAAAATTGGACATCTATGTGAGAACTTTGTCAAATATTGACTAAGTTTCAATCAAATTTGGCACACTCCAACTAAATCGGACCTCACAAAGATATACCATGTATTTTTTCCCCAAGTGATGACAAGCCAATAAATCCTGTTCTACCCTCCAATTGTTGCATGTTTGTATAAAATCGAATAGAATCCAAAAGTTAACAGCTGTAAACAGTTGTAACAGTTTTTATCTAATTGTAGCAGTTTAGATATTAACTGATTAGATTATATAATAATCAGATGAAATTGTGTCCGATTTTTGACCTGATAAAATTTTATCGGTTTATATCTAATGGTATATATTTAGATCGTAGTTGGTACAATTTTATGTAGATAAAATATAATTGTATCCGATATTTACTTTATATAATTGTATCAGAGTTTCAAACTGATATAATTGTACAGATATAACTATATAAATTTGTATACAAATGTATCTATTTGGATCTAAACTGATACCATGCAATATAAACCGATAAAATTGTATCAGTTCAGAAATGAGATAAAATTTTATCTGATTAAATTGATACAATTAGATGAAAACTGATACATTTCATCTAATTGATGAAATGGAATATGTAGCACACTAAATTATATATTACCATAAAAAGCTCCATATTAATTTTTTTTAGTAGGGTAGTTCCTGAGAAATAAAATCAATTTCAATGGATTTATATAAATACTTTTAAAAACGAGTAAAAAGGTTAAAGTCGGGCATGCCGACTATAGAATACCCTACACCAGTCTGGGTAAAAGCCAACTAATGTCACCAAAATCAATAGGCTGCGTTATTGGGCCAATATAGGTCTGTGTACCAAATTTCATCAAAATATCTTAATATTTGCGACCTGCAGCGTATAAACAGTATAATTTTGGTAGGACCCTTATATGGGCACTAGGTCTAAACATGGACCGATGTTCATCAAAATCAATAGGCTTCGTCCGTGGGCCAAAATAGGTCTGTGTACCAAATTTCGTCAAAATATCTTAATATTTACGACGTGCATCGTATAAACAATATAATTTTGGGGGGACCCTTATATGGGCACTAGGTCTAAACATAGACCGATGTTCACCAAAATCAATAGGCTTTGTCCTTGGGCCAACGTAGGTCTGTGTACCAAATTTTATCAAAATATCTTAATATTTGCGACCTGCAGCGTATAAACCATATAATTTTAGTAGGCCCTTATATGGGCACTAGGTCTAAACATGGACCGATGTTCACCAAAATCAATAGGCTGCGTTACTGGGCCAATGTAGGTCTGTATACCAAATTTTATCAAAATATCTTAATATTTACGACCTGCAGCGTATAAACAGTATAATTTTGGTAGGACCCTTATATGGGCACTAGGTCTAAACATGGACCGATGTTCACCAAAATCAATAGGCTGCGTTATTGGGCCAATATAGGTCTGTGTACCAAATTTCATCAAAATATATTAATATTTACGACCTGCAGCGTATAAACAATATAATTTTGGTAGGACCCTTATATGGGCACTAGGTCTAAACATGGACCGATGTTCAAAAAAATCAAACTTGTTCGTCCTTGGGCCAACATAGGTCTATGTACCAAATTTCATCGAAATATCTTAATAGGTGCGACCTGTAGAGTGCGTACAAGATTGCATGGACAGACAGACAGACGGACGGACGGACGGACGGACGGACGGACAGACGGACATCGTTAAATCGAAATAAAAAAAAATTCTGAACCGATCGGTATACTATAAGGTGGGTCTACGACCAATATTTTTTGGTGTTACAAACATCAGCACAAACTTATAATACCCTGACCACATAGTGGTGTAGGGTATAAAAAGCCCATATATTATTTTATACAATTCGATTTGCCAGTTTAGAGATTTTTTTAAAAAAGCCCATATATTGTTTTATATAACTCGATCTGCCATTTTTTAAATTACTTAATTTATATCCTACTAAATGCAAAAATAAAGGGTGCTTCATGAAGACCGACAGACAGAATTTTAAATTGTAAAAGATAACACAAAAATTTAAACTCTAATCCAAATCCATGATATTAACATTCGAAAAGGGTTTCGACCATATCGCCATCGCGGCTGTTCTTGACGAAGCGCATTCTGGACATCCAATTTTGGGCCACTTTTTCGAGCATTGCTGGCCGTATGTCACGAATAACACGAAAAATCTTGGCCTCCAAGCCATCAATTCTTGCATGTTTATCAGCATAAACCAATGACTCCACGTGGCTCCATAGAAAATAATCGAGAGGTGTCAAATCGCACGACCTTGGAGGTCAACTGACAGGTCCATTTCTCGAAATCAACTTATCGTCAAAATTTTATTTCAATAAGTCGTTGTTTGCTATTGCCATATGGCACGTAGCGAAATCTCACCCAGATCAATGACACCCATAATTTCAAACAAAAAATCATTGATCACATGGGGTGCTAATGGTCTCCATTGATCGTAACGCGAGTTCCGGCTTCATTTTTAAGAAATAAGGTCCAATGATGCCACCAGCATGTAAACCGCACCAATTGGTGCATTTTTCTGAATCTAATGGATTTTATAGGATCTATTGCGGATTGGTTTCACTTCGTATACGACAATTTTGTTTATTAACGAACCTATTAAGCCAAAAATGAGAGCCATCGCTGGAATATGTATATAAAAGTTGCCCGATTGATGACTGATTTTCAAAATAATCTGGATTATTTGGTGACGTTTTTCAAGCATCAATCTACAATATTTATGATAATTTGCCAGAGTATACTGATCATAAATATCAAAAAGTGAGCGCAGTATGACAGTTCGTTTGACAGTTGACTCTTTAGTAAGTTCTATCGGGCTTAAGAAAACACACTCTTAATATTGCTGGATCTTATTCGATCTGTCATATGTTGGACCAAACTAGATCTTACTGAATTCCCAAATATATAACTGCATCTAATTCGAGCTGTCAATTTATGGATCAATTTAGATATACGTGTCTACCACTAGGATAAACTTAAATATCACTGGACCTTCCAATTTTCAGATATTCCGCCAAATAAATTTTTTTACTCGGGTAACCACATTGCTGTCGTCATAAACAAAACTATGGATGGCTGCAAATGAATCATGTGGTTGTCAACAACTTCGGTTATCCCAATGAATCTGTTTTCTCTGTATAACATGGATAGACGAAGAAATACGTGATTTTGAACGACCGGTATTATATACGACCATTACTTTTATTTCATTACTTTTGTTCTAAAAAGTAGTCTGCCAGACCATAGTGCAATGGCTGAACTTAAGCAACAGTTATTTGAAACAAGGGGGAAATTCGTACATACAAACAATAACACATACGCAGTTGTGGGACATACAGTGGTATTAAAAGTCATAGCAGTGTTAATGATTATTTCTTAATCTTTACTATTTGCTAACAATGTGTTCGCTACTAAATAGTGTTACACATATAAAATTGTATAAAAGATGGCTGGAGTAAGTTAGAATTAAAAATAAAAGTATTCGTTGTTTCCTTTTTGTTACTGATTTATATTTTTTTTTTATTTTACATATAGGCATAGAAAAAAATATAGTTGAACATTTTTTGAGAAACAAAATTGTCATAGTCTGATTTTAGTGATCATACCCAGGAAAATTTTCTGTTCCAAAGATTCGGTTGTAGAATAGCTACTTTTCATTCACAACCCCTTCTACTGTCGATTCTAACACCGATTCTTTTTGTTTGAAATTGTCCCAAAAGCAACCCCTTCTATAGCTCCAAAGTGGAACCGGTTGCTCTAGAATCAGTTCTGGAACTAGTTCCATATAGGATCACAAGCACTGGTTCCGGAACCGATTGTAAAAAATTTTCTTGGGTAAGTACGATCATACTGGTTGCATTATGATAACTGAAGGTGATTTCATTTAGGATCATACTGCCATCGCTAGGAAAATATTATGACTATTACGTGCTTCAATCATAATATGATTCCCATTAACTACAATAAATTGATACTATTTACTTTGAGTGTGTTAATTAATATTATAATAGGGGTTGTCATATAAACTCGAAAATTCATTGTAAAACTTGTATAAATATAAGCAATATTTTGTATGTTTGGAGTTTGACATTAAACTCATAAACATGCCAGGTTTACAATGTTTACGAGTAGAATACGAGTTTATATGAAAACCCCTAATATATAGGGTTTTTCAATAAGAGCGCTACAAAAGTAAAAAAGTTTAAATAAAACAAAAACGGTTTAGGATATCAATGAAATTCTTTATTCCTGTGAAAGTACGTTCGATGACATTATATATGGAAATCGATCTCTTTTGCATGACCACCATGGGCACGCTTGCAGAAGTCCAGACGCTGAACCCAATTTTCGACGGTTTTCAATCATAAATCGGCCGATACTGCTGCAATTTCACGTTCGATATTCGTACGAAGTTCATCAATCGTCGCTGGCTTGTTGGCATAGACCATAGATTTGACGTAGCCCCACGCTCAATTGTTGATCCGCTAGGACGATTATGACGACCATAAATTGGACGTAGCGCTCTTAACGTTGAGGCCACTGACTCCGAATTTCGGTAGTAAATTATAATAATTTTGACTCGTTGTTGGCTCGTATATCTTTCCATCATGAAATGGCAAACCTTACTGAAGAGAAATGTCAAAAGAGCGGCGAGAAATATGGCGTCGTTTGCTGTCCCTGTCTTTCTACTTTTGTAGCGTCCCTGTTGAACAACCCTTTATATGTGTTTTATTCAATATACTCCCATAAGCTATTTAACAGTCTTATCGATAAGGTTTTGGTACTAACTGTGGAAAAAAATATCCTTTTAAATCGGTGCATACAGGTTTCCGAAAATTGCTGTCACTATGCCACTTAATTGGTAGAAATAATTGGAATACCTTTCAAAAACTTCTCCAAGTTTTTTGCTTTGGGCTGGATCCTGGGTCCTTTTGCATTATCAGTTTCAAGCTTTCGTTCAATCATTATATTCTTTCTAAACTTTTGGATCACTGTGTGCTTCTACACACATAATAATACATGCATAAAAATACGAAATTCATGTCAAAACAACAAAAACTTTCGTAATATAAACCATTTTTCGTATATTTTACGAAATTTTTTGTTATTTTGACATTTTTTCGTAATTTTATGCATGGATTATTATCAGTGTACATTATCTGGTCACGTGTAATTTTCTGGAATCTTTTGTAAGTCTAAAATTCATTACTGTGAAAAGTTAAAGTAAATTTAATGTGCATTTTTCTTTGATGCTCTATTGTGAACCTACACACCAGTCCTGTTGGACAAACTGATGCAATTTTAAATCTGCTATATTTCTCAAAGATATTTTGATAAAAAAAAATCTAATCTTAATCAAGTGTAGAACAATTTCACTGTGAGACAAATGGTAGGGGTCAGTGATCGGGAAGGGTTCAAACTACCGGGGAAAGTTATATCGGTAAAAAAAGAAGTTATACGTGTCCCGGCGATTCGCTGGGTCACCTCTAGGAATCGAGATATATCGATTTGACCGTTGGTGGTCTTTTTTTTTTGACATAACTCGAGAACCACTAGTCCGATTTTGCTCAAACAATTTTAAAAAAAATTAAAAATTACAATTCCTTTAATCTGTTCATATAACGTTTTTCTATATACTCAACAGTTTTGCTTTTGGGTGACCCAGCGAAACGCCGGGACACCTATAACTTGTTTTTGACCGATATAACATTTCCCGTTGGTTTCATCCCATCCCGATTTTGACTGCCGCATATTGTTTTTAGAGAATACGTGTATAACACTTTTTAATGGCACATTCCTTAGCATAAAATTTAAGTGTTTGATGTCCTAGCTGCTGTTGGTCCATTAAAATTCAAACTGTTAATGCCGCTTTTCCATTATGTACAATTGTAATAACTATAAAACTCTATACACTGTGTAAATATTGCATTAAAACTCAGACAATAAAACTTTTAGCAAATGAGTAAAATGTTTCTCATGAGTAATGAAAAGTTTCATAGCCTACGTTTTAATAAAATATCATTGACATTATAAAACAAATCATTAATTAGTAAAATAAATTCTCTCAGTGTAACTATAGCAATAAAAGACTCTGTTAAGTACTTAAAACCATATGACTAAAGATTGTCACTATATTAAAGAAAAGTAGTATAAAGAAATATAATATTAAGCTGGAAATAGAAACAAAAAAATGTAAACAAATTTGTATTAAAGTCACGTGGGATTTCTAAATATGTGGCTTTTTATATTCTTGTACTTTAAGAGTAACTAAATTAAGAAAAAGTGGTTAACGAGCAAGAGAAAAAAGAGTTTCTTTAGAAATTGTTACACAAATTAATATAAAAATAACAAAAAAAAATAGTTTTTGTTTCAAATATAATGATACATAGAGAAAACAGAATGTGACACCCGAGCTTCCTAGTCAGCTATATTGTTCATTTGCAGCCACTGATATATGTTTTGTAGCAACAAAAATTAGTATCTCATTCAATGTAAATGAATTCGACTTTTCAATTTGCTATACAATTAGGGTTTGGGGTTCGGGAATTCCCGGGCGGGAATTCCCGGGAAATCCCGGGAAAAGTTTGCCGGGAATTCCCGGGAAAATAATATATTTTTCCCGGGAAAACGGGAAATTTTAAAAATATTAAATTTTTTAAATTGTTTTTGTTTCGAATAGGATTTTTTAATTTTAGTCA
Organism: Leucophora obtusa; assembly: GCA_949987735.1. Classification (NCBI taxonomy): domain Eukaryota; kingdom Metazoa; phylum Arthropoda; class Insecta; order Diptera; family Anthomyiidae; genus Leucophora; species Leucophora obtusa. Next base: position 127,495,754 of record OX465297.1, on the reverse strand, counting down.
TAAAAAACATTTTAAATACCAAAACAAAAATGTCATTGTTAAAATCTTTCAAAAGGGAATACATTTATTTGACACACAAATAAAATCTTTGCCAAGTAATTAGGAGCATTTCAACTAATAAAGATTTTTCGCATAACTTATTCAAAATTTAAGTAGTAAAACCTAAAAACTTGGTAAAATGTTTAAAAGAAATATGAAAAAAGCTTTGTTTCTTACAAATAATCGCCCTTACTATCTAAATTTTTCAAATGTATAATTTAGGTAAAGTCGACTTTAGTTAAAATATTGGGTGGCAGTATACCTTGACTTGTTTTATTTTTGGAGCATTCTGATTGGTTAATTTATTTTCAACCAATCAAAATATTTGAAAATATAAATATTTTTGTAAGGTTTTCATACACAAAATGAACGAAACCGTTTGATTAAAAATAAAGTCGACTTTAAATTTAAAATACTCCTTTATATTAAGGGTCAATAATTTTATAAGTAACGTTTTCATTAATAAATGTGAAAAGAAAAGACTAATGGTTAACGGTGGTATCTAAATTTGGTTATCCGACATCTAAATTTGGTTCACAAAAAAAAAACAAAAAAAGAAATTGATGGTCATGCGACTTGTCTTAAAGAAAACAACAACAAGAATAACGTTCCAGCTAAAATTAGCAAAGTACCCGAAGAAAAAAGTGTAAGCTGAATAGGCATTAAAGGTTTTATGGTAGGGCAAACATTTCCTGAAATGGTATCCAAATTAGCCGCAGTCAATCCGCACCATAACTAGATCTTCGTTTATTCGAGAAAGTTTTTATAATAAAAAACTGGCATTGCAAAAAAATGAAACCGATGTAAAGAACATTATATTAAATTACTACAATCATATAAAAGATATCATGATAAAAGATATATCGAGCAATATTTCTAAGAATAGGAGATTTACTATAATCTTAGATGAATGGACAAGAATATCACAAAAGAGATATTTGAACATATGTATAAACGGAAATAATTCATTTTATAATCTGGGGTTGGTTTATACATATATCAGGAAGATGTAATGCTGATGGAATAAGTAGAATTGTAGAAATAAGACTACAAGAGTTTTATTTGTCTTTGGAAAATAACATTGTGGCCACCATATCTAATGGGCCAAGTGTGATGAAACGGTTTGTTTCCGACAGTCCAGTAGTAGGTGCTTTCTGCTGGAATCATGCAATTCATTTGGCAGTGCTGCGAGTAATTTATGTGAAATCAAATGTTCAACATTCTGATATTTTTTACTTTGAATTCTCACTACACAGACTGTATTTGTACTGAAATAGTGTTTTTTTTTAACAAAAATTACTTACATAAGTGGTTTTCATTAACAATTTTGTTTAAAAATATTTCCCGGGATTCCCGGGAATCCCGGGAATCAAATTTTTTCATTCCCGTTTCCCGGGAAATAAAAAAGTCCGGGAAATCCCAAACCCTATATACAATATACTTACATTTTCCTAAACACAGGCTTCCAAAGTAATTAAAATATAAAGACTACATCCAGAAAACAGATTCTTGCTGGCACACGAATTTGTTGCCAATCAAATTGTTCAGTTTTTTTTTTATTTGCAGGGAACTCAATCCTTTTTTCACTATTAAATTTTGGTTGTCTCAACTGATTTTCTCTGGTCACAACCAAATAATGCGGTTACCACAACCAAACCATTTTATTGGCAACAAATTCTGTTGTAAGCACAAATCTGTTTTCTCTGTGTATTAATTTTCATTTTTATTACAATACGACATTTTGCTGGGGATTTTCCAGCATCGTCAGGGATAAATTTTCATTAGATTTGGCAACTATACAGAAATACAAGAATAAGTAAATAATAACAATAAACTAAATGATTCACTCACATTCGATTGTGAGATCCATATTCTACTGTCGCTGCAACCAAAACATTTAGTTGGAAAAAATTCGATTGCCACGCTTATTCTGTTTTCTATTCTATTACATACATGTATGCAAGTAAGACCTTAATATTGCATGATTCGAGATAAATTTGGTACAGTAGACTGTTGTATTCTTCAGGGAAATTATGGATTTAATACAAAATTTACTAAAAAAAATCTATTATAAGAATAAAAGTAAATTGAATCGAATCCAATTTGGTTATACGAGTATCATATTGCGTATGATTATTATGGTTGTTTCAAATATTATTACTCATACGTACAGTGTTTCTCTATGAATAAGGGAAAGTAGTGTGCCATGCTTGAAACGCCTGCATTTCAATCATCTGCTATTAAGCGATGGACTTGCAACTCTCTCAATACTTTTTATGGGAAAATATATTATGGGCCTTCGAACAGGAACGAACTCCGACTGGTTAATCTGGGATGGAAAAGGCCCGCTCGTTCGGGCTCTTATACCAAAAAAATGTTAGCTCGCTCTTATGTACAAATATTAGTAGCTAAATAAATATAGCTTCCTCCTTTGGCTCGTTAAAAAAAATTGAAATTAAATATTTAGATATTAGCATATATAGCCAAAAATTTAAATGCACCATTTCCAATAGCATTTCATAAATTATTAAAAATTGTTTAACTATACAAGAGACTTAAATACCCAAACTTTATACCAAAGTATGGTGGCTAATTTGCAAAAAAAATTTGTTAATAAAAATGTTGGGTTTTAATTTTTATTAAAAAAAAAATAAAAATTGTTTTTTCGACCTTTTTATTAATCAATTAGAAATTTATTAATTTAGTTCGAGGCCAATTTCCTTATTATGAATTAACATAATAAGTACTTTTTTCAAAAACTGCTATTTTTCTTCATCAGGATATTCTCCTAACAAATACTTCACAGAGTTTTTACTTTCAAAAACCTCTAAAAAGGTCGAAAAAACAATTTTTATTTTTTTTGCATAAAAATTAAAACCCAACATTTTGACAACACTCGCAGCACGGAGAAATGATTTTTGCCCCTTCCTTGTAATTAACAAAGAAGTGGTAAAAATAAAATTTGTATTTTATTTGTACCGATGGTACGAAATACAAAAACAAAAACTTTTATATTATTTCTATTGTTGGTTATGTCTTTGCAGAGACTTCGAAAACATATTTTATTGTTTACTCCATTCTCATTTCGTTGATGTAGTAGACTACGTTTAATATGAAATTTTGATGTTTCAATTTGCATTGCATTATTGCCACCACTTTCTAAAGAAAACTGAAGAAGGGGACTTGGAAAATCCCCGAAACGATCGTCTTTTCATTCCTGAAAGTGTTTAGAGGTTTTTGAAAGTAAAAACTCTGTGAAGTATTTGTTAGGAGAATATCCTGATGAAGAAAAATAGCAGTTTTTGAAAAAAGTACTTATTATGTTAATTCATAATAAGGAAATTGGCCTCGAACTGAATTAATAAATTTCTAATTGAAAATTTGTTAATATTAATTGCTGATTAAGTTCCTTAATTCATTTTCTGCGGCACAAAGCCTTTTTTCGCATTCCGCAATTATTTCGGAATTTTTTAATTGCGGTGTATTTTAATTCATAATCCAAGGACTACAAATAATACCCACATCTTACACCAAAGTGTGGTGGTCAGTTTACAAAAAATTAACGAAAATTCTTTCCCCAATATATTCGTATGCAGAATGTCATGATTTTTCGCATGCTGATGTGTAATCATAACTCATTATTTTGCGCGATATCGCCATACAAAAGTATTAAGAAATGTAATAATAGAAGCAGGTAGTTACATAACCACATATCTGGTAATGTTTTTCTACAACGGGTCATTAAAGAACACTCAGAAGGAGGCACTATCTATAAAGAAAAACGCCCCAGCAAACAAAGATGATCACTAATCCACAGAAACAAACTCCAAAAACTTAAATTTTTTTTGCTTTTTCTATAAAAGTAATTAGCGAAAGGAGCCCCCCATGTACTTAGAAGTGACGCAGAAAAAAGAATGTGTAAAATCGAGGTTTCCCGCATAAGTTTAATTTTTCGACTGTAGATACAATTTTTAGGATTATTTTTAGAGTCTTCATATTTTGTACCAAAAAAAAAAAAAAAAAAAATGGTAAAAAAACAATAACTATTCTATTCCCAGTCGTGAAATACACAAAAAGTTTTTCATATAGAGACAATTAAAAATACTTTGCGAGCGTTACGAACACTACTCAAACATAGTCACTTTTATGAGCCGTTCAAAAATCTTATTTGTCAACTCCAAAATCGTTGGCTATGGTTTCAGAAATCTTAACAAATGTTCTCAAATTGATTGGTATACCAAAAGGTGGTTGTAAGTCCAATATTTTATAGAAAATAAAAAAAAGTATTATAAAACCAATACGTATTTACAAACTTAAACAAATTTACAAATGCATGAATAAGTTAAGGGAGTTTAACAGTGGAAAGCCTAATCAATTTGTATATAGTTTAGTGATTAATATAGGTCTATGATGGCCGGAATGTGAAAGCTGTAATGGTATTTAATTTTAAAGTATGTTATATTATTGTAAGAATAATAAGTATAAGGCCACTACTACAGTAGTTAAAAGAATTGTTATTATACGCAATAATAAAACAACTGACTGTGAGTACTTCATGATTTCACAACTTTTACCATTTATGTTTAAGGTTATACATACGTATAAGGCTTGCCCACGAAATGACTAGTGCACGAATTGATTGCAATAACGCAATTTCATTTGAATTTATATTTTATTAATAGCTAAGGTGTATTAAATGTTTTGCATGAACGTTTTAACTTTATTTGGATTACCACCCATTAGGGCTTTAAAGGTATTTTCAGTGATCTTCTTGCCAGACAAACTCCTTTTCCGAGAAAAATGTTTCATGTTATCGGCGACTTGCTTTGTACGCTTGAGCTCTCTTTTTACCAATGCCCAATATCTCTCTACTTGCCTGAGTTCTTGGCAATTCGGCGGATTTGGCTCTCTAGGATTTTCAGATTTTCATTAAAAATTCATATTATATTTTTTCGCATTTTTGTTGACTCTCCATTTTAGAACAAAATAATTTATGCAGTATTAATACTTAAGTAAAATTTACCATTATATTTTTCAATGCTAATGTGAATATAAAAAATATTTACTTAAGTAATAATTGACAAATGAAAATGTATGCACAAGTCATATCGTACGTAAACCTTATATATAAGGAATATGTTTAAGTGTCCTTAAGACCCATGAACAATTTTTTTTTAAACAAGTATATGCTTATTATTATAACAGCTGTTTTTATGGGCCTACAACATTTGCAAATAGTAACTGTTTCTTATGACCTCCGTCTATTTAAACTTGAGTGGCAATTTAAAAATCTAAGAAAATATTATGTCAAACAAGGCAAAAGTTAGTTTGTTTCAATAAAAAGTGACAATTTGTTCATAAATCTTTGCACTAAAACTGATTTATCCATAAAACTGGTGAATTTTAAAAAGAATGCAAGAACGGAAAAATAACAAAGCATAAAGTGTAAATTAGTTTCAAATAATTTTTGTTATTACAATATGAAACAAAGTTTCCCTATCAAAAGACAAGATATACATATTTCAAAATTTAATTAGCTTTAAATGCATACAACTGTTACGGGGCAGCCTGACTTGGACATTTCATAGTATAGAGATTTCGATAGTACTTTTCCAAAAAAATATGATGTCCTTTTAGAAAATTATGTAAACCCGCATAGGGCAATCGATTTCATGTGTTTCACATTGTGTATACTGCAGACATGAAATAAGAAAATTAAAAATTTCCAAAAAAACAAAATTGTCTAACTCAAGAAAGTAAGTCGACCTTAAAATTCGGACGTTTCCTGGGTAAATTAAGCGAGGTTGTCTTTCTAATGTGCTATAAAATTTGTCTTTCAAGTGAACTTTAAAACAAAATTCGTTCAGTAATTTTGACAGTAAGTAGAAGTAATATTTAGAAAAATTGAAAGAACTTTTTACTTCAAATATAATTTTGTGTAAACCACAGTGTTGCCACCAGAAAAACCAAAAAATACACAGCCGTAGGTCTAAAATTTTGCAAAACCGTATGAAATTACAAAAAAAATTAATATATTTTCATAATTTTAAAGTAATCTTTATTTTTATAAAAAAAACGAGTAAAAAGGTTAAAGTCGGGCACGCCGACTATACAATACCCTACACCACTCTGGTTAAAACCCAACTAATGTTTGGATCCGAAATTCGAATGGGTTAAAATGGGACTAGTCTCAAAATTTTCTATAATGTGAGTCAGGGAACCAAATTTCATTAAAATATCTTAATATTTGCGACCTGCAGTTTGTAACCGAGCCAATTTTGGGGGACCCTTATATGGGCACTAGGTCTAAACATGGACCGGTGTTAACCAAAATCAATAGGCTTTGTCCTTGGGCTGACATAGGTCGGTGTACCAAATTTTATCAAAATATCTTAATATTTGCGACCTGCAGCGTATAAACAATATAATTTTGGTAGGACCCGTATATGGGTACTAGGTCTAAACATGGACCGGTGTTAGCCCAAATCAATAGGCTTCGTCCTTGGGCTGATGTAGGTCGGTATACCAAATTTTATCAAAATATCTTAATATTTGCGACCTGCAGCGTATAAACAATATAATTTTGAGGGGACACTTATATGGGCACTAGGTCTAAACATGGACCGATTTTAACCAAAATCAATAGGCGTCGTCCTTGAGCCGACATAAGTCGGTGTATCTTAATATTTGCGACCTGTAGAGTGCGCACAGACAGACAGACAGACAGACAGATAGACAGATAGACAGACAGACAGACAGACAGACAGACAGACAGACAGACATACAGACAGACAGACAGACAGACAGACAGACAGACAGACAGACAAACAGACAGACAGACAGACAGACAGACAGACAGACCGATAGACAGACGGACGGACGGACGGATGTCTGACTGGTTTGGTTCGGAGTCTAACGGCTCTACAGGTATCACACGTGAACACGATTTGGAAGAACCCACGTAAGCTGGCCTATATGGCGGCTGCCTCTGGGACCTAACCTAACCTACCATAGCATATAATGCATATGATGTATATCATACGTACAGAAGCACAAACTGATTATGGAACAAATATAATAGACAATTTGCAACGAATATTTTTTCTATTTCCAACGGAGTCGATTAACACGCTGAAATCTTCTAAATCGATAGAAAAAGATCTGAATTTTTTTCTACAAAGAAAACTTAAACAAAATTGTCAGCCATACTTAGCTTAAGTTATCACACTACAAATCCAGAACTACAAAATTTCAATTATTTTTCAGAAGTTATCATTTAATATTAAACAATATTACTAAAGAATTTGGATTGTATCTGGTCTGTGAAGTATTTGATCGTAGATTTTGAACATCTTATTTAAGAAATTATCAACTTTATTTCACATTTATTAATCTAGTTTCTTATCAACTGAATTTTAGAAATAATTAATTTCAAAATTATCTGTCGTTTGTCCGAACTCATCAATTGCATTTGAAAATTTATGAATTGCATTTGAATAATTGTCAATTGTTTTTCAGAAATTAAGAATTGTATTTAGAAATTGTGAACCGTTTCTAAAGAAAACTGATGATGGAGAAGCGATTGTCTTTTCACTCCTGAAGGATTAGAATATTTTGAAAGCAAAAACTCTGTGAAGTATTTGTTTGAAGAATATCGTGATGAAAGTACTTAATATGTTATTTCATAATAAGGAAATAATTGGCCTCGAACAAGAATAAATAAATTTTTTTATTTTTATTATTAATTATGTTTAAAAAGTTATGAGTTGTTTTTAAGATTTACCAATTGTTTTTAGAAATTGGCAAAAGTATTTCGGACATTATTCTATATTGCCTTTGAAACACTATCAATAAACTGATAATTTGTCAAATACAATCAATAATTTCCAATAATATCGAAAATAGAATTAGAAGTTTAAAAATATTGAAAGTCGGAAAAAATAATATTTGTATTTGTTTAGAGATGCCCCTAAACTAATACACATTAGTGTAGCCTAAACTAATCAACTGCACTGTAACTAACTGTTTTGCTGAATCTCTTTTCACTTATTGTTATTGTTGTCAAAAGGAATGCGTATTGATGCATTGTTAAGCATCAATACGTAAACCAAATTATTTTAAAAACACTCTAACTTTAACAATCGAACACAAAACAAGCAAAAACAGTGAACAGTGGTACATTACAATAACTACAAATAATTACAAAACACAAATTACAATAAATATTAAACTTAATCTTAAAACTAACTGTAAAAATAAATATTGTAAATAAAACTTAAGCTAAAAAGGACCGTGTTGTAATTTAGGCAAGCCCTAAACATTTTGGTCCTTCGAACCGGATATGAACCAGTGACCTATGGATATACAGTCCACTTCAAATTCACAATTTGCAATTCCCTCAACGACAACCTTGACCTTACAAACGAAACCCCCAAACAACGAGGAAAGTTTACTGTTCACTGCCATCGTAGAAATCGAAAACAAAGGCGAACGATTCCAGGCAAGAGCTATCATCGACCCTGGATCACAAACAACGTTTATATCCGAAAAATTAAAAAACAAGTTGAAGCTACCCTCAACACGAAACCTAATTCAGTACAGTGGTATGACTAACGGTTCGGGTACTTCTACCAAAGCCTGTTTGTTTAATCTTTGCTCCAGAGTTGACCCTAATTTCAAGTTAGAGGTCTGGGCACAAGTGGTAAAAGACATGTCGCTACTTTTGCCAAGCCAAACGTTGTATCAACCAAATCTAAGTGAGGCTGCAGAATTAGAACTTGCAGACCCTCATTTTTATCAGAGTCGCCCTGTCGACTTAGTAATCGGCCTCGATATAGGCCCATTAATAGTTTGTTGCAAAACACCTATGCGCCTTGTAGGATCGTTTTTAGCGCAAAAAACCGTATTTGGCTGGGTAGTGGGGGGACCATCAAATACACCAAATCGTACAGAAAATGCTGTTTCACTACTCAATACAACGTCCCATGACCAAATCCTTACACGCTTTTGGGAGGTGGAGGAAACCCCAAAAAAGATTTTGAGGTCAGATGAGGACACATTTTGTGAAACCAACTTCCAATCTACAACTCGTAGAATCGAAAATGGAAGATACCTAGTTACCCTGCCCTTTAAAAATGATAAAGAGTTAGGGAATTCAAGAAATATCGCCATGGCCCAATTTTTAAGAATGGAACGGATTCTTAGCCAAAAGCCTGACATTAAGAAACAGTATGATCAGGTAATTTTGGAATACCTTGAGCTGGGACATATGCGGAAAGTTTCTCCCCTGGATATAAATAGTACCCCAAATTATTACCTGCCGCATCACGCAGTAATAAAACCTGATAGGCTAACCACAAAACTTAGAGTAGTTTTCAACGCCTCCAGCCCGTCTTCAAATAAGAGAAGTTTGAACGACATTTTACATCCAGGACCCATACTTCAACAGGACCTAGTGCTCCAAATACTGAAGTGGAGATTCTTCCGATTTGTCTTCAATGCCGACATCACAAAAATGTATCGGCAAATACTAGTTCACCCCACTCAAACCAAATATCAAAGGATATTATTTAGAAAATCTCCAAATGATCCAATTGAAGATTTTGAACTCCTAACAGTGACGTTTGGAGTTAATTGTGCCCCGTTCCTGGCCATTAGAACGCTGCTCCAAATAGCAGAAGATTTCAAACATACACACCCCTTAGCATCACATATTTTGAAGCAAAATATGTACGTAGATGATGTCTTAGCCGGAGGGCACACTTTAAACGATGCCATTGAATCCCGAAAAGAACTATCTAGTGTTCTAAAATCTGCCGGTTTTGACCTGATGAAATGGACTTCAAACGACCCACGAGTCATCCAGGATTTGCCAAACGAGACACTATTACCTCTTGATTGGTTAAACTTATCCGAAAATGCTGGAACGAAGACCCTTGGGATAAAATATAACATTTCGTCAGATTCCTTCACTTTCACAGCCCCAGAAGTCGAAATAAAACAATCGTACACTAAACGCGAAGTGTTATCAACAATTGCAAAATTCTTTGACCCATGCGGATGGCTGGCCCCAATCATTGTCGATGCCAAATTAATCATGCAACAAATTTGGTTAGATAAAATCGACTGGGATGACATCTTGAAAACTCTCACCTACATGAAATGGCAAAAATTCGTACAAAATTGTTCTTTAATCAATACCCTGAAGATACCACGTTGGATTCACTATAGCCCCTCTTGTGACGTGGAGATCCATGGATTTTGCGACGCCTCAGAAAAAGCTTATTCTGCAACATTATATATCAGAATTCAACTTCAAAACTCCGTTCGCACTTTTCTTTTGGCCGCCAAAACCCGTGTTGGCGCTTTACCCCGTTTAGAGCTATGTGGAGCCCTATTGTTAGCAAATTTAACCTTTGGAATCTTACCAAATCTTCAGGTACAAATATTTAATGCCTTTTTTTGGACTGACTCTACAATTGTACTCGCCTGGTTAAATAAACCGCCTTGTTCGTGGAATACATTTGTGGGAAATCGAGTTTCTGAAATATCGGAAAAAGTTGGAACTCAAAATTGGCAACATGTCGAATCCAAAGAAAATCCAGCAGATGTCGCTAGCCGCGGGTGTACACCAAAAGAATTGGAAACACATAACTTATGGTGGTTTGGACCTCCCTGGTTAAAATTACAAAAAAATCAATGGCCCATACCAATTTCTCCGACAGATACAAAAGTTGAAGCAAAACCTACAAAAGTTTTAATAAACACCGTTTATGAAGACCCACTGGTACGCTTTTCATCACTACCCCGTGCTTATAGGGTAATCGCATACGTTTTACGATTATGGCGAAATACGGGCGCAAATCGGTCTCATCTTCGAATTTCCTCGATAGACATCACACCCGATGAAATTAGAGAGGTCAAAAATCGCCTTATAATTTTGACTCAGAAGCATTGTTTTTCAGATGACTATCAAAAGTTATCACAAAAAGTCAAAATTTCATCCAGCAGCAGCCTTTTGACCCTAAATCCGTTCATAGATGGACAAGGTATCATTCGAGCAAATGGGCGTCTTGTTCAATCGCCAGCTCTAACGTATAACGAACGTCATCCAATTTTGCTGCCTCATAACTCTAAATTCACTCGATTGATTACCGAATTTACCCATAAAATTACGTTACATGGTGGAAATCAACTCATGATTCGAGTTCTAAGAACTGAATTCTGGATATTTAGATTGAGGCCCCTAGTTAAAAGTGTGATACACAATTGCAAAACTTGTGTCTTATACAAAAAACAGACACAAAATCAAATCATGGCTTCATTGCCGCCGGAAAGAACGAATATCTCCCGACCTTTCGAAACTACGGGAGTCGATTACGCAGGCCCCTTTGACATACGAAATTTCACTGGCCGAGCATGTCTCATCACAAAGGGATACGTCTGCATTTTCGTGTGTTTTACTACAAAAGCCGTACATCTCGAAGCAGTAAGTGATCTGTCTTCTCAAGCGTTTTTAGCCGCATTTGCACGTTTTATTGGAAGACGTGGATGCCCAGCTCTAGTCTATTCCGACAATGGAACAAATTTCGTTGGTGCAGCAGAACTTATCAAAAAAGACCGCCTAGAGTTTATAAAAAATCTGAAAACCCAGGTGATTCATCATTATAGCCATCAAAATCTTGACTGGAAATTTATTCCTCCCGGTGCCCCTCACATGGGCGGACTTTGGGAGGCAGGCGTAAAATCGTTCAAAACCCATTTAAGAAAAATGATTCCCAATATGAAATTCACCTTTGAAGAGCTGTCTACAATTTTGACTCGAATCTAGTCCTGTTTAAACTCTAGACCTTTAAGTCCTGCTAGCGATGACCCTAATGACCTATCTCCATTGACCCCTGGACACTTTCTCATTGGCGCTCCATTAATGACCCCAGCTGAACCTGAATTATGCACTGAAAATTTGACGTTAATCAACCGCTGGAAACGCATCAAGGTCATCTATCAATCTTTTTGCCAAAGATGGAAATCTGAATATTTAACTGAACTTCATCGCAGATATAAATGGAAAAATCAACGAGAAAACGTTAAAGCTAATGATCTGGTCGTCATCAAAGACAATGATCTTCCACCCAACGAATAGAAATTAGGCCGTATTGTTAAAACCTACTTAGGACCCGATCAAAACAGTCGAGTAGTTGACATACGAACAGCCAATGGAATATGCACTAGACCTATTACAAAAATAGTCGTGTTATACACAAACTAACATGACCTTCTTCGAAACCTTCATCACAAATCTAAAAGGAATGATGTCTACAAAAGAAGCCCCAAGAAACTCAAAACAATCAAATGCTTCAACTTGTAAACCTGAAAGATGACATCACCATTGCACCAATCATGGGGGGGAGAATGTTTAGAGATGCCCCTAAACTAATACACATTAGTGTAGCCTAAACTAATCAACTGCACTGTAACTAACTGTTTTGCTGAATCTCTTTTCACTTATTGTTATTGTTGTCAAAAGGAATGCGTATTGATGCATTGTTAAGCATCAATACGTAAACCAAATTATTTTAAAAACACTCTAACTTTAACAATCGAACACAAAACAAGCAAAAACAGTGAACAGTGGTACATTACAATAACTACAAATAATTACAAAACACAAATTACAATAAATATTAAACTTAATCTTAAAACTAACTGTAAAAATAAATATTGTAAATAAAACTTAAGCTAAAAAGGACCGTGTTGTAATTTAGGCAAGCCCTAAACAGTATTTTTTAATGCAAAAATTAAAATGATTGTTGAACAAAAGCATACCACGGCTATTCCCATCCAAAATTTTTATATTCTTTGGGATAAATCTCGTTGTTTTTACAAATGTTATCGACAACGAACACACGAACATACATATCAATAGTACCCAAAGGCCAACTTTATGTAATTCTCGTCCCGTTGAATTTTTGTACCTTATGTAATGTCTCATATTAGAAATTGGACTAGAGGTAGGACAATATTCTAAATAAATATATGAGAATGTAAAAAGTCCGAACAAAAATTTTTGTATTTATTAATGCAAAAATTAAAATAATTATAAATTACAAATCTTAAAACTAATCGAAAATTTCTGAAAAACGAGTGAAAATTAATATTAAAAAAAAACTTTGTTGACATAAAAATATATATTGCACTAAATACTGTAAGTTTGACATCGCTCATATATATTTTTTTGCTGTATATTTGGTATACAAAGCATCATATTAACAATCCTACTTGCATAGTGATATATTTTTTAATAAACATATTCTGTGAGTTCCTATGGCACAGGCTGCATGTAGATTGACAAAATTCAATTAGACGTTGAATGCAATTTTTGTTATACAAAGTTTCTTTGAAAGCTATTTAGATTATTCAAAGTGGATATTAATATATCTGAAGATATTTCAAATTTTTAGAAACATAACGCAGCTGTTGTGGTCCCTTTTAAAAAGTGAACTTTTTATTTTAAAATAGAGATGCTTTTGTGGTATTACTTTTTAAAGGTCGACCTATGAAAACAACTTTTTTTGACATAAAAATATATTAATCTGTACGCTTCCCTAAAGAGAAAAAAATATGATAAAAAATGTTTAATAGTAAAAGTCTTTAGTCACCTCTACAATTGCGTTTTTCAAAGCAAAAATTAATCGTTTTTATTTGAGATTTTTCTTATAAAATTTTCACCACTTTTTAACACATATGCCTTAAAATAATTCTAAACACTTTTCTTATGTATTGTAATCATATTAGTATTTAAAAAGATTGTGACTTTATTTTTTTTTACATATTTTATACACTTGTAATAAGTGAGTAACATTCAATTGTCATGAAAAATTTGTGGAAATTCGCAATGATTTATCTGTTTAGTGTAACCAAAACGTCACATTCATTTTCAGTTGGTATAAATTTTCATGTCTGTAGTAACTGGTAAGTAAGTATGAGGAAAACGTAATAATAAAAGTCAAATTACAGTAAGGCTTAATGTTTTAAAAATTCAGACACTTTAAATTGAGCAGGAAGTAAAGTACATTTTGAATTCCAGCAGTTCCCGAGTAAAAAAAGTTAATATACAATCATAAGGATTGAGACTAAAGAAATTGTTTAACGCCAATTCCTTATGATTAATGTAAATTTTTATTACATTTGCGCTAAAATATTTCTTTAGCGCCTTTTGCAATTAGTTATATTTTTTTTGCTCATCCATTACCTTATCTACAACTTTTTTTCCGCCGTTAACTTACGAATAATTGTCTGAAGTTAACGATATTATTAACGACAAAATTTGGTAGAAAAGTTACGGTATCAGTTTTAACGACTAATGTAGGTAGTTATTATAGAATTTTGACAATCTAACTACCGATTTTTTTCATTAAAATGTTAGACAATCGCACTAAAGTTCTCCTTCTATCGATTCAGAAAGCTTTAGCACGTTACTATTCTTCGTTTCAGAGAAAATATTCTTTGAATATTATCTAACTGAAGTATTCAATGAGAGATTAATCAGTCGTCGCGATTAATTTAAATTCAGCGACAATCGACAGTCGATATTTTTTGATATTTAGAAAAAGAAGAAAGCAAAACAAGAATGTGGTTTTATTTGTTTTGGCATAATTCATTACCAATTTAATTAGTTTTGTATTAATTATTGTTGTTTTTTAATTTTATTACATTTAGTTCAGCTTTTTTGCGCTAAATTCTGTATTTTTATTTTAAATTATAGTTCTTCTGTCAGAAAAACAAATTTTTGGTAAACAAGGTTCGAATTTTTGCAACTCCGATACGAATTTCTACAACTCTGTTCTGATAGGTAACCCTTATTTAGGTAAAAATATTGAAACAATGTAACAAATATTTTGAGTGTGTATTAGCGCATCGTCATAAAAATAGAATAGATTCTAATACGACGACAAATCGCCGAACGACATGGCGGCATTTTGCTTCCCATACAAAATCTACGAAAAAGTTAAAGTAATAAACTACAGTGCGTATGATAAATATAAAGGGTTTTCCAATAAGGACTTGACAACTTTTTTTTTTAAATAAAACGCAAACCATTTCCATTTCCAAAATTTTGTGATCGACTTAAAATACAATCAAAACAATTATGATTGGAACTCGACTTCGTTCATATGGCCACCACGGGCTCGTCGGCAGCGGTCGATTCGCTGGACCCAATTTTCGATGACTCGGTCACACATTTCGGCCGTAACGGCCGCTTTTTCTCGTTCAATGTTGGCTCTGAGTTCTTCCAACGTCGTCGGCTTGTTGGCATAGACCAATGATTTGACGTAGCCCCAAAGAAAAAAGTCTAGAGGCGTTAAATCGCACGAACGAGGCGGGCAATTGACTGGTCCATTTCTTGAGATAACACGCTCACCAAACTTACTCTTCAATAAATCGATTGTAACGTGCGCTGTGTGGCTTGTGGCACCGCCCTGTTGAAACCACATGTCTTCCAATTCGGGCCAAAAATAATCGGTAATCATGGCGCGATAACGATCGCCATTCACAGTAAAGTGACGATTGTTATTGTCGACGAAAAAATATGGCCCAATGACTCCGCCGGCATGCAAACCGCACCAAATAGTTATTTTCTGTAGATGAAGTGATGACTCATGAAGCACATGTGGATTTTCACCAAACCAATAACGCATATTTTGCTTATTGACGAACCCATTGAGCCAAAAATGAGCTTCGTCACTGAAGATGATTTTGAGATGAAATTCATCATCTTGGCGCATTTTTTCCATAGCCTAATCGGAGAACGTACGTCGCGTCAAGTGGTCCATCGGCTTCAATTCTTGAGTCAGCTTGATCTTGTATGGGTGTAAACCAAGATCTTTACGTAAAATTCGCCATAAAGTGGTCTTGGCGATGCCCAGTACTTGAGAATGCCGCGGAATCGACTGATTGCGATCGTTTGCTACGGACGCCTGAACGGCAGCGAGTTTTTCGTCACTTCGACCAACCCGTTGTCGCATTGGCACGGCAGCATCACACAATGAATATGTAGACTCAAATTTTTGCACTAAACTTGTTATTGCTTGTCTACTAGGGCGAGAATAATGACCGAAAATTGGAGTTAACGCTGTTAAAGTTGCGGTCACCGACTCCGAATTTCGGTAGTACATTTTTATAATTTGCATACGTTGTTCGTTCGTGTACTTTATCATGGTGAAAATGTTGAGTTTACTGAAAAAAAAGGAAAGTAACAGTTAGATGATCAGTGAAATAGTGCGTTCACAAATTAATTCAAAGTTGATCATACTGTGGTTGTAATTGATTATAAAACGATTGTTTAAATGTTAATACAATATTGAAAATAGACACTATTCAGCGAATATTTTCCCCAAAAAGGCGCCAAGTAACACACAGAAATAATTCGAACCGATAGAAATGTATGTGAGCTTTCATTAATTTTGATTTTTAGACCAATTGAGTTATTTATTTCCTTTTTTTTCTTTTTTCAAATTGTTCAAAAAAAAAAAACTGTACACTTAAAATATTTTGCAAGTGTACTTGAAAGTAAATGAAATTTCCCTTGAAAACAGGATCGCTAATATTTAATTAAATGCATTACATTTTCTTTTGTTTTCGACTGTTTAGTAAAATGAACCACAAATTA
Source organism: Leucophora obtusa (assembly GCA_949987735.1). Taxonomy (NCBI): domain Eukaryota; kingdom Metazoa; phylum Arthropoda; class Insecta; order Diptera; family Anthomyiidae; genus Leucophora; species Leucophora obtusa. The sequence continues at coordinate 127,479,046 of OX465297.1, read as the reverse complement.
TAAAAAGAACTAACAAAACTTACTTGTCTCACGTCTCAAAACTGAAATACTACTTAAACAGCTAACAAATTCTGACTGCTAAAATTCCTTGACTGCGGAAGTTCCTTCATATAGTCAAATTTGTAGCATTTTTCAAATTCCGTTATATTATTGTAAATAATTTACTACAAATGACCGCTAAATTAATTGATATTTTACCCACATTTTGGTAAAATTCAAAAGTTTGTTTTTATCTTGTTGTTAGTACATATGATGCTAATAAATACTATGCATATCATAGTAAAAAAATACTGTGCATTTGATACGGCATACTTTTTATATCTGGATAGTTGGCTTGTAAAGTCATATATGTATTAAATCACTTTTATTATGTTTATATATTTTTAATTTAAAACAATTATAAATAACTACAAAATAAAATAATTTTGTGACACCAAGGACCACCAACGACCAATAAATACAAATTATGGTTTATTTAATGTTTATTAAAAAAATACTACAACTCTGTTTGAACAATAACGAAAACAGTCTGCAAACATTGTTATTTGATACTAAGTGGTATTACAATCTTTTTTGTATCATAGGTTTGTTTTTATCGAATTTTGTATGAATATTCCATAAAAATTAAGCATTTATAAAATTTTTAAGCAGGTATAAATTTAGCATCTTTAAAACTAAGTAGTTATAAAAATGCTACAAAGTCTTCAAAATTCATAGCTTTTCTCTTTCAAATGTAAGCAAAAATATTTGAAATTTTAGTATTTTTTATTTCATAAAATATGAAAACCAACAAATGCTAGCAAACGAGTAATGCGTTTGTTAGTAAATGTAAAGCAGGGCACATAAGATAATTGCTCCATTTCGCGTTTCAACGAAGTCTTTGTGCGAAAACAGCCTTTGTACAAAGGCGACCCCAAATGCTTAAGTTTTATTTGCTTACAAAAAAAAAAAAGAAGCAAATTCAGGTAAGTACGGATAGTCGTTTTTTTACAAGTAGTTGTAGGTATAAAATTCGAAAAAAACAAACCTCATGTAACGAAAGGCAGCAATATGAAATATATAAAGTAAACATTGTGAAAAGAATGGAAATATTGATAAAAAAAAATATTTAAATTGCTATTCAAAAAAAAGTTGAAATAACATATGTATTGGAGGAAGTACAGAGTACAGTACAGAGTACAGAGTGTATGCTTAAGTAAACAAAACAAACAAAAATTTGGCAATGACCTCAGTTGGCGCCCTACTTGGTTAAGTTAACGCATTGTTGAGAAATAAGGGGAAAACTACTCTCCGAAATGTCACAAAAGAAGTCTAAAAGAAAACAGTACATCCCCAGAAACAACCTGTTGAAAATGATAAGTTTTTCTAAAGGAAAAAAATACCAAACTTATTTGGTTGCCACAACCTTGTAATTGGGTTTCCCTACACACAGAAAATAAATTGGTTGGAATTCTATCGGAGCCAACTAAATTTTTTCGTTATTAAATAATATGCACCCAATTGGAAATTTCGTGAAGACGTCTTCATGACGGCTTAGCGACATGTCGCCGTCATTGATGACTTGTTGATCCGCTCCCATATAAAATATATATAGACACCTGCTGACATTTCCATACAAATGTAAAAATGTTATCACGACAAGTCAACAGGAGGTCATTGTGTTGAATAAATTTCCAGCATGTGTAAGTAAGTTGTCATCACCATCTAAAGGTTTAGAAACAGCTTTAAAAAATTTGCGTTTTCTTATCATACTTTGCACAATGCTCATTCTTTCCTATCTTTCTTTTCCTTGTAGTTAATTTTCTTCAATTAAAAACTTCAAAGTTTTTCATTTGGTATCACACTCATCAAGCCTCGAACCAGAAAGCCTTGTGTTTGTTAGCTTACCGCCTTACTGCCTTACCCGTTCACCTAAACCATAATAATAGAAATATTTTTAAAAATTTTGCTATATTCCACTTTTCAAATTCAAATCTTAAATTTTATTTGAATCATCCTGTAAGCAAATTCAAATTGTATTAATTTTAAGTGCATGAAAGCCGCTGCCCTGATAATAAGTAACAGAATTTTTCTAAAAATCTTCCACCTTTTTTTATTTCTTCTATTTATTTATATAAAAAAAAATATATACTGTTTTGCCATTGATCAGTAAACTTTCGTCGTGTTAGCCTACATCATTTTGGAAAAAAATATTCTTTGAATGTTCAATATTCAATTACATTAAAATACATGTTTTATAGTGAGTTAGGTCATACGCACTGATATCCCAACTGATTATAGAATTAGATTTAAATTTTTATCGAGCATTTTTGATGTATAATATTAAACGAATATTTTCTTTAAAACTACAGAGTAGTATATTGGAAGATGACAAAGCAAATTGTGGTAAATTCTTTGTTGCTGTTTTTGTTTTTTCTTTGATATTTTCAATGTTTAATAACACTCCTAGACGAGAATAAGAAATACTTATTGAGTTTGTAATTTATTTTAACAAATATTTCCAGATATTCTAAAAACGTCGTCCCCTGACGAATTCCTTAGGCAAGAATGACATCCGGATAGGGACATGCCTCCAACAGATTATTTTTCACAATTTCTAAAATACGTTTGGGATTTTAGCATATCTAATTCCTTTAATGCAATTAATGTATATCCCGATAAAAATAAATTAAAAAAAGAAGCCGTGTGACATTATGAAATTTTCTCAGTCGATAGAAAAATATCTCATTTTCTTTTACAAATAAAACAATAAAAATAAAATTTTGCGGAATTTTAGATAAATAAAGTTATGCCTTACACTAGATATTTAGTTCGGAATCTATGGCACCAAATATTAACTTTTTAAAATGTGGGTTGAGCCATGCCTGCCGGATATGGTCTAGTGGTGAGGACGACGCACAGTGCTTTAATCCCATATAACGATTGGACAAAAGTAGAAGGGGTGGAGAAGAAATGTTTAGAATGTTTCACAAAAATGTTCCTCGTAGTGTTTTACAAAAGTCCGATCAACACATCCTATACCTAAAATTGAAGTTTCACATGATTTGAATACTTAACACTCCTAAATGCGTGAAATTTGTGTAAAAATCATGAATTTAGGCATTTAAAAAAATCCATTTTTTTGTAAATCGTGATAAAAATAGTAATTAATTTTTTAATGATCTATTATATAACAGCATAAACTTAAAAAAAAAAAAAAAATATCAAATTTTGTATAATTTTGTTTTATACTCTATCAAACTTAAGTAATTTTTGGATTTTCAACAAAAAAAAAAAATGTGTTTTTCGGAGCAATAAAAAATAATTGTTTTGTAACTCTTTGGGCTAAATTCCATATTTTAATTTAACCCCAAATATATTGAAGTAATAAAAAAACAAATCGTCGAACAAGTTTTCAAACAAATTTATTTTTTAGAAGTATTTTCGTGAAACAATTAAAACCCATTTTTCTGTTAAGTAATTTTTTCATAAAATTCTCGAGTTTAGCGCCCTCTCTTGGCGGCAAAAGCAATCACACCAAATATTTGTTTTCACATTTATTTGAGTTACTTTCTTATCTTTAAAAAAATCCTTCTTTAATCACAATTTGAGACAAATTTTTGTTTGTATTTCTGTCCATGGGACGAAGTATAGTGCGGCGGGACAGCTTTCTTTTTATTTTCTCTAGCCTTTCTTTCAGTTTTCACAAAAACATAATTGTACCCGTTTTTGTATAATTTTTTACATATCTTTTGTTTATGTCATAATTTCAAGTATTGTATTTTTTCCTTATTAGATACTACTACTACTGCTGTTGGTGATCGTTTTTTCTTTATAAGTATAATGAACGAGTAGAAAGGTTAAAGTCGGGCATGCCGACTATACAATACCCTACACCAGTCTGGTTAAAAGCCAACTAATGTTTGTATCCGAAATTCGAATGGGTTAAAATGGGGCTTGTGTCAAAATTTTCTATAATGTGAGTCAGCGCACCAAATTTCATTAAAATATCTTAATATTTGCGACCTGCAGTTTGTAACCAAGCCAATTTTGGAGGGACCTTTATATGGGCACTAGGTCTAAACATGGACCGATGTTCCCCAAAATTAATAGGCTTCGTCCTTGGCCCAACATAGGTCTGTGTACCAAATTTCATGAAAATATCTTAATATTTGTGACCTGCAGATTATAAACAATATAATTTTGGTAGGACCCTTATATGGGGACTAGGTCTAAACATGGACCGATGTTCACCAAAATCAATAGGCTGAGTTATTGGGCTAACATAGGTCTGTGTACCAAATTTCATCAAAATATCTTAATATTTGTGACCTGCAGCGTATAAACAATATAATTTTGGTAGGACCCTTATATGGGCACTAGGTCTAAACATGGACCGATTTTAACCAAAATCAATAGGCGTGGTCCTTGGGCCAACATAAGTCGGTGTAGGAAGCTCCATCAAAATATCTTAATATGTGCGACCTGTAGAGTGCGCACAAGAATGCATGGACAGACAGACAGACAGACGGACGGACGGACGGACGGACGGACAGACGGACATCGTTAAATCGAAATAAAAAAAATTCTGAGCCGATCGGTATACTATAAGGTGGGTCTAGGACCAATATTTTTTGGTGTTACAGACATCAGAACAAACTTATAATACCCTGACCACGTAGTGGTGTAGGGTATAAAAACACCCATTCATTTAGTGCTCTTTTAGTGTGTAGTACTAACTACCACATGGGTACTTCCCAGCAAAAACAGACATTACCGAGTAATTAAGCGAGTAAGTAGCACACAAAGGGTTTCACTACTTACCAGGCTATTTACTCGCAACATTACTTTTGTTCGCGATGTCCAAAAATTCATGGGTGGTCATTACCCTCTCGCTTACAAAAAAAGTGGGAATAACGAGTTACCCATAGTGAAAGAATAAGTAGTTACTCACAAAGATAGAATAAGTGGTTACTCAGAATTTAGGAAATAAGTGGTTACCCTACATTGTAAAATAGTTGGTCATATTGCAAAATAAAACTTTTTACCTTGGAAAATTTAGTTCAAAACAAATTTATAAATAAAATGTTAATATAAAAAAGACTTAATCAGTACTTATTTAATCAATTACCAGTAAGTGATTACTTTGCACGAATATATAAGTACTTCTATAACTTATTACCGGTATTTTATTATTCATTATTTTGTATTTTAAAGTAATGCAAAAGGTAATGACTTATCATTACTTGGTAATCCGTATGGTAATGACCTGTCATTACCATGTTTTTGCTGGGTTAGGCTGTCGTCAGCACCAACCACAGACCAAGTATGTTTGTTTTCATCAGGCACATATTTTAGTGACGGTTTTAACCTCGTGCATTTACAGAGTACATAAGGAAACAGCACAAATGACAACATTTTGCGATGTTTCGTTATGAACAGTAGTGCACCAACAGGAAAAAACATTTGATCTCCATAGTGGGCTAAACAAAAAAATTTACCCGTAAGCTCTGTGGCACCAACATTTTCTCTGGGCTTATTAAACAAACAAAAAAAGGGGAGGGGGCTACTCTACACATTCTATACTTTAAATATATAGTGCATTATTGAAATATTATAACTGATTAAATTTGTGTTGTGTCTGTTTTATAAATATAGCAGTAATATAACCTTTGTGTCTCCGAAAAGAAGTTGACAAATCAAACAAAGTATAAAAAGCTACTAATTAAATTTTCAACTTAAGATGTCTGTTGAATTTCATTATAATTGCAATCTAGTACAACAACCAGTTCATAAATTTTATAGATTTTTGTATCCGTTAATTAAAAGATTTTAATTTACATTTCTTACAATTAAAATGACATATTAATTTCCGTTATAATATGGAATTCAAATTAATACACAATGCAAATTAAAAAATCCCAAGTACGCTTATCAGTTAGGGAATCGAACGTATAATCGACATGATAAATATAATATTAATCATACGCAGTGATGTACAAACTGATTACACAGTACAACAGCCAATCTGGGGGGTGAGAAATTCCAAGTCAGGGTGATGGTACTAGGTCAGTATAGTAAAACCCTCAAAGGGTTTGGCGTTCGTATGTGTCATTTTTTTTATGACACATACGAACGCCAAATTTAATTTTTAGGCAAAAAAATATTTTTTTTTCTACACAAATTTATTTTTACCGGCAAAACTGTTGATTATAAAGAAAAATGTTATATGAACGGATTAAAGAAATTGTAATTCTAAATTTTTCTAAATTTGTTTCATCAAAATCGGACAAGTGGTTCTCGAGTTACAACTAAGCGAAAAAACATCAAGATAAGGAAAAAATTTAAAAGGTCATAAAAAAAATGACACATACGAACGCCAAACCCTTTGAGGGTTTTACTATACTGACCTAGTACCATCACCCTGACTTGAAATTTCTCACCCCCCAGACAATAATCCCAAAAATGTTCCATAGTGTTATCAGAGAAGACAGAAAAAGGCAAAGTGCAATGTGTTTAAAGCAAAAAAAAAATATTGTAAAAAAGCAAGAAAAAAGCAAAAATAAAAAAACTTGGAAAAACAATATTTTTTTTAATCAAAGTTGAGAGAAAAAATATATATATATTTTTTTTTTTTTTTTTAGCGAAAAAAGTATTTTTGGTTAAAAATTCTTAAAAAAGCAATTCAAAGCTCAAAAATCTTAAGAAAAAGCTACCCAGTCAGAAAAATACAAAAGGGAAAGCGGTGGCAAAGCACTTTAACAGGTGGTACAAGTACTGGCAAAAAGTGCTTTCTCATTCCCAAAATCATTAGACAAAAGGCAAAGCACTGGAGGAACAAAATTTTTAAACGTTGCCAAAACGCTGGCAAAACCAATAAATAGGTGGTCTGGAAATATATTTTCCAAAATAAAATTTAAAAAACGTTCATATGTATTTTTTTTGGTCGTGCCGTGATTTATAAAACAAAAAAAAATTTAAATTAAAAAAAATCAAACAAAAACTTTTTGCTTGCAACTGGATTTGAACTCGGAACCTTCTGACTACAAACATTTTTTAACGAAGCGTCAGCATTTTTATAAAATCATTGCTCTACCAGTGAATTGGTTTTTGTACCCCTGGTAGCATTGGCTACGTAGCACTGGATAACTACTGGTTGCAAACCGTGGCATATCACTCTAAGCCAAATCTTTGCCAGTGATTTTTTTTTATAAACCACCGAAATTTTTATTAAAACAAATACTGGCAAAACGCTTTTTGCAAACGCTGGCAAAGCGTATTCTGCCAGTCATTTATTTTTAACACCGTGGTATGCCAGTGCTTGATTTTTGGGTATTTTAAAGCTAAAAAACTGAAAATACAAAAAAGCAAAAAGAAGCAAATATGAGTAAAACAAGCAATAAAAAGCATAAAAATCAAAACCAGCAATTTTGTCTTCTCTGGTGATTATAGAACAGATATTTAAAATTATATTGAGTATTTGTGATGTACGCGGTATTAAAAGGAAATTTTCTTCAAAACGAAGCCGAGTGATATGATGAAACTTTCTCAATGGAAAGATACACATCAGCTTCTTGTTAAATATAAAATAAATAAAATTAAAAAAAAAATTTTTTTAGATAAATTGAGTTGTATACTAGAAATACTAGCTATATTTTAGCTCATGCTTATCAACGTTAAGTATTTAACGCAATTCTAAGTTAAATTGATAAGAGTATAAAAAATTATTGAATACTTAGAACTTATAATATTTGCGGTATAAAAGAATGCATGTCAGCAACATATTTTGTGTATAAACGTTGAGTTTTCATTGTTGGTAATTATCCACACGAGAAATGTGTTATTCTTTATCTTAAACACGTTTTTGTGTACTTTGAGTTTATTCTTTGTGTGTCGAAAAGAAATTTAATGTTACTTCTGAGTTATTTAAAAAAATATTATATAGTACAATTTTAGAAATGCATCAGGCATGCGACCTATCAAAACCGATACACTTCAGGACAATGATCACTAATGTGGACACCAAGTTTAAAAATTAGGTCCAGTTTTTAAACAATAGTAAATTTATCTTTTGCTAAAAAACAAGTTTTTCTTTAAAATTGCTAGATAACTCATATACCTAACCAAAATTTGGATAAATTTTATTGTGGGCTTAGAGTATGGACTTTGAGCTTTAAGATTCCTATCAAGTAATTGCGATTAAAAAATCAAACCGGATTTGCAAATTTCTAACGCATGGCCTACAGCCTTTATTTCAAAATTTTCTGAAAGCTCAATCTGAATTGCAAATTCTGCAGCTGTTTTGTTTTAAATTAATTTTGTATCAAGTAACTATGGTAAAAAGATGTAAAGTCTGTCTTTGAATAGCATATTTTAGGAAATTTCACTTCAGTTGACTCTGTTGGTGTTGATCTGAAAGCATTTGTACTACATTCACAAATACGTTATTATCCGAATTTTGTTAACTAAGATTTGTTACAGATTCGTTCTTTCTAAGGTATACAAAATATGAACTTTTTAGACTTAGTAAGTTTTTTCTTAAAACTAAGAAAGATAGTGTGGTGTTAACTAAAGGCATAAATCAGAATTTGGGGTCTTATTTTCGTTGTTAATTATTTATTAGCGAAATTCCTAGAAAAGGGAAATTATAATTTTAAAAACATAAGGAACACTGTTTCACTGGGGCAACAGAATATATAAAACGAGTGAAAAGGTTAAAGTCGGCCATGCCGACTATACAATACCCTACGGCAATCTGGTTAAAAGCCAACTAATGTTAGGATCCGAAATTCGAATGGGTTAAAAAGGGACTTGTGTCAAAATTTTCTATAATGTGAGTCAGCGAACCAAATTTCATTAAAATATCTTAATATTTGCGACCTGCAGTTTATAAACAAGCCAATTTTGGGGGGACCCTTATTTGGGCACTAGGTCTAAACATGGACCGGTGTTAACCAAAATCAATAGGCTTCGTCCTTGGGTAGATATAGGTCGGTGCACCAAATTTCATTAAAATATCTTAATATTTGCGACCTGCAGTTTGTAAACAAGCCAATTTTGGGGGGACCCTTATATGGGCACTAGGTCTAAACATGGACTGCTGTTAACCAAAATCAATAGGCTTCGTCTTTGGGCTGATATAGGTCGGTGTACCAAATTTCATCAAAATATCTTAATATTTGCGACCTGCAGCGTATAAACAATATAATTTTGGGGGCACCCTTATATGGGCACTAGGTCTAAACATGGACCAGTGTTAACCCAAATCAATAGGCTTCGTCCTTGGGCTGACAAATTTCATCAAAATATCTTAATATTTGCGACCTGCGGCGTATAAACAATATAATTTTGGTAGGACCCTTATATGGGCACTAGGTCTAAACATGGACCGATTTTAACCAAAATCAATAGGCTTCGTCCATGCGCCGACATAAGTCGGTGCACCAAGTTCCATCAAAATATCTTAATATTTGCGACCTGTAGAGTGCGCACAAGAATGCATGGATAGACAGACAGACGGAGGGACGGACGGACAGACGGACATCGTTAAATCGAAATAAAAAAATTCTGAGCCCATCGGTATACTATAAGGTGGGTCTAGGACCAATATTTTCTGGTGTTACAAACAACAGCACAAACTTATAATACCCTGACCACGTAGTGGTGTAGGGTATAATTAAAGAAAATAATCTGTCCTATTTGAATGTGGCATAACATATCGTTCAGATTTTCAATTTTGTATTTTCTTGCAAAGAGTTTCCCAAAAAGTTTATTTTTCTCATAAAAACTTCTTTTTAAAAATATTGCTTAAACTATAGATAACTTTGAAATTCTAAAGCCATATTCATAATCTGTGTCCCAAAATCTAATGAATGTCGCAACCACGATGCATCAAATTTTTCTTATTGTGTTGAACTGTGTAATTGAATGGTTAGAGCCATAGTATAATATACCCAATAAACAATTTTGCTGGAAATCTAGTTGAAATCAAGCGTAATTCCAGTCACATTTTCTAATTTCAAGCCTTGATTTATACTTGATTTACACTTTAACTCAATAGCATATTCCAGCAAAAGGGACATTGGAATTCCAGTCGAACATAACACTTTAAATAGCCTTTAATTCAAGCCTTGAATTACAGTCCAATTCAAGTTCAAACAACACACTAAAAACCCTTGAATTCAAGCCCTATCTTCAAGCACAAATCAAACCAAATAAAACACGATAATTGTAATATTTAATGCAATTTATTTGCATTAATACACTCAAAATAGTTTGTAGTTTAAATTAACTGAAAATGTAATTTAAAATAAATGAAAAATCACTTGAAAACCGGTCTACTGACTTTTCATTTAAATCAAAAGAACTTTTCATTTATTTTTAAATGTTAATAAATAAACTACAAAATCCTTAAAAAATAATGATTTTTCATTTATTTCACTTTTTTAAATTTAAAAAAATTAACTTCAAAATCCGTAAGAATAAATGATATTTAGTTTATTTCGTTTTTTTAACTGACCTAGAAATCGAAAAGGAATTATTTTTTTAACAAAACATTTTAAATGAAAATATTAACTGTAACAGAAAATCCGTATTTGTATGTAGTTTATTTTTTTAAATAAACGACAAAAACAGTTAAAAAATATATTTCTTTGTATTTTAACTGAATAATCATTTAAAAATAAATGTACGGATAACTTTTTAAATAAACTACAGTCAGTTACTGTAATAATATTTTCAGTGTACATATAATTATTTTTTCATACATACATTAACATTTATATTGTTCTTTTATTATCCAATTTTGTTGTAGTTTCTCCTTCCTTTTTCTGGTAGCGTCAAACGTTGTATTGCTCTTCGTAGGTAAGGAGAAGATAATCACGTTAGAATAAAGTTTAGACTCATAGAAATATCAATTACTTACATCTTTATTATAATCCATGGACGAAATTCAGATTCCTTTTATGAAAAAATGGTTTTAAGTTCGTTTATTTTTCCAGTATTGACAAGAATAGAAAAACAAATTATTTCAATTTGTATTAACTGGATTTTCACTGGAAAAAAAAACACTTAAAACAAAGCTGAATTCAAGCATTTTTTACAGCACTTGAATTTTTAGTTTTTCAGTGTTTATTGGGTAGTAGCTTTACTAGTTTTCTGTAATTTGAAAAAATGAAATAGTGTTTGTAATTTTACATGTACATGTGGTTCTTAATACCACTACAACTACATGAGATAGGGACCAGCTCTCATTTTTTTAATGAGTGGGGCTACTATAGTATACTATGGTTAGAGCATCGAACGTATACTCGATATGACAGAGACAATATTAATCATACGCAGTGGTGTCACAACTGATTATAGCATAAAGACGAAAATTTGTATTGGATATTTTCAGTGTGTTATAAAGTTTGCTAAAAACCGAAAAATTTAAAATCCGCGGTTTAGATTTTTCAAAATTTTTAAAACCGCGGTTTCGGTTATTTTTCGGGTTTCTATTGATATTAGTAAAATTGTTTGAAAATAATTAAATATATATATAAATTAAATATTTTAACACACTCAAGATATTTTTTTAAATTCAATTGAATTTCTCACTCGAATAAAAACAAAAACGCCATTTCAAGACCTTTCCGGGGGCGAAAAACGCGGAAACCCCTATAAGTTTAAAATTTTTATTCTTTTTTCGGCAATAAAAGTACTAAGTACTGCAAGAGCTTAAATTTAAGTTTTAGCAATTTGCTTAAAACAACATAAAGTCAAAATTTTATAAATTTCACGGAATAACAAATAAGATGGTGAAAATCTGAACTGAATATGTGAAACTCGCCATGTCTTAAACCACATGACTTTTTGGTGCAATTCTTTTTCCAAATTTATAATCCTCAGTTTATATTATCTAAAATAACAAAAGCTGTGTTTTCAACTTATGTATATCCGTTAACTCAGAAAAAAACTCAAAGTACGCAACAACGTTCTTGAGACAAAAATTAACACATAACTTTTCCTATGCACGTTAACTTTCAACGCGGATAATTGTCAACGTTGAAAACTCAACGTTTATACATTATGTATGAGCGAAAATGCGGCTGAAATCAAACAATTCTTTAAAGTAATATTTAATTCAGAAAATGCACATTTCAATTAAGGCCCTGTGCGGGGTGGCTAAATAAATTCTAAACTAAATACAAATTGACAAAATGGTTTAAAGTTTATTTGAAAATTTTTTGAAAACTCTTTAAAATTTCATAGAATTTTGAAAACCTGGATTTAGTTTAGATTTTATTTAGCCAGTTCGCACCCATCCTAAATACAAAATTTTGTACAATAACAGCTGAACCTTTTTCGAAATTCAGGACTCAATAATATGTAATTTAATTTATTAATTGGTTAAATTACTTATTAAAAACCGACTTATTTATGAAGGTTTTCGGTTTCGGTTTTGAAGATTAAAAACCTGCTGTTTTGGTTTCGATGAAAACCGAACAACAAACTCTGGTGTACAATATTAAACTAAAATATAAAGTGTGGTTTTTGTTGTAAAAACAAAAAAATAACTGGTATATATTTGAGCTGATTTTCATTCTAAAATTTTCTTAAAAATTTATTTAATTACAAAAATCTATATTATAACCTACAGAGATACCCATAAAAACATTCTGGTGTTAATGCATTAATTCTCAACCATTGGTTCGAGGAACTTTTTTTTCAAAAGTTTTACCTTATTTGTTGTAAACAAATTTTGAAGTTGACGTTGATCTTAAACCGAACAAAATAAAACCTATTCTAAAATATCTTCTTAAAAACGAAGCCTGGCAGAAGTATGAAATTATCTCATTCCATAGAAAAACATCTGTTTGTTTTTTTCAATTAAAAAACAAGAGGTACTCATTATTACTCGTAAATTCCCTGTAAACAATGTATAAATGCAAGCCATATTTTTATGTATGGAGTTTGACATTAAACTCATAAACATACCAGGTTTACACCGTTGACGAGTAGAATACGAGTTTATATGAAAACCCCTAAAGTTTGTGTGTGCCTATCCAGTAGCAAATGGTCGAAATAGTTCTAAAACGTACTAGTTTTTGGACTAGTAATTCCATAACTAGTTCGCAAAATAATCATTTTGAACCAGTTGTGTACTAGTTAAATACAAGCTATGTAGAGACTTTTAAAAAAATTACCTGAATTAAAACATGAGATTTGAAATTATTTTTTTTTTGCATTATATTCAATAAAAAAATAAGAATTTGTAAATAAGCGCTTAAAATTTTTTATTGTGAATTGAATTGAGGAGTAAATCAACTGGCACAATTCTGGTGCCAAAGTCTCAATCCAGAACTAGTTTAGTAAATTTCTTATGAGTACCAGTTTAGCTTCTGTTCTTCCTTTAACAATTTGTATACCTAATAGTTTCATTGAAAATGTGCAGAGACTGTTTCAAAAGATTTAATTTAAATACGAGTTTTGGAATAATAGTTTTGGTTACCTTTGTTTGTAATATGTAATACATTCTGAGTATGCAAATAAACACTAAAATGTTTTATTATCATTAGAAATCATAAACACAAAATATTTTAAATATCATTTGGTACATGGATATAATTATCTCAGTAAGAGGAAACTATCGGTCTAATCTGCATTTTATCAAAGGAAAAACTTTTTGTTTTATCTATATAATTCAGATAGGAACCAACTGGTACAGTACTATTTCCAAAGAGTAACTTCGGAACTGGTTCCGCGAGTGTCACATTAGTACCAGTTTCACTCCCTATTTTTCGTTCTTAAATTGTAATTTCCAAACTAGTTACACAACTAGTACCAAAGTGGGAGTTTGGCGACAATTGCCCCTATCCCTATGACATCTCCATGTTAAATTCTACAGTTGTTTGTATGGAGAGGCGGTAGAACTCGTACTAGTTGCCTGGTTTAATTAAACTAGTACATAACTGGTTCTGAACTAGTATTTTTTGCTACTGGGTATATCAGAGACCCAAAATAACTGTTATATTTCTTTAAAAGTCACCACCCAAATTTAATTCATTACAATATTTCATAATGGAGCATATATTTAAAACTTTTTATAAAAGTTACAGAATGAATTTTTTGAAAAAAATTAAGCACTAACTTTTTTATTTGATAATAAAATAAAAATTAAAAATTGACCTAAATTGAATGTCGGAAGGTGCTGGAATATACATATTTACTCACTTTTAGTCACTGTTCAATCTTTTATTAACACTAGTTGACATCATCAGGATATTATAATTGTTGAAGTCATTGGTTTTATTTATGGCTTTTGATTTATATTCTTAATTGTTATTTTTTGATAAAGAAAAAAAAATCACAAAATAACTTTTATTATTTCTGAAAAAATAAAAATCGTGTTTGGATTGTTTTTGTTTGAATTAAAAATAAAAATCAAACAGAGCAAATAAACAGAAAATTAAAAATATCCAAACAAGAAATAATTGTAAAACAATCAATTTTTTGAATAAAAGTTTTAACTGTTACGTCCCTGGCTTATATTGATCTGAGTAAAAAAAAAAAATAATGACTGAAAGTCGAATAGCAAAGAAAACAACGTATTATTTACATTGCATTCAATGCCTTACATGGGTGCATGCGCGGTTCCAGCAATTAATATAAGGGGAAAATCATACGCCACCGTAGGCAAATACATTGAGTTGGGCACTGAGGCGTATGATTTTCGCCCCTATATTAATTGCTGGAACCGCGCATGCATGGGTGAGATCGTTAAGTGGTCTTTGTATACTTACGTTTATATCAAAGGTATAGTGTCTGAGAATTTGTCTAAAAGCATGGGCTCAAAATATGCTCAGAATCTGAGCCTTTTTCTATAGGAAAAGGGCTTAATGCTTATTGAATAGGAAAAAGTCCCCAAAATCTGTGAACTATCTAGGGACTTAAGCCCAAATTAGTTAGGAAGCATCATAATAAAGTAACGCGTAGCACACTTATAATAAATAAAAAGAGTATAAAAAAACTATTGCTTTTTTATCTTTCTCTTGTACATAAAATTAAATGTCAAGTAATAAAATAGAAAATTTTTATTTTCAATAGAACTACTTTACGATTTTACTTGACAACAGTTTCAATACAGAACAAAAAGACAAAAATATTTTCGATATTACTTTAACACATTGAATTGATTACAGATAATTGCTTTTACTTTACGATAAGACTAACGAAGTCTTTAAGAAAAATTGTCAGGAATTCCCGAGAATTGTGAGGAATTTTTCTTTTAGAAAAACTATTAGATTCTGAGAACATTTTCAAAATCCCTATATTGTGGCGACTTTTTACTGCATAAAGAAACCCTGATATCCTGAGGGATTTTTCCTATAGAAAAATTATTAGATTCTAATGACATTTTCCTAAAGAAAACCCTTTAGGTTCTAAAAACAATCCTGAAGGGATCTGTCGGATTCAGAGGAATTTGTCAGAGAGATAACTTTTTCCTATAAAAACCATGTGACTCTGAGGAAGTTTTCCAATACAGGCTCATCAGAATATAACGTTTTTCTATATACTCAACAGTTTTGCCGGTAAAAATAAATGTTTGTTACCGCTGCCATAAAAATCAATAACCTTTTGTTTATTACTTTTTTTTAATATTTTAGGCAAAAAATATTTTTTTTTCTTCATACATTTATTTTTACCGGCAAAAGTGTTGAGTATATAGAAAAACGTTATATGAACAGATTAAAGGAATTGTAATTTTTAATTTTTTTAAAATTGTTTGAACAAAATCGGACTAGTGGTTCTCGAGTTATGTCAAAAAAAAGGCCACCAAAGGTCAAATCGATATATCTCGATTCCTAGGGGTGACCCAGCGAAACGCCGGGACACGTATAACCTCTTTTTTACCGATATAACTTTTCCCGATAGTTTGAACCCTTCCCGATCACTGACCCCCACCATTTGTCTCACAGTGTAATTTAACAAAAGATTTTAAAAATTTGTACTAGTTAAAGAAATTATGTATGAGAGAAACTGTCAATAATCTAGGGAGTGTATTTTGTAGACTTATACAGAGCTGCATTTTCGTAAAATATCGACAGTTTCATCGTACATGAAAATGTGCTTTTAGGTTTGTGTTAGGCTTAAATGTAATCATAAAATTTTTTAATAATAAAATACAATATTAAAAAATGATAATAATCTTTTATTTTTGAGGGCTATAACTTATTTGGTAAATTTACATGCAAATATGGTAAATTCACACATAACTTCTGAAAATTTTTACGCATTTTCAATGTACATTTAAAAATTTCGTGTATAATTAACTTACTCAGCATGTGTTATTTTGTTTTTTTTTTTTCAATTATGCACTCGGTGTTAATTTAGCGTACTTATAGTAAGAGCACAATTTTTAAAGTTAAAGTCGGACATGCTGACTATATAGTACCCTACACCAGTCTGATTAAAATCCAACACATGTTTGAATGGGTTAAAATGGACTTGTGACAAAATTTTCTATAAAATGATAAAAAACAGAAAAACGGAAATATAGCCAAATGGGCTATAGGTCCAAAAATGAACCGATCCTTTCTATGTGAGTCGGTGACCCTAATTTCGTTGAAATATCTTCGTATTTGCAACCTGCAGCGTGTGAAAAAGCCAATTTTGGGGGGACCTTTATATTAGCACTAGGTCTAAACATAGACCAATTTCATCCAAAATCGTCAGTTTCAAATTTCATCAAAATATCTTAATATTTGCGACCTGTAGATTGCGCACAAGAATACATGGACAGACAGACAGACGAACGGACGGACATCATTAAATCAAAACAAAAATTGATTCTGAGTCGATCGGTATACTAAAAGTTGGGTCCAGGTCCAATATTTTTTTGTGTTACAAACATTAACACAAACTTATCATACCCTGTCCGCGTAGAGGTGTAGGGTGTAATTAATTAGGGTGTATGTAATTTTCTCACCCTGTATTAACAGCTTGTACCTGCGAGCAGGAAACAGGCTAGTTTTAAGGAAATCCAAAGATGAATTAATAAATTTTATACTATAATAAAATAAAATGAATATAATAAAACTATAATAAATATGGCGAACTCTGTCAGTATTAATATCAAAAATTATAATTTTATCATTAAAAAATATAATTATATCATTAAATGGTGAAGAAAACCAATTTAAATTTCCTATTTGAAGCTATATTTCATACATATTTCCTCACTAACTGAGAGGATTGCACTCTCCTTGTTTTCCAAACTCTTTGATAAAATATCAAAAAAGTGAAACATGCTACAAGAAAAGAGTATAAAAAATAAAGTGCTTTTTTATTGGAGCATTGCCTAAAACAAGGTTTTCTATGCCAGCTCAAAAAAAAAAAAAAGGAAAACAGTGAAGATAAGTAATTTGTGACAAAATTTATGTGTGAGTACATATCATACTTGGAAGTTTTTTATTAATATTGAAATTTCATCGCTACTAGTTAACACTAATGCAAATGGCACAAATTCGTTACCATTTAATGGCAATAAAATATTTTTTAAATAAATATTACTAATGACTATGAAACCGCAGTAATGCACAGAGTATTACTAGAAATAGATACAAAAGCATTTACTTACAAAAAATACTAACAAAAATGGAGAACAGCATAGGCAGAGAAAGTTATAATACATATTTTTTATGGATGCCTGGGACATATATTACATAGGTATTAGACATACATACATAAAATAATTATTTTTATACAGTGGAGATTTTTTTTATCAATTTAATGGCTTTACAATCTCGTAGTCATAATTAATATTAAGTTTCATGGGTCTTTTCTGACCCCACGCCACTAAGGATTAAAGATTTTTTAAACAAATGTAAAGATAATTATAGTCTAAGCAAATTTAAGTGTTGTTTTTCCGAAAACTGTGTAAAATTTGATGAAACCATTAAAATTTTGATAAATTTTTGACAAAATGAGCAATTTTTGTAAAATGTCCTGGAAAGCAGTCGCTCCAAACACAAACTCGAATTATCATTTTCCCAATTTATTTTTTTTCTTCAATATCAACTATTATGTGGTACAAATAGCAATCGACATCTCTAAATTAGGTATTTTAAAAAATCTTTAAAATTAATTTAATAAAAACACGTTTTTGCATTTTTATCAAATTCTTGGGTCATTTTGGATTCCAGGCTAAAGTCGGTTAATGATATCCGATGAAGTCAAAATTCCATGTCTGAATCATCTTGACTATATTTAATGAATGAATGGAATAAAAAATATTTTTTTTCGAAATTTCGAATTTTGGGAATTTTTAATAGTAATGGGTGCATGGATTACATTTGAGTTGTATATTTCGATATATATCAGCGTACTGTCACCTGTTTTACAAAATTTATAACAATCTGACCAAGTTTTAATTAATACATAAAATTTGTGACCAATTTTATAGGCCAAATGTAAACTCCGTAACCAGTAACTCATAAGGTTTTTTAACTTTAATAGCTTATATTTTAATAACCAATAAAGCTAAACACTAACTATAAGAATTTTTATGAAGAGGAAAAGTGCTGTTTTTAATAAAAATTAATACATTTTACAAACTTTTTCGTATATCTTAACTACCACGACTTTAAATCTGTAACGATTTTTCGTCATAATTTTTGATAAAAATGCATACACCAGAATTTTGGAGTTATCTAACATTTATATTGCGAAAAGTATAATGTTATTTATACTCAAATGATCGTTGGACTGTATAACAGACTTGAAGCTTTTCTGCAGCATGTAACATTCTCGAGATGAAAGAGGATGTCTTTAATAAGATTTGAAAAAATGTTGTAAACTCCGTTCCTAATTTTTACACCAAACTATTTAACGAGTAAGAAAACCAATGTCATATTTGGATTAACCTTGTAGACATCATACCATTTTGTTTCGGAAAGAAAATTCTGACAAAGCGTTTCTGAAAGAAAATGAGAAAAGTATCCAAATGTAAACTCCGTAACCTAAATTGTTTGCATCAGATTGCATTAAAAAAAATGTAGATAAATGTTTAAAATATTTTAAAATAACCATAAACAGAGGTGATTCAACTAATATTTATGCGTCAAAAGATGATTCAACTAATAAATTTGCGTCAAATCAAAAAAAATATTAGTTTTTTACCCTAAACTGCTGGAGCGAAAAACGATTGATTTTGCATTTCATTGGTTTTGAATCGCTATTTCGAATCATTACTGACATTAGTTTGTCAAATTAAATTTGTTTCACACAATTTAAGGGTTTTTTGATCGTGAAATGTTATGTTTTTAATATATTAATTTGTAACTGCGCAACCGCTGTTTGGTTTTTAAAAAATTTAATATTTTTGAAAAGCACTTAAAAGGACCAAAAATCAAAATTAAAAAAAAAATATTTTTTTTTGCGGAATGAATTGTATTTTTATTCGCGAAACCGCCAAATTATATATCATTGGAAAGCAAGTTGAAAACCCAAATACGAAAAACTAATAAATTGAAGAAAATTCGTACGCAATTTTTTTTGTTATATCTTTTGCTTGCAGAAATGTAAACTCCGTTACAACAAAAAAAAAATTAAAATTGTGCAAAAAAAGTTATTGCGACAACTTGTAGAAGAGATTTTTTGCAATTAGGTTTATAATGACTAAACTTACTGATTCCATTAAGAAAAAACCGAAATATTAACACTTTTTGCTTCTCACAAATTTGGCCCAAAAACTTATCACATTTTTTGATTTCACTCTAATACACTTTTTTTCCAAAATGGGCCATTTTCGTCCAACTTTTCCAAAAAAAAACAAAATCGATTTCTGCCATTTAGGACCATTTCCAATAAAACTGGGGGGGTGTAATGACAAATCTATTTTTTAGGGACGCTCTAATATATAATTACTTATGCCTCATATAATTATGTATAATTTTACCGAATTGCAACTAGTTGTATATGATGTAATGGTACAATATAATTTCACCTTGGAAAGGTAATTTAAAAAAAAAAATTAAATCAGCCGATTTTTTTTATTATTTACTAAAAAAAACCTTAAAAATAAAAGTTGAGAAAAAGTCAAAAAATTTAAATTTGGGCAGCTCGAAAATTGTTCTTTTGATATGTCGTAGTGATAATCTTTTGATATGTCACTTGTGTGATAATCTAAACGGGTCTTAAGCAGGGAATGATTGAAATTGTAACACTATACAAGTGAAATGAAATTGAATGGAATAAGGAACAAGTGTAATTGAAACAGAAAACACAGGAAATGTTAAGGAAGGCTGCAAGCCTGGATTCTAATGATTTTAATTTTAGTGAAATTCATCGACTGGAGCACATTTTCTTCGATTTTATCAATTTTTATTATTATACCAATTTTTCCCATCTTTTAATTGAAAAATTATTGATTGCGGTGAAGTTTAAAATCATTGCAATTGACCAAATTATCATACCATTGAAATCATTAATATTAACTAATAAAATAATAATTAAATATAATTCTTATCAACCAGAGATGGGCTAAAATCATTACCATTACATTTTCATTACCATTACTTGATGTAATGGTAATGGAGCTTTTTTTATCATTACCATTTTTTGAAGAAATGGTAATGTTTTTTTTTTTCATTACCATTGCGTTTAAAAATGGTAATGAATATTTTTTTTAATTTTCATTTGTTTTGAAAATTAAAATGAACCTTTTGTTAGATTATTTAGATATGCGGAGTAGAATTTCCGTGTATTCCCAGATATTTCTTATATTTCCAAATAAAACACGTGTGGTTTCAAATTCACTGTAACAATTTTATTATAGGTAACTTATTCAAGTAAGAGAACAGAATGTTCTAGATCAAAAGAAATATGTGAAAAGGAATGAACAACTACAGTAATATTTTAAGCTAATCGATTTGACAATTCAAAAACATAGAAATATTACACAGTTGTATGCATTTGGAATGAATGCAGGATTGTATATCAACAATCTCCCCCTCAAGCCAAATGCAAAACAAATTAATAAATCAAAATTATTTAAATTCATTTAACATTGCATTTTAATTTTTAAAAGATTGCAACCATACATATGCTTCTGCTTAGATAACACCTTTGTTAATATATCTGCTGCGTTTTCATCGGAGGGTACATATTTGATATCGATATCCTTCACCCAGAAAACAGCCTCGGTTGTGGCGACCGAATTTGTTGCCAATCGAATTTATGCGGTCCCATGTACTATCATATAATTATATTATAGTGTCTTTCCTCACTACCAAATTTTGTTAAAAACAACTGACTTTTAGTAATGCTTTCGGTTGTAGGCCCCGAAATTATAGTTAAATCAATGGAAATTAAAAAATAAGAATCTTTTCGCATAACCGAATTTTAAGAGAAGCAACTCATTTTTAAAATATATTTGGTTGTAAGAACCGAAATGAAAAGAAAATCAGTGGCTCTAAAAAATATAAAATCCATTTAGTTGCGACAACAATTTTAATATTGTTTTTAGCCCTAATAACTAAAATTACAAAAACAATTACAATTACGATATTTATAAAATTTTTATTATAGTTTTTTGTATAAAAAATTATTTACACAGTAATAAAAAAAAATAATGTTATAAAGTATTAAATATTAATAATTAACAAGACATTTTATATGATAAAAATGATTAAACTATAATATAGAAAAAGGTATTTAAATAAAGGAATACATTATTATTGTTTTGTTAAAATAATTTTATTATATTATACCATTTTAAATACTACTTTAAAATAAGAAAATTTAATGAAATACGAAAATATATAAGCTGATAGTTATACTGAATTTAGTATGAGCAAAAACTATGTATATATTAGTTTTCGTACAAAATTAGTTTTTGTCCGTTTTTAATATATGCGTTTTGACAAGTAAAAACTAGGAAGAGACAAAGTTTTTGCTCATTTAAATGCAGTATTAAAAAATACCAGTAAAACTAATAATTATTTTTTTTATTTTCAATACAATTTAGACATTTCATTACTATAAATTTTACAAACTCTATTTCAGTTTCAAATTTTTTAAAAAATTCTTAAACTCATTCGTTTTTATTTTCAATTTATGTTTTCATTTCTTTAAATCAAATTCAATTTTTCAATTTAAAGTGAAAAAGCAAATTACAATTGTTAAAATGCAAATTATATTAGGAATGTAAAGCTTTAAATGAAGGGGTACTGATATCCTGAAACAAAAATTTGTATTGAATTTTTGATTTCAATTTAAAATGGTGCAGTTTTCAAAACTAATTTTAGTAGTTAAAAATGTTAGAAAAATTTGTACGGTATTGGAGAATTTACAAAATATATTAAACTAATTTTAATTAATGGTCCCACATAACAAATTCTTCGCCATTAGGAGAAGTTGAAATATGAGAAACAAACTTAACCTTTAGGTTTATTAAATTTAAAATCATAAACACTTTTGTTGAGCTATTAATTCTATATGCAAAATAATGGTTATCAAAGTACCATGTTTCAACAATATTTAGACAAAAGAAAAAGTCGTCTTGGTCACGAATTACATGTTCAATCAAACCAAAAATAGGTTCATTATTTTGTCCACTATTCACGCATATAATCATCAATTGTTTAAAAGTTAAGTTATCGAGACTGACCCACTTTACTTCACTCGCAGAACCACTCAAGGTATAATTTTGTATATTACCTTTTTTTATTGAACCAAACGAATTTTCTGTATTAAAATTTTTTTCTAATAGTAATTTTGCAAATTTAAACTGGTTTTTTATGTGCAAAGATTTTAAAATATTAATTCTATTATTGGAATTATGAGCCGTTTTTTTGAAAACCTGATGTTTGCTCTCAAATCTCATAGAGCTTGTATGCACGAGGGGACCTATATTATCCATTAAATTTGGATAATGTACCAAAAAATGATATTTTGGCTTTAAACCACCATTTGAAATTTTAATAAATAATTTATTATGTTGTTCAATCAGCGATGCTAAATATATATGGGTTCCAAATGTTACGTTATTTTTAAACAAAATATAGATAATTTCTCTAAGTGTTAACATTAAATTCCATTCTATACAACCTTTAACAATATCACCTAATAAAAACGGCAAATATTTGATTATAACAAGCATCTCTGATGCAGTTAGCTTTAATTTCGATTTTTTTAAGCAATCGGAATCAAATAATGGTGGTTTACTGTTATTGGGGCCGAAATCATGTAACTCGATCCGTTTGTTTAAAAGCTCAATAGTAAACATTCTCTTTTCAATAACAAACTTTTTCAAAATTAATATTAGGTCATAGTGGCAAATTCCTTCCAACAAATCGTGCATTATATCAATGCATTTATTTTCAGTGACATGGAAATGTTGTAAAAGGTTAAAAATTGAATTTTCTTTTAGACCTGAGCTAATTAAATTGTTTAAATCAATATTGTAGTTATTTTTGTTTCTTAGCTTCGATGTGTCTTCAACGCACAATAATTTAGTTTCGGCTGAACTACACTTACAAAAGCGACAAAAAGAATTTGAGTTGAACGATTCTACAAAACCCAAAATAGAATTTATACCTAAATTGTCACCACCAACCATACAGGGAATTATTTTTATCACTTTACCATTTACAGAAATGCCTTGAGTTTGTAAAATATTGAATTTTTCAATAAGTTTTCTAAAAATTTCATCATTTCCAAATTTTTTACGATCTTCTGTAAAGAAAAGCATGGCCAAAAAAATCGACGATAATTTAGAATTAAGATGTTCGGGAAGAACTAAAATTTTAATATAAACTGCGCCTATTTTGTATTGTCCACTATGGGAACCAGCGATATTTAAAACTTCAAAATCATCGAAATATACCATGATGGGTATGAACACAGTTTCCCCTTCGTTATTGGGATTAAGAGTTTTAATCCTATCTTTCCAAAATTTACTTTGGATAATATTACGAAATACTGAAGATTTACTTATAGTTTTCATATAATTTAGAATTATGTCGAGCAAATTTGTTTTTGAAAATAAAACATGAAATAATTGTTGAATATCAACAATAATATAAAAAAAATCACTTTTATTTTTAACTATTTGATTGCCATTGGCATATGAAAACATAAATTCCTTTCCAATATCAACAATTTCATAATTTATGAGTAAATTTTGAAGGCGCAAATGTTTAAGGAGCAAATATTCAGTTTTAATTTCTGATGGTGTTAACAAGGACTTTAGTATTGGACAAAGTTCATTATTTTCAAACCCAGAGTTAATTAGATTGTTCAAAACGTTATTAATATGAATGTCATAATATATAAATATTTCTTTAAAAGTATCAAAAGCTGCAGACCGAGGAATCCTATCATCACTTAATACTTTCAAAATTATTCTTAAAAGTTCCAAATTTGAATTATCTGTATTTGATGATGATGGAGAAACAAGAATGGAAGTTTCATTTTCCATATTTGACGTTGGGTGATAATCGTTATCAGATAAAATGGACAATTTCTTCACATCATTTTCATTGTTATTTTGTTTAAAATGATAATTTTTAACGTGTTTTAAATGGGTGTTGATGCAAGAAAATATTCTTTTGCAATTAGAATTACAGTTAAAACGTGTGTTATTTCTATGTGTATTTCGTAAATGGATAGAATAAAATTGATAGGTCTCAAAATGTTTATTTTTGCAGAATATACAATTCATTATAAAATATTTTAATGTTCATTTATGTGAAAAAGCGAAGAATATTGCAAACAGGTTTTGTAAAAAATTTAACATAAATAATTATAGGTGTATTTTCGTTTATACCTATCAATATTATGTATTTAAAGGAAATCTATTTTTAACCGCTTGAAGTATCAAAAAAATTATAAACAGCTAATGTTTATAATAATTGTGGTATAATCGAACATATGCCACCAAAACTTTTAAGCAAGTAACGCGAACAAGTTATGTTATGTGCGAAAATCTATAAACGTTGGGTTTTCAACGTTGATAATTATCCACATTGCAAGTTAACGTGCATACGAAAAGTAATGTGTCAATTTTCGCCTTAAACACGTTTTCGTGTACTTTGAGTTTTTTTCTGAGTTAGCGGATAGAGTAAAGTCGAAAACACAGCTTATATATTAAAAAAAAACGGAATTAACGATCGCTATTTTCACACGATGCAAAAAAGCTCAGGCTGAAATTTGAATTTTCTCAGCTTTGAGTGGTTATGACTATGCAGACTAAGCTTTTTTGCATTGTGTGCAAAATAACATCGCGAATACCCTCATTATTTTAAAAAAGAATTTGATTTAAAAAAAAATTTAAGTTGATAATTACATAAAAAGTTAATTAATTAGCTTGTAATACACACCTAAAATACTTTGATTATTTAAATCATATTGTGTCGAGATTTTGAAAACATATCTTTGAACAAAATTCCAGACAATTTGTGTTTCCCTAGGATATTTTATGTTTAGTGCCATGTACATACAGAAGCAACCTTCTGTTGCTCGCCAACGAAAACTATTTTTGGCTGCAGATGAATTTCTTCTTGAGAAGAGTTTCTTTCACTCTTGTCTGCTTGCTGAAGCGTCTAATAAGAAATAAAAAAACATATACAAATTTAATCTTAACTAATAATATATTTAATATTTGTTTCGATTTACTTCGTAGTATAAAATAAATTTTTCCTGTATTTCGATTTTGGAAAATTTGTATGATTTCTGTTTTGGTGTTCTCAATACTGTGGATGGAAAAACGTAAGGGAGTAAAAGAAATGCCACTGCTTTTTTTGATACTAAAATGAAAAACAAATACTTAATTTAAAATCGACGCAAATCTTGGCAAGATTTACGTACCCTCATTTAAATCTTTATAACACTTTATAAATTTTTGAGCATTATTGTCTTTGATGTTGTGGAATTTCTTAAAAATGTTGTTGTAAAAACTATCCCAAGTTTCAATACCGGATAAGCTAGGATGAAGTGATGTTACATCAGACTTAAATAATTTGAAAACAAAATTATCGTTGGACTCAAAAATGGGGAATTGTTTCAGAAATTCGTAGGTAGAAGTACAACGCACTTGCAACAACTTTTGCCTCTCTAGTAAACAATTACTCCATTTGATAACAAATTCTTCGGTTGCTGCAGACTGTGTTTTTACAAATAATAAAGCATCAGAATCACCTTAAATTTGAAAAAAAAATTAGTTTTTATTTTATATAACACTCTACAACAATTAACGGGCTAGGGCCTCACCCAAAACAAATGGAAATAGAAGTACTTCTATATGGTATTAACACCACCACCTTATTTAGCTATAAAAAAGAATTGTTATAATTTTTGGATTCTTTATTTAGTAAAACGAATTGATTTACTAACACATTATTGAAATTTTATTTCTATTTGGTTGGATGAGGCTATAAAATATTTGTTGTACTGTGATAGCCTTGACTTTTTACCTTGAATATCACCTAGAGAACTTTTTTTGGCAGTGTAGGCTCTACGGAATAAAAGACCTACTTCAGACAACTTTTTGCGATAGTTATTGTAAGCATCATAGAGCTTTCCTGAAGCTTTTTGCCCATATTTTGAGGGTGAATAATAAAGGTCTACTGGTTCTTGCGGCAAAAGTTTATTGATTAATGATGCCAAAAATAGAAAATCATAGCGATTTAATCTTAGAAAATAAAAAAAATAATTTTATAGTTTTATTTTCTAATAAACTCTGAAAAACTTAAACATTACTGATTAACAGGAAAATCGATCAAAAATTAAAAAGTTTTAACAAATTGGAAACAAGGATCTAAAAATTGTGAAATAAGTACAAAAATATATGCTTTTATTTTCATAATTTAATTCTAGGCTATTTTATATTGAGGGTATTCACGATCGTTTTTTGCACACGATGCAAAAAAGCTCAGACTGTCATTTATATTTTCTCAGCCTTGAGTAGTTATGACGATGCACACTAAGCATTTTGTGCAAAACGTCATCGTGAGTACCCGCACTACACTAAAAGAAAAAAGTCTGTAAAAAACTTATGAAAACTATAAAATATTAGTTAAAAATGATGCTGCAGAAAAAAACTGATAAATTAGCAGATTATTTTTGCTATATATTAGTAAGATATGAACAGCAAAAATAAAACTGTTAAATATACATAATTTTAGTTATATTTGAGTTACAATTTCTGTTAATAGAAAATAAGAAATTAACATGCTAAAATCTGAAAAAAACATTTATAAGTAATTAGTAAATTTTTTAAGTTATTTTTAGATTTTTTTTAAATGCAATTAAAAATCGGAGCCTTTTGAAAACAGCAGTTTACAATTTTTTTAGCAAATAATTAACAGTTTATTCTAGAACATAATTTTTAACTAATTTTTCTTTTTTTTATATTTTTATTTTATTATATCTGCAATTTTTACAGATTTATTTCTATTAGTGTAGTCAGGACTAAAAAAGCGAAAAATTTAAATACAACATAAAAAAAATATTTTATATAGATTTTAATAACTCTTGCAAAAAATATATTAAAGTTACTTACTCAATGTCTTTTTCTTTTTGCAATATATTTTTAATGATAATTTTAGAAATTTTAACACGATCGGCGTTTTCAAGACTTTTAGTAGAGTGATTTTTGATTATAATTTGGAAATCCAAATCTTCAATGTCTTGTAGTGTCTGTAAAATAAAATACTGAAGTACTGAAATGCAATATTTACTTCAATTCAACAATGGTTTCGTGGGCTTAGGCTGCGTTTACAACTGCATCGAAATCCTGAGATTTGGATGTTCATCACTCTAAAAAAACAATGAGGAAAAGCGTATACATGTAAGATTTGAAGAGAATATATTTAACCCTTAAATTCATGATCTCTTCAATTTTAACCATTTTTTGTATATATCATTTCTAAAAGCGGAAAAATACGAAAAATGTTTATTTTTTTAAAAAAAGGTGATTTTTATTGAAAAATATGGTTTTTTGCCAAATAGCTTAATTGTGATTATTATAACGTGTATGAAAAAAAAAAAACAAAAAAAATATATAAACTATAATTTATACATTTATTGTCGCCAAAATGAAATTTATTGCGAGATTTTACCACTTTAAATATTTAAACAAATATTTTTGAATATTGCACTTTTTGTAAAAAAACGCGCGTTTTAGATTTTCCACAAATATACAGAGCAAAATTCTGCGCTAAACTATAGGAACATTATGTACAGAAGGGGCTCCTAATGACCAAAAATGCAGTTATGTGCATCAGGTGGGTATTTTTATTAAAAAACTGGTATGTTGCCAAATTGCTACATCATACATTTAAGGGTTAATAGAACTATGTTTGTTTTATTCAAAACTGAACGTCTATAAGATTTTTCTTATTGTCTTTTCATAGTGGTAAATATCGAAATCCCGAGATTTTGATATTTCCATCTCTGTGAAAAAACAATGAAGAAAGGGTAACAGACACTTAATTTTGAATAAAATACACCAACTTAGTTCTAATAAATATGTTCTCTCACAATTTAAAATCTATATACTCTTTTTCATTGAACGCAACCTAAACTATTATAAATGATTTCAACATTTTCAAATAGACGTTAAGGTTGTTCACAAGGAGTGTGCTATTTGTTGTATCGTTGTATAGTCCTAACAAAAAACAGAGTTGTTAAAAATTAAATTGAAAAAATACAATATTTGTGAATAGCACTATACAGCATTTTTACGTATGTTTAGTGTCCTATATTTGAGTGTGCTAACAGATAGAAAACCCAATTGAAAATCGTTGTTAAACTCAAATAAAAACTTTAACAACTCTGTTTTTTGTTAGGGCGATACAACAGCTAGCACACCCCTTGTGAACAACTTAATTATTTTATTGCAAAACGATTTGTGTTGATTTCTATTTAAATTGTTTTTGTTAGAAAAACAATTTGTATTGAAACACTGAGAGGTGAGGCGTTGCATATCTTGAAATAAGCTAGATAGCCTATTTATATAACGCTTGGTAGTTTCTATACATATTCTTGTTTTTTGGCCATCAATACAAATCATATCAAAGGTACTGCTATACCGACCTCAATTTCACAGACTGTTATTTTTTCTATAAATTGAACTCTTCATACTTATTATTTTTCAGATAAGTTATTTGACCTCTCTTCTAATTTGGATTATTAACACTGAAACTACAAAGAGTCATATAGGCTTTAATATAAAAAAAAATATATAGTTAAAATATAGAAACATCATGTTTATGTTATCTAAATAGTCATATTATGGTCACATTGACGCGATAAATAATACTATAAATTTATGTGTAAATTCGTAAATACTTTATAAAATTTATAGTAAGCTTATTGTAAGCCTGCTATAATTTATTAATTTACACATTAGTTTGTAGCAGCTCAAATTTAAACACAGTAGAAAAGATTTTAAGTGACGTTAACTTATCTAAAAATATAACTATAAATTAGACAAACGAGAATAGAATCTCAAAAGTATGCATGCATCTCTACATCTCTTTACTAGGTCTGTCCGACAGGAGAATTTAATAATGTAGAGAATTTACTTCTGCATTTATCATAGCTGCAACTTTAACATCAGCATATTCATTTGCTAACAAATATTCCATATTATCTAAACCATTATTCTCTTCACTCGTTTCAACATCATTTCTTAGATTGGATTCTTGAACATCTTGAGTACAATTCGATTCATGTATAACTGAACTATTATAAGATTCTTCTACCACTTGATTGTTATTGAGTTCTTGAATCACTTTTACTTCGTTAGAATCGCCTAATAAATCCGCTAATTGGAATTCGACAGCTTCATTTTGAAAGATTTCAGCTATAAATTAAAATAAATGTAAATAAAATTTAAATTTTAAAACAATCGCCAAAACCTCTTTCTACGTCAACCGCCTCGAGTCCCCAACCAGGGGAGCAATGATATTGTTCTACATAAACGTCCAAAATTTCATCAGGGATTGTTGAAAAGTTTGAACGGTCTTGAAAAAGTATTGTTCCGCTTATATTAAAATGGGTTTTCACTAAAATATAAATTTTATTCAAATCAACCTAAAAAAATTAATTTAAGCTAATCTTTATCAAGAAACATGCATTATTAACAAGTCAGTTTCGACGATCATCATTTTATAGTCAGAGCTGAGAACGATTTTTTTCAGAGATTGCCTTGAGATTTCGATATCAAACACTGTGACAAAATAATGAAGAGAAATACTGCGAAAAATTGAAAACTGTCAAATTGATGTGATTTACATTAAACAGTTTTTTCAAAGATACCCGCTACAATTGATATGTAGAAGTTTATGATTACCTTAATCTGGTGAACGATGCTACCTTTGTTTTATTTTAAAACAGAGTTGTATAGTTGCTTTAAAATATTTTCTTAAATTAACATTTTGAAGTATTTTTTATATTTATACTTGAAAGTTCAAGTATAAGTATTTTTTAATTACTTCAGTTTTGAAATATTAATATTTTTTATTTACTTCAAATAATTTGAAGCAACTAAACAAATATTAATATTTCAATGCTGAAATACAAATTTTTTCAAATATGTGGTTAAGTAAAATACAAAAGCATCTGACAGCATGACTGCTCTGAATGAACTAACACAGCAAAAACAGTAACATCGATACACACACTATGAAAAATTGAGTTTGGAAACAAAAACTATCAAAAAATTTTGATAACACGAATGTCAACACGATACATTGACATACACGAATGAACATTCATCAAAACATGGGCATTTTGTGACGAATGTTCCTTCGTGTGTAGGCAGCTTAACATCTATAAGATTCTTTCCTTTATTTTTTTAGTGGTGATTATCGTAATCTCAGACACTTTAGTAAATTTGTTCACTGTAGAAGGTATTTAAAACTACGAAGAAAGCAAAAAAACCCATAAATTTTACGGAACAAATAAAGTCTACCGAAATGGTTCAAATATTAATAAAAATTTGTGCACCAACTAAAGTGGCCACGCTAAATGGCGCAACTATTTTTTATCGGCCATGCCCCTTTCAAGCAGGAGTGTCTCAATACAAATTTACTCCAAGAAAGCCTTTCCGCGAGAACGGCATTCATATGGCTTAGGGATTTTCTAATCTGTGGTAGGTCCGAAACCGGCTTCGCTGACTAAACTTTCTTTGGTTGTCGGCATTCGGCCGGGCTTGAGGGGGTTTCATCTCTGGAATATATCCAACACCGGCTTCACTAAAGCCCGTATGACATTATCGTTTTTCTTGACGTTTTTTGGGATTTTTGATATTTTTCTATTCCTTTTTAACAATTTCGTAAATACGCAAAAACTTTAACATAACCCATAAAAAAAGAAGTGTCATAAGGTCTTAAGTAAAGCTTTTTTTAATTTTGGTATGCTCGCCCACTTTAAAGGGAGCGTGTCCGAAAAAAATAACTGCACCATTCAACCCATTGTTGGCATTTTAGTCAATGGACAGTTTTATAAATTTCTGAGGCATTTAGTCAACTTTTTTTAGGCCAATGTTAATTAAGAATTTTATGCGAATAAATGTTACTAAGGCAAGCGAGCAACTTTCAACACTTAACCACAAAAACAACCCCCTTTTCCTTAAATATGTTTGAAAACCAAAATACTACCAAGCACAGGTAGCGATAGGCTTTGTCCTGCATGTTTTTTTTTTGTGGTAATGGCGATCATTTTTGTACCTGAGGTTTGATAGCAGTTTTTGTTTTGGAGTTTGTTCTGATATACTATGTATATCAATATATTATTTAATTGGAAACCGGGAACATTTTTAAATGTGTGTTTACTTTTTTTGGCATGTTTTTGATAGAGATTTTTACTTGTTTATTATATTACCATCTCTATGTATGTCGTTAGCAGTGGCCTTTGCGTTCTCGGAAAATATTTGTACAAATCCGCTCACGTTTCGGTACAACACATTCAGCAGCAACATCATCTTTATAATACTGAAAAAAGGAAAATACACTAATCTCTTTTTTATGAAATGTCTACACTGTTGCCAACTTGCGCTTTTTCCGCTAATCTAGCTCTTTTTTTTGTTGCTCATAGTGGGAATTCTATCGCTTTTTCAAGTGAGGTAAGTTTACAAATAACTAGACACAGAAAAAGAAAAACAGTGGGAATATTACCTAATTGCTATGTAATTATACAACTACATAATTTCCAAGTTAATTTTACAATTTCCTAATAAAATAAGTTAATTTTTTCTGAGTGTACGTTTATAAAGAACTTTGCCTATAACGACTTAAGCGGGCCATACATTTGCAATATTATGGTACAACTTTCCAAGTGGTGCAAGCTTATTGCCCGTGTTTGTATTAAATTGAAGGTTGAGCAATATTATGTAGTGAATCAAAACACTTGATTTTTATTGGACAACTTGAAATATTGCATAATCTATTGGCAACACTGTGCAATTTTAATTTTGCGCTGTTTATGTTTGTGTGCATTTTGAGGTTATGATGAATTCATATATTGCATAAAATATTGTGGCGATCTTTTGTTACATATATTTTGCAATTTGTTGTATGGTGTGTGGCAAAACGAGAAAAATACAGTGCCATTATATTGGACACAATATTGCAAATGTATGGGAGGCTTTAAATTGTCTGAGAATGTATTCCTTAATTTTGAAAATGATGATCGTCGAAATGAGTCGATTGATCGATATCATTTTTTGATAGCTTTCTATACACTCATCACTATTGTATCGTTTCGAACATCGTTCCGAAGCACAGTCCACACTTATCTGGAGACAGAACTGATTTTATGGTATTTTAGAATATAGCTACCACAGCACAAATTATACCAGATATGAATCAGCTGATTTGGGCAATATGGCCGACAGAAAGTGAGCAAAACAAAACGCAAAAATTTAAGAAAAACACGAAAGATAAAGCACAATAATCTAAAAAGAGACAGATATATACAAAAAATGCGCAATACAAAATGTATAGAGATTTTACATTGTTATTTCCCTCTTGACTTGACTTCCATGTAAACAAAACCATACGGTTCGAGAATACTTTTTTGACACCTGTCATTAGTTTCACATCTGGTATTAATTTGTGTACCACAGTATCAACAAATGGCTGAATCTCATGTATTTGATATCCCACCGTGCGATGTTACTAATACATAGAAATGACAAAGACAACTCTGTTTCAAGACTAGTGGTGGACTGTGTTCCAAAGATAATTATTATGCTGCTACACACGAAGGAACATTTACATTTTACATTTTTTATACAGACAATTCCACAGACAACAAAACCTCAAACGAAACATCAGTTCTGTTTGTTTGTCGAAATAATCACATCAAATATGCGCGGAAGAAAATCAAATTTAATTAATTTATTAATTGTTAATTTTTCATATGCTGCTGCTTTTTTAGTTTAGTTTTATTTTTTTAGCTATCATATTTTATGTCCAATAATTCTCGCAAATTTTTATATTCATTTATAAAATTAATCCAGTTTTAATTATTTGTAATTGTCGCCACTTTCATCTCTTTTATTTTCTTTACTGCGCAAATTACAAAAGCACCTCACAGCACGACTACTCTCAATGAACTAACAAAGCAAAAACAGTAAAGATCGATACACACGATGGAACATTGTGTTTGGAAACACAAAATATCAAGAAATTTTGATATTTGAGGCATAAAAGTTTTAGCACGAATTTCAACACGAAACATTAATAGAGACAATGGAACATGTCCATCTTCTGACAAATGTTCCTTCGTGTGTAGGTAGCTTTAAAAAGCTGGGGGGAAATGCTGTCAACTTTTTTCACTAGAATATAGCCTCTAATAGCTTAATCATGTTTTATCCCGCTAATTACGTTGAAATATCGCTGGATTTGACAATAAAATAGCTAAATTGGCAACAGTGTTCGCTTGTCATAAATTTCGCACACAGTCCACAATAGAAACAGAGTTGATTTTTTGGTATTTTAACATATGGCTACCACAGTATCAACTCAATGGCTGGATCTCATGGATTTGCTGAATGTTATGTATTTGACATCCCCCCGTGGATTGTCACTAATACATAGAAATGGCAAAGGCAACTCTGTTTCAAAACTTATGTGTTTGACTGTGATTTTACAAAAAAAGGCGTGGAAATAAAAATGTTGAATATGATTTTTTTTTAAATATTTCTTATATGAAATCAACACTTTAATGAATAAAAGTGGAAATAAAGTAAAAATAAAGTTTTTTTTTTTTGTGTTTTAAGTAAGAAAATATGCAAAATGATTGCCATTTTGCTATTACTTATTAAAAATACAACATTGGTTTCGTTGAAAAAACATCTTTTTTAAGAAATTTGTCAGCTTTTGCTTAATTTGGAGCAAAAATATTACTATTTCTTAACAAAACCTATTTAAATTACAATCAATTTAATTGAAACGATATAAATTTTTACAAAAATAAAAGAAAGAACTTTGTTTTTTGGTTTTGTGGAAAAAACATTTCATTTTTATGAAGTTTTGCTGTTTTTTTTTTTTAATTTGGAACAAAAATATTTATATTTATAAAAAAAATAATTTCAATTGCATACAATTTAACTTAAAAAAGATACATTGCTTCATAGATAAAAAAATGAAAAGACCGAATAATGTTGATATTGTGCAACTCGAACATTTTGTGAATCGGTGAACTGAACTAGTTCGTTTATGAACGACATATCTTTGAACATTGCTGCCGGATCCTTTTGGTATAAAATCGTCAAAAATGTAAATATCAAGAAATCGTCATATATTAAATATAATAAAAACACTAACTCCATATATTTTTTTATTCACAATTTAATTCATTTTAACTGCTTGGCCCTTTCAAATTAATTTACAGTTTTTATAAATTTAAATTATATATTACTGGACGTTATTTTTTACTTCATCTGTAAAAAGGTGGTATTTATGCTACAACTATTTACAGATAAAACATAAAAAAGTAAAAATTCCTTCAAACAATTCCTTTTATAAAGCTGTGTAAATTAAAAATTAACCTAATTCCAAGTTTTTTTTTTATTGTTTTCAACCACAAACATATTTTTCCACTTAGACCCGACGAATATTTCGAATTAAAAAACGCGATTCGAAAATAAAAACCTCTGGGTTTTTAAAATCTTTTTTTATAGTTTTGCTTAAAAATCGATAAAAATCAGCAAATTTCCTAACACCCCGTTTCCACATGCAAATAAATTGTTGCAAGTCGAGAATACATATTATCAGTGAAAATTTCGAAAATTGCCAAAAAAAAAAAACAAGAAAGTTTTTTGGGTGTCCACACTACTTGCTGCAAGTTCATTTTTCAAATGTCATCGAAGGCAGAGGTTGTCACTAAAGCCCCGTTCACATTATCACACAAGTGCTTATACTTTTCTTCACACAACTATGACATAAAGTATGCTGAAATTGTCTGGTTGGCAAAAAAGTATAAAAGAAAATCTTTTCAGTGTTCAGACTGTTATCGACAAACACAACAAATAAATTAAAACAGTTATTTTTTCTTCTATTATTACTTTTTTTCACCATTTGTTGTTTTTAATCTTTGTTTACATTTATTTGTGAATAACACAACTCTTGTGTTGAGACAAGTGGTAACTTTATAAAATATTTCAAAAACTAAATCTTGTCAAAAAAGTGTGGACGCTTTTTAAAATGTGTGCACCCATTTTGACATGTGTGTAACGAACAGTGTTCACACTATTATACATTTTCGTTACAGAACACATTTCTCACACACACGCTTGTGTGATAATCTAAACGGGGCTTAAATAGTATTCAATATTCTAACAAAGCTAGGAAAAATTTTGTTTTTAACAATTTTTTAATTAAAAAACTTCTAAAATTGATAATTCAAATTACCATTAAGATATGTCGTTGTGTTTTTTTACAAATAGTTGCATTACAACTTTTATTTTACCAAATACAATACAAACATTACTAGGCAACACTGTTTTCTTTATTCTGTCATTTCACTTGCCGCAAGTGTCAAACATTCACTGCCTTCAAAATTTCGTTGCAAGTTGAGCCGCAAGTCGTATAAGTGTGATTGTATTAGTGAAAAAGTGTGAGTGTATTGAGTTTTTCGAACTTGCACTTGCATGTGGAAACGGTGGGTAAATCTTCAAAACATAGTTTTTATTAAAAAATCGTCAATCGACATTTGTAAAGTGGCCCATACATTAAGAAACATCGAGTAGGGAACAAAAAAATCAAAAAAATTTTTAAACACGAGTTGCACGAACATTAACATACACAATTCAACAATCGTAAAAAATTACCATTTTTGCACGAATGTTCCTTAATGTATGCGCCGCTTAAAATTTTGACTCAAAAATCGTCAAAACAAAGTAAAATCGTCACATCTGGCACCACTTTGTCCAATTCTAAAATAATAAACACGGCAACACTGCAAATAATTGCAGGCTTTTTTCTCATTACTTTTAAAGTTTTTTTCCAAGAGTCATATCTATTTATATGGTGACTATTGTATTGAATATGATTTCTCTTGTTTATAATCGCCAGAATTAAATATACAACATACATATTTACATTAAACCCCTGCCATATTTTAATTCATAGTTTCTTTGAAGTCAATATATTGTTATTTGATTAATGGAGTGTAATATTGTAACAAAAATTACAAATATAACTTTCTATATTGTAGTAAATTTTGGAACAAATCTACTTGGATAAAAAAACCTAAATAGGGGTAAAATAATTGAGTTCAGATAAAAAAAAT
Source organism: Leucophora obtusa (assembly GCA_949987735.1). Lineage (NCBI taxonomy): Eukaryota > Metazoa > Arthropoda > Insecta > Diptera > Anthomyiidae > Leucophora > Leucophora obtusa. The sequence continues at coordinate 127,442,281 of OX465297.1, read as the reverse complement.
TTGTGTAGGCGGCCCATTATTTCCGAGCTATGTGCCTGTTAAGTTCGGATACATAAATCATGTAATATATCTGTGTAAATGGGTATCATTAGAACGCCTATCAAACACCTTTAATCGCAACTCATGATTTTCAGTTTTTGAAATGGAATTTATCCAAGAATAATGCTGTTTTATCAATATTTTGCCTATTTAATGTACAAAATTATTATTCATTTGTAGCTAAGGTTTTAAGCTTTAATATAAGGCATAATTTAAGCCTTCAACCCTGCCAACAGCGCATATATTAAGAGTTAAATTTGATATTTAATTTTTCTATTTTTGAACTTTGCACAATGTTGAAGTTTTTTAGTTGATTTCAAATATATATTTCAAAACCCCTTTCGAGGCCGGACTTATTAGTTTTCTCCTATGTGATATAGGCAGTTTAGTGGCTTCGCTGGGTAAAGTTTTTCCATGTAAAGAGCCTTCGGCCGGACTTGGGGCTTTTTTCCGATGTGGTAGGCAGTTTAGCGGCTTCGCTCAGTAAAGCTTTTCTGTGTAATATTTGAATCAACAATTTCGAAAGCGAAGCGAGCTCGCCGAAAATCAGGCATTTTTTTTTTCTTTACAGATATGCAAATGGTGAAGATACAAAGAATTCAAATTTTAAACTTTGGGGGTCCATAACTCGGGTACCGGGAGTAGCCGACAAAGGAAACATGCATCTTTGAACTCGGCATTGAAAGTTCTATACTCCGTGAAAAGTCGAGTAATACCCGTAAACTAGAGTTTAGCCCTCAATTTACAAATGGTCTATGGATTGCTTAATGCAGAAGTACCCCACGTTTATTTCTTTAGAAAAGATTGAAACAACTCTATGCATTCTGAAAAACCTTGGGCATGAAAAATCCAGTACTGATTGTATTCAAAACAATTTATATCCAAAGTTTTTCAGATCTTTATATTTATTTTTTATTCTTTAAAGAATTAAAAGAAAACGAGTTAGAGCATTTCAAAATTTAGCAATCGATATGACCCTTTCTTTTTAAAAAGGCAATGTTTATACCCCCTATTTTTAAAAAAGCGAGCAGAAAATTTCGCCTGAGGAATGTATTTTGTTATTGTAACAAAAACAAAATACAATTCTTCTGGAAGAATAATTCCTTTCGCTTTGCAAAAACAGAGGGTTAATTTGGAATAGTTTAATAAATTTGTGAATATGAAAACTTACCTGAAACAAATGTTTGTCCACTTACTAAATATTTTATATTTACAATTTGTGTAAAAATAAATCTTTTATTTTTTATTTTGATTTTTTATTTAATTTTTTACAATTTTTCTCTAATTTAATTTTTTATAATAAAATCACTTTTTGATTTTCACGGCTTCAAATTTTTTCAAGTTTGAAAATTTTATTTTTTCTATTTTGACAGAAAAATCGTTTACTGTAAAACTTATTCATATTTTTTTTTTTATAACAACAAGTAGTTGATACAGACAATTTTATTTCGGCTAACAATACCAAAATAAGTATGAAATTACATTTTCTGTTATTGCAACTGAAATTTATTCCTTAATATAATTTTGTTTTCTATGTTAACAACTAACAATCGATTTTAGTAACATAAAAACAATTTTTGATTCATAATATGTTGTTATCATCAAATTTTTTGTTGATATCCCCAAAATTTGGAGAAGAGGATTATCACGTTATACTAAATTTAGTTGTACTTATTGAATTCTATTATTAATTTTTATAAGTACATATATTGGTAACAGAAACAAATACTGCGGTTACACATACTATCGTTTGATTACAACTATATTATTATAGCAATATATAAAGAAAATCTTTTTAAATTTCAAACAATCGCACATAACAATCAAATTTTATGTTTCAGTATTAAATTTCTAATGTTGTAACCGATTTCCAACCAATCTTTTTTCTGGGTGTTCCCATCGTACTTTTCTCTTATGTAGTGATAACGTATGTCTATATGCTTACTCTTCTTCTGGACTGTTTGATTTTTTACCATGAACGCAGCACCTTGATTGTCACATAGAATAGGAGTAGGATCCTCAATATAGTTTTTAAAACCCATCTCACTTAAAAGACCACGATGAAATGCAACTTCTTTTGTGCCTTGGCATAAAGCAATGTATTCAGCTTCCATCGTACTTAAAGCGACCACAGATTGTTTCCGGGACTCCCATGCAATAGGACCACCTGCCATAAATACAACATGACCAGAGTATGATTTTCTATCGTTCGAGTCGCAACCCCAGTCTGAATCTGTGAAACATTCAAAATTTTTAAAATTAGTGGAAAAAGTAATTTTACCTATCGGATTCTTTTTCAGATATCTGAGAACATATTTAGCTGCTTGAAAATGTTCCTTATGTGGGTGAGAATTAAATTGAGACAATTTCGACACCACATGAATTAGATCAGGTCTTGTTATGACGGCCATGTACATCAACGCACCAATCAAACTTTGATAATTTTTAGTATCAAGATCCTCGCACTGATCTTGGCACTTCATCAAAACCGTTCCACTTGGCCATGGAGTGGCTGCTGGTTTACATTCTGCCATACCCCATCGTTCGAGAATTTCTGCAGCATATTTTCTTTGATGAATTGTTATATCGCCTCTTAAACCAACACGTTCAATTTCCATTCCCAAATAAAATGAAATGGGACCACGATTAATAGCTTCTACATTTTTGTTTAAATTTTCTATAATTTTATTCATATTTTCTTCACTCGAACACGCCAACAACATGTCATCGACATATATAGCTATAAGGCTTATTTCACCACCGCTTCGTTTCATGTACACGCAAGTATCAAATTTACACCTCATAAAACCCATTTTCAGCAAAATATCATTAACCTTCTTATTCCACTCTCGTCCGGCTTGTTTTAAACCGTATAAGGCCTTGCTTAATTTACATATCTTGTTTGGGTGGTTTTTATCTTCAAACATTGGCGGTTGAATCATAAATACGTCATCTTCTAAACTTCCATTTAAGTAAGCTGCAACTATATCTATATGATTTACTAGTAATTTATGCTTAGCTGCTAAAGCTAACAATAACCTAATGGTTGAATGCCGCACAACCGGTGCAAAAGTTTCTTGATAATCGACGTTTTGTTTTTGTGAACACCCATGCGCCACTAGCCTCGCCTTGTATTTCTCTACAGACCCGTCAGGTTTGCGCTTTAACGCAAATACCCATTTTCAACCAATTATATTTTTGCCTTTAGGTTTATCCACCAGCTGCCATGGTTTGTTTTTTATTAGGGAATTATATTCTACTTGCATTGCCTCTTTCCATTTTCCTGAATTTTCGGAATTTAATGCCTCAGTCACAGTGTTTGGATTTTCGATAATTGAATTTAACATTTCCGGCCCATCTTCTGTACAGTAAACTTTTCGAGGTCTGCCTTTACCACTATTTATAATTATTTTAGGTCTACCACGTTTTCTTTTGTTTTCCATAATAATTGTTTCTTCTCTTTCAGTATCACTATCTGAATGACTCACCTCTTCTTCGCCTTCATTATTATCATCTTCTATTTGTTGTATATCATTGTCATCTTCTATTTGTTGTTGTTCGTCATCATCACCACTAATTTGTTCAGCAAAGTCAACGTCATCATCACCACCAGTACTTTGTTCATCAATATTATCATCTTTCGTATTTGGTTTATAAATGTTCATATAAAAATATTCTTGTTGTTCGTCTTCATCATCATAAGTTTTTTCAACAGATTGCTCAAAAAATGTAACATCGCGTGCAATAACAATTTGTCTCGTATGCGTATTATACAAACGGTATGCTTTGGTATACAGTTGATAACCAACAAATTTTATTTTGGTACCTTTTGGTAAAAACTTACCACCTTTTGGTTTTGGGCCCTTTTGTAACACAACTGCATCGCAACCAAACGTTTTTAAATGAGCTACGGACGGTTGTCTTCCACACCACCTCTCATAAGGAGTATCATCATCGAGAACTTTTGTTGGAGCACGATTCCTTAGGTACGTAGCAGTATTTATAGCTTCTCCCCATAAACTTTGGGGTAACCCAGATGATTCTAATAAACAGCGAGCCATTTCTACAAGGGTTCTATTTGCTCTTTCTGAAACACCATTCTGTTGTGGCGAATACCCAACTGTTGTTTGATGAACAATTCCTTTCTTCGCAAATAGTTCTTTAAATTTGAAGTTAACATACTCCTTTCCATTGTCGCTTCTGACAACTTTTATTTTGCGGCCTGTCTGCGTCTCCGCAATCGCAGCAAAATTCTTAAATGCATCAAATGCATCACTTTTTTTCTTTAAAAAATAAGTTGAGGTGTAACGGGAGAAATCATCAATAAATGTGATGAAATACACTGAGCCACCAATACTTTTTACTCCAAACGGTCCGCACAAATCTGTATGCACTAGTTCTAAAACATTTTTGGTTTGTACGCTTCCATAGTTTTTATATGGTGTAGCAGAAATTTTACCCACAGCACAAGTAACGCATTCTATTGTTTTTGGCATTTTTACGTTAAAACCTTTTACCATATTTTTGGTTGATAATTTGTTCAAATCGTTTACGTTTATATGGCCGAACCTTTGATGCCACTTTCTTACAGTGCTTTCATCAATAACCGCATTTAAACTTTCATTGGTTTTATTAGATTCCAAATTTACAATAAAAATATCACCTACTAAATCAGCTGTTAGAATTTTTTCTTTTTGTTTACTTTGCATTATTGCTTTATCATCGGCACAGTAAACAGAATGACCAGCTTTTATTATTTTGCTTATTGACAAAAAATTTGAGTGGAGTTTTGGCACATACCAAACGTTGTTTAAAGTAAGAGTACAAAATTGAGTTTTTAATTTCATTTTGCCAATGCCTTCTGCATAAATGCTCTCACCAGAAGCTAGAACGATTTTCCGTTTTATTTCTGTTAAAGTCAAAAAACACTCTTTTGTTCTGCTCATGTGTGACGTCGCGCCGCTGTCAAGTATCCATAAATCTCTTAAGTTTACTTTATTGTCATTTAATGAACATGCAAAGTCACTGTCTCCTTTTCCATTGTCTTTGTATTGAGAACGAATGTGGCCTTTTTTACCACATCGAAAACATTTAAAATTGTTATTGTATACATTACCATCGTTATTTTTCTTATGATTTTGGCGATTAAATTTGGGCTGAGAATTTTTAGAGAAGTTACGTTGGTTACTGCTGTTGTTGTTATAAAGCTTTTTGTTTCCTTTATGATCATTTCTCGAATTCGCCGCAAAAACAGTTTCACTGCGTGTATCATTTTTGTTGCCTTGCCTCATCTCTTCTTCTAAAATTTTGGAAATTAATTTATTATATTTTGGTAAACAATCTCTGCTTTCTATAGCAACCACAAAATTTTCCATTTCATCTGGGAGACTGCACAATAAAAAAATGGACAACAGATCATCATTTATGGTGATTCCTATTTCCTTTAGCTCATCAATTATATGAATAAATTCATTTATTTGTGGAGAAAATTTTTCATTTATATGAAATTTAAAACGTACAAGTTTCTTAAACAAATTAACTTTCCTGGATGCTGTATCAGCTTTATACAAAGAGCTTAACGTATCCCAAGCACTTTTAGCCATATTACAATTTTTTATATGAATTAACTCACTTGGTTTTACACTCAAGGTTATTGTAGCAAGTGCTTTATTGTCATTTGTAATCCATTTTATTGCATCTTGTTCAGGGCAAGCCTCCTCCATGGTATGCCACAAATCCAACGTTATAAGCAAACTTTTTACTTGAATGCACCATGTTGCGTAATTTTCACCATTTAATTTTTCAATACCAGCAATAACATTTGACATTGTTCCTTTTTGTTTTTTAACACCGGTAAAAGAATTAAAACCAAAAAACCACACACCGTGTATAACCTCACTTTTTCAAAATGATATTAATTATTGTTCAACACACAATCTGAGAATCTGGGCCCATAACCTTTGTTAGATTATTTAGATATGCGGAGTAGAATTTCTGTGTATTCCCAGATATTTCTTATATTTCCAAATAAAACACGTGTGGTTTCAAATTCACTGTAACAATTTTATTATAGGTAACTTAGTCAAGTAAGAGAACAGAATGTTCTAGATCAAAAGAAATATGTGAAAAGGAATAAACAACTACAGTAATATTTTAAGCTAATCGATTTGACAATTCAAAAACATAGAAATATTACGCAGTTGTATGCATTTGGAATGAATGCAGGATTGTATATCAACACCTTTTTTTAATTTTCATTACTTTTACCTAATGTTTACATACCCAATAAACACTAAAAAACTAAAAATTCAAGTGCTGTAAAAAATGCTTGAATTCAGCTTTATTTTATGTGTTTTTTTTCCAGTGAAAATCCAGTTCATACAAATTGAAATAATTTGTTTTTCTATTCTTGTCAATATTGAAAAAATAAACAAACTAAAAATAATTTTTTATATGAAGATATAAAAGGAATCTGAATTTCTTCCTTGGATTCTAATAAATATGTAAGTAATTGACTTTTCTTTGAACCTAAACTTTATCCTAATGTTATTCTTTTCTCCTTAGCTAACTTAGCTAAGAAAAGCACTACAACGTTTGACGCTCCCAGAAAAAGGAACGAGAAACTCCAAAAAATTGGTTTACGTCGACTCAAGATGCTAGATATTAAAAGAAAAATATAAATGTTAATGTATGTATGACAAAATAATTTTATAACTGCAAATAAATTGCATCAAATATTACAATTATCGTGTTTTAATTGGCTTGATTTGAGCTTGAATATAGGGCTTGAATACAAGGGTTTTTAATTTGTTGTTTGAACTTGAATTGGACTGTAATTCAAGGCTTGAATTCAAGCATATTTACACTGTTATGTTCGACTGGAATTCCAGTGTCCCTTTTGCTGGAGTATGCTATTGAATTACAGTGTAAATCAAGTATAAATCAAGGCTTGAAATTGGAAAAAGTGACTGGAATTACGCTTGATTTCAACTTTAATTCCAGCAGAATTGTTTATTGGGTAGTAATGAAACACCCATTATGCACCCATTTGTTTTTCATTACATGCCGTTTTTGTCGAAGTTTTTTATTTTAAAAATGTGAGGTTTACAAATTACTAAAAGCATTTTTTAGTTCATAATCCGAGGCCTATGGTATACATATTTGATACCAAGTTTTGGTGGCTAGTTGCAAAAAAAAAAATCTAGTACCATAGTTTTCTTTCGCGATCCGCCATTATTTTGCAATTTTGTAAGTGCGGTTTTTTTAATTTATAATCTAAGGACTATAATACTTATTTCGTACAACAAAGTTTGGTGGCTAGTTGAAAAAAAAAATTGCGAAAAAATCGCAAACATAAAAAATCCAAAAAGGAAAATTTTTGCATTAATATATTTGCTTGCAGAATGTAAATCGCTGATTAAGTGTTTTATTCAATTCTTTTACCATAAAGTCTTTTTTCGCGTCCCGCCATTATTTTGGAGTTTTTTAAGTGCAGTTTTTTAAAATTTATATTCTAGTGACTATAATATTCGTTTCATACAACAAAGTTTGAGGGCTAGTTAAAAAAAACCGCGAAAAAAAAATTTCAAAAAAGGAAAATTCTTACATCAATAGATTTGTTTGCAGAATGTGAATGGCTGAATAAGTGTTTTAATGAAATTTTTTTACCATAAAGCCTTTTTTCACGGCCCACCATTATTTTGGAGTTTTTTAAGTGCGGTTTATTAAAATTTGTAATCTAGGGACTATAATGCCCGTTTCTTACAACAAAGCTTGGGAGCTAGTTAAAAAAAAAACCGCGAAAAAAATCGGGAAAAACAAATTTCCAAAAAGGAAAATTCTCACATCAATAGATTTGTTTGCAGAATGTAAGTCGCTGATTAAGTGTTTTAATTAAATTTTTTTACCATAAAGTCTTTTTTCGCGCCCACCATTATTTTTGAATTTTTGAAGTGCGGTTTTTTTAAATTTATATTCTAGTGATTATAATACCCTTTTCATACAAGAAAGTTTAGGAGCTAGTAAAAAAAATAAACGCGAAAAAAACATGAAAAAAAATTTCCAAAAAGGAAAATTCTTACATCAATAGATTTGTTTGCAGAATGTAAATCGCTGAATAAGTGTTTTAATTAAATTTTTTTACCATAAAGTCTTTTTTCACATTCCATCATTATTTTGCAATTTCTTAAGTGCGGTTTTTTCAAACTTTTTGCATCAGTATATTTGTTTGAAGAATGTAATCGCTGATTAAGTTTTTAATTGAATTTTCTGCCATAAAGTCTTTTTTCGCGTTCCGCCATAATTTTGCTATTTTTAAGTGCGGTTTTTTTAAATTTATAATCTAGAGACATACATAAAAGTTTAGTGGCTAGTTGCGAAAAAAGATTTCCATAAAGGAAAATTTTTTAGTGTAGAACAAAGAACAAAACGTTCTTTACATCATTATGTTAAGTAATGGTAATGAAATTTCATTTGTCTACCTAGTGTAGAAAAAATGAAAATGATTTTTTGTTTTTACTACCATTGCGTATTGTAATAGAAATTATAAAAACGTTTCATGACATGTAAAGAAAACAAATGAAATTAACATTTTTTTCATTGCAATTACATTTTGTAATGGTAATGAATTTTTTTTTAATTTTCATTTTATAGATTTAATGGTAATGAACACCCGCAATGGTCATTACAAAGTAATTAATTACTCCCATCTCTGTTATCAACACAATGCTTAGTCCATTGAGTCAATTAGTCACATGTATGATACATGTGCGTTTGTATATTATTTCTGAAGTAAAGTGTAATACAATGATATCAATGTTTCTTTTGAGGATATTTTTTTATGATCGGCATAACGTCGTAAAAATTAACGAGGTTTTAATCATCAATCTTATATATGTACTTCCGACATTTCTTCAAAAACTTAAAATGTGTTGAATAGTGTAGTTGATAAAATCGAGTTTTTAAAAATTTTCGCTCTAATTTCTTGGTTTATTTAGTGTGATGAACGGCTTTGACAGATTTTAGTATATATCGGACCATATCTACACTGCCTTATCCAGGGAGACTGAAGCCTCTTTTTGGGGTTGGTAAGTGGGTGATCAGTAAGTTTATGGGAATTCTTACTCGCCATTGCGCTATAGCTAATGGCTGTACCTTAGATCGTACCACCTTACAGGCAAAAAAAAAAAAAAAGTGCGCCGTACACCCTCCAATATGAAGTATTTTTGCAAGGTTTCAAAAAAATTTTTTTAATTTTTTTTCCCGAACGTAGGGGTCGCCATTTTACATTTTATATATCGTTATATCTTTGGCATTTACAGTCGGATCTTAAAGTATGATACATCGATGTTTTTCTCTCGAGGAGACCAATGTTTTGCTCTAACGACATTTTGACCTCAAGTATACCGTTCTAGTAGTTACCCACCAGATCTCAGTTGCTACCACCCAAATGTACGACCCTAATGTCAGAAAATTAAAGCTCGCAAAAAATCATTAAACTTTTGCTAAGGAAGTTTTTCGCTAAACCCAGTAGACATTTTTTTTATATATTGGTTGCCGAACGTAGGGGTCGCCTTTTTAATTTTTTTTTAATTGGATTTTTACTTAGCAAAACTCTAGTCTCCTCGACGCAAAAAAATCGATATATCACACTTTAAAATCAGATTTTAAATGCCAAAGCTATAACAAAAATTAAAAAAGGCGACCCCTACGGTCGGCAAAAAAAAAATTTTTTTTTTTTGAAATCGCCTTCCAAAAATACATCATATTGGAGGGTGTACGGCGAACTTTTTTTTTGAGGTACGGTCTACTGTACCTGGATTACTGATTACTGAAGGGACCCCCCGTTCGGCCCATATCTATGGGTAATTTAGGTTATTGTTTATTTTCTTTGTTTTGGCAATTGCATTGATATATTTTGCTGTCTTTTATATAACTATTATCAGGACTTTCCTGGAATTCGGTCTGCGTACAGGAATAAGACCCAAATCATACTATGATGTATAGTATCTCATAGTCGGTTTGGCCGGCCACAATTTTTTCACTTTTTATTTCTTAAGTTTACCATAAACAGCTACTATATAAATTTTATTTCAACCTTTGAATATAATTCAAAACTTTTTTTTGTGGTATCCCCTTATTAAGATGAGGAAAATAAAAATACATTAAACACCAGTTTTTGTTAAGAGGATTATTTTATTTTGTTTAAACTTGAAACTTTTTTAAAAATTCTTAACAAAATATAAAAATGGTCGGCATAAAAAAGATATAACAAAAATATTCATACAATAATTTGGGTACTAAATTTATATTATCTTTTAATCAAATTAAAATTTTAGACAAATTAAAATTACACACATTTCAGATGATACAATTACGATGAGATACTTCACTATTAGCATCTATTACGCCTGGAACTTCTAGAAGAACGACGACTAGGCTTGACTTTCGATGCCTTAAAACAAAAATAACAGTTAAAAAAATCTAAAATTAAACTACCACTATACAGCTTACTGTGCGTCTATATTTATCTTTTTCCTGCTCAGACAAAGAACCCCATTTTCGAGCACCCCGACGTACTGTTTCCTGTTGTGTCATACCACAACAAGTCTTTCGATAGTCGCGTAGGAAATTTAAGTAACCATTATTGGTTATACGACCTGGTCTCATGCAACTTTTTGCTTTACTTTGATGCTTTGTAGGACGATGTTTTGCTTTACCAGTACGACGTGTAGATTTTCTTGTACGAGATGGACGTCTTCCAGACTTGCGACCACCACCTCGGGTAGACTTTCCACGTTTCCTAGATCTTGAGCGAGAACTTCTGCGACTTGTACCTTTTAAAGTGGAACCCTGTGGAAATAAACAAATGTTGTAACAGAAAACTTAAAATTATTTCTCTTTCACGGTTATATCTCGTAACTTAACGTTATCTCTCGATGCTATTTTCTAACTTGATGTTATCATGTGACTTAACTTTAGCTGTATGCTACCATAATTTTTATTAACCTACCATCATTTTATATTTTTGTTTTTCTTCAGCCGACATTTTATTCCATTCTTGTGCACCCTGTCTTACTGTCTCCACCGCTGTTAAGCCACAATGTTTCTGACGATATTCCCTCAAATAGTTTAAATAACCATTTGTTGTTATGCGTCCAGGACGCATACATTTGCCTCCCGATATGTTGTCTTTGCCACTTCTTTCATTCTCTGTTCTGCGGATACTCATCTCCTCTGTATGGTTGCCAACTCCACTTAATATCTGACCAATTTTGAAGAAAAACTTGAAATTCTTTTACAAATTAACTAATTTAATTTATAAAAATATAATTTTTTTAATACAAATGTTTACAACAAATTTTTAGCTTTCAATTTGTGAAAATTATTAGACAGTTTTGATGTTTATTTTTAATTAAAATTTCAACGGTATATTTTCAAATTTTTGGTTTTTTACTTCACCATACAGGGAGTCGCATTATGTTTTATATACACCTAACGAAATAATTATATCTTACAGAGTTATTTTTGCGTCTTTCACGAAATTCATGTTATACAATAACCCCTAAATTCATAAATGCTTTGTAAAATTATAGGAGGTTTATTGAACAAATTTTGTTCTTATAAAATTTTAAACAAATGGTAAAAATAAAAGTAACTAAAAAACTCGGTGGTATTAAATTATTTCGAGCAAATGTATAGTTAAAATTAATATTTATTTGAAAAATACATGTACGTTCCTTTGTTTTTAACTAAACCGAAAACATTTTTTAATACATAATACAATCAAAATAATACCCTGACCACATAGTGGTGTAGGGTATAATTAATTTGTCTGCTGGTAGGCAATTAGGACATCACTGCGTATGATTAATATAATATTTATCATATTGAATATACGTTTGATGACCTCACTGATTACACAGTTAAAGTCTCGAAACGTATTCGACATTAAGCCCTCAATTCATAAATGCTTTGTAAAGTTATAGCAGGTTTACAGAACGTCATTTCCATACAAAATTTGTCCAATAAACCTCCTATAATTTTACAAAGCGTTTATGAATTTAGGGGTTAGAATGTGGCAGTGTGTTAGTTTTAATTAGACTATTCAACAATTTTTATATTTTTGAAGAACTGCCTCTCGTGTTCTAAATTTTTCAATAAACTATGGTACACTTAGATATTTACAATTTGGCAAGAAAAAAATATTTCATTGTACTGTTTCAAAATTCGGTTCGATAATCCACTTTTTTTTTAAATTTTAACAAAGTTTTCAAATCTGAGCTATAAAATAAAAAAAAATTTTAATTTTTTATCTAAACCGATAAAAGTTCTCAGTAGCTCAGTTAAAGAATTTATTACACTCAAAAAAAAGTCAGTAAATTCAGCAAAAAATGTTGCTGTGTCAGCAAATTTTTAGTCAGGAGCGTGCTTGCAAAAAAGTTGGTAATTTCAGCAAAAGGTTTGCTAAAAATCAGCGAGCTGATTTTTACCAAAAAAATAGTAATCTTCAACAAAAGTTTTGCTAACACTTAGTCGACTGAAAAAACTTGTAGCGAAATTTTACTTTAGTTAATTTATTTCCTGAAAATTTAAATATAGAATATGTGTAGAGTTGTTTTTCTTTTTTTGTCATTTCCGTTTCCAGACAAGCTGCGACATCTACATCTTGTCTATCTGGTTGTCGTCCACGCTATGCATGCGGAATTTCAGCAAAAAATTGCTGAAAACTAGTACACTTGATATACAAGACGTTTTACTAATTTTTCTACTAACTTATTTTTTTGAGTGTATTAAAAAAAGAAGAAAATTTAACTAACAGAAATATTCGTTATCAACTACTGTCACTTTATTTTAAAATAAACATAAAAAAGGAAAAACAACAATTTTATCTTGAGTAAAATTAATTTTTTGTTAATCAAATATATGGTCCATGGAAGGTATAGTGAAGTCTCCATATTTATCGAGGGAAACGTATTAATATGAAGGTACATGAAGCAATGGAATTGGAAAGCGAAAGAGCCATTCAACCATATGGTGGCTTGTACCTAAGTGTTTCTTTAAATATATTTAAATAAAGATGCATAACAAAATGACAATGTTTTTGTTTTTAAATATATAAAATTAAGCATAATTTAAATGCTGGGTTAAGTTAATATCAACTGAACTCAAAGTTCCATTCATAATAACCAGGGCAGCGACATTCATGTAAATGCATGTTTGTAGTCATTAACCCAAAAATGAATGACCAAATATTTTTATGAATCAAAGAATTTGCAACAAAATGGCATCGATTTGTTGTTGCATGTTTTTGAATATCTTATTATAAATGCATATTTTATTATAAATGCATATTTTTATTTTAGGTGCATATTTTTTGCATATTTTATGATTTTTAGTGCAAATAAATTCATAATCTGTTTCCAATCAAACTTTACTAAATTTATACTAATTTTTAGTAAATTTTTTTAGTAATCATTTTTGCTATTCTTTTATTACAAATTACGGTTAGTTTTACTAATTCTCGCTGCTGATTTCAACAAAACATTTTACTAATTTTTCAAAACCGAGTGCAAAATTTAGCAGAAAAATATACTAATATATTTTTTATTTTTTTTTATTTTTACAATTCTTGTTTAGTTTATATTTGTTACTACTGATATATTCTTAGTTTAGAAATAACACTCAGAAAATTTTTATTGTATCTCCAATGCATAAAAAGGTAATAACTGGAGAACCGTTTGCAATATTGGATCCAAATTTCAAGTACGATGAAGTAATTATACCAGGGGTATGGCATCACCAAAAATAAAAGTTATAACGACATCGTTATCACTAGAGCCCGACCGAACAGTTCGGCCACAAAATGTATTTGGACGATATTCGGTATGTTGAAGCATTATGGACAAATTTTGCTTATGGAAAAATCTTTGCTGGGCGGATTGGGATCCATTTGTAAAATTTAGGAAAAAGTCCGAAGTAAAGCAATGAATTCACTGTTCGGCCGCCGAAAGTTCGGCCAAATTGAAAAAAGTTCGGCGGCTGAACAGTTAACTTTACAGCTAAACCACGGGATTTTCCTTAAATTTTACATTCAAAATCGCATTAAATAGGCTCAATAAACATTTTCACAATTTCAGAATTTCTCAATAATGCCTCTAAATACCAAAAAACCGAACAAATGTCGCTTTTTGGCCGAACTGTTCGGTCGGACACTAGTTATTACTAGATGGCACTTTGTTCAAAAAATTTACAATTTTGTTCTTTTATTTAAATTAAAATAATAACAAACAAAAAAGCAAAAACAAAAAAAAAAGGAATTGTAAAATTTTATTAGTTGAACATATTTTGCGCTTGATTTTTTTCTTATTTTGCGCAGTTTTCAGCAATTTTTGGGTTTTTAAATATCGGCTCAGCTTTAGTATCAGCTAGTTGATACTAAATAGTTGCTCAGGTAATACTAAATTTCTGCGCCCCCTACCGGTGAGTAGTGTAAGTTTTGATTTCATATCTCTATAATTAATAGTCTCTGAATTATACAATTGTTACAATCGAAAGAAAAAAAGTTTTTTTATATTTTTTTTTTTAGATTTTACAGTTTTTTTTATTTTTTTGGTACACTTTTTTGCTAATTTCAGCAGATTGATTTTAAATTGCAGTTCACAAAAATTTACTGAAATTTAGTAGCGTTTACTAATTAATTATACTAATTTCATTGTAATAAAATTATTGATATTTAGTAAATTTTTTTAACCGATTTTAGCACATCGATTTTGAATTGCAATGTACAACAATTTTACTAAAATTTAGTAGCGGCTATAAAATTTTTCTACTAATTTTGTTGTACTACAGATCAGCAGACATGTGTTGCTAAAATTAGCAAAAAATACCGCTGGGCTCAAAAAAGTTAAATTTCTCGTAATAACAGCAAAATTTTCAGTAGCTATTACAGACTTTTTTGGTTGAGTGTGCATATTTTTCATTAAATTGCATATTTTCTTGATATTTTTTAAAAAATTAAAAGTAAGATTTAATAAAAAAATAAAGAAAAAGAAGAATTTGCAAACCTTAACGCAGCACTCTTAACTAGAAAGAAAACATCATATTGCCATCTACTTAGACATTTATATTGGATTTTAAGTTTTTTTTTTGTATTTACAAATTTGGTATAAGAAAGGTGTTTAAAAATTTAACTAGAATTTTGTATATTCTTTCTGTGTAGTATTCAGCAATTTTTTTGCTGAAATTGTGTTTCAGCGAAAATGTTAGCCATATTTTTTCTACCACTAAACTTATCTTGAACTCGTGTTTTAATAATTTATTTTGCTACCAAAACTGTGCAGATAAACACAAAAAGTTTTCAGAGAATTATCTTAATATTTTTTAGTATGATAGAAGGATCTATGGCAATTATGTGTGGAACAAAATATCGACCAAATGCTAGCCACGGCTTCGGTGGCATACCTCTATCTGATGGTCCATATTTTCAATGACTCTGAGATATAATTTAGGTTCAATGTCGTTAATCTGCCGAATTATCTCAACCTTTAGCTCTTGAATTATTCTTGGCTTATTGACGTACACTTTTTCTTTTAAATATCCCCAAAGAAAGAAGTCCAACGGTGTAAAATCACATGATCCTGGCGGCCAATTAAGATAGCCACGACGTGAGATAACACGGCCATTGAATTTATCGCGCAAAAGAGCCATTGTTTCGTTAGCTGTGTAGCAAGTGGCACCATCCGGTTAAAAGCACATATCGTCCAGGTCCATATCCTCAATTTCTGGCCACAAGAAGTCCGTTATCATCTCGCGATAGCGAACACCATTCACGGTAACTGCTTGGCCGACCTCATTTTCGAATAAGTACGGCCCGAAGACGCCGCCAGCCCATAAACCGCACCAAACAGTCATTCTTTGTGGATGCATCGGC
This sequence comes from Leucophora obtusa, assembly GCA_949987735.1. NCBI lineage: Eukaryota > Metazoa > Arthropoda > Insecta > Diptera > Anthomyiidae > Leucophora > Leucophora obtusa. The sequence goes on along the minus strand of OX465297.1, from coordinate 127,426,311 downwards.
TTTTCAACAATCACTCGTAGATTCTCATTTGCCCAAATGCGGCAATTCTGCTTGTTAACGTATCCACTTAGGTGAGAGTGTGCCTCGTCGCTTAAGATGATTTTCTTTGAAAAGTCACAATTCACTTATGTGTTCAACTAACCATTCGGCTTAATGACGGCACTTGAAATGGTCAGTAGACTTCAGCTCTTGAGTCAACTGAACATTGTAAGCGTGTAAATTTAAATCTTTATTCAAAACTCGCATCAGTGATGGTCGTGAGATGTTCAATTGTTGGGCACGACGACGAGTCGAGATTGCCGGCTCTTCTGCCACACTATCGCGAAGAACGTCAATGTTTTCCGCAGAACGAACGGAGCGAGCATGCACAGGGGTTTTCACATTTCCTACAGACCCGGTAGGTAGCATAATCGACACATTATGTATATTATGCTGACGAAAAAAATCACGAAGTGCACGAAATGCATTTTGATTTGAACGCCCATTTTCGTAAAAGGCTTCAACAATCTTAATGCGATGTTCAATGGTTGAATTTGTCAAACACTGCAACAAAGAAATGTCAAATTAAGTTGAGAAAAAAACTTGAGGTTAAGGTGTGACTCACAATTAACATCGTGCATTATGGTTGGACTACACTTTATTTATGGTGAGGACAGCAACCAGACAGGCAATATATAGATGTCCGCAGTAAAAACTAAGGCATATAAAAAAATATAAAAGTGAAATTTTCTTATATATGTCTTTCATATACAAAACAAAAGGACGCCAAAAGATGCACATACATAAAAATATAATACAATAAGATAAAGTATGATTTAAACTATAGACAAAATAAATATTTGAATTTAATGAAGCTAAAGATAAAATGTTCAGTATATAATTTATATACTGAAGTATAGATGAACACATAACGAACTTCCATGTTTACTTACTTTTGGCGCTAAAATTCTCTATATTTAACAATTTTATTTTATCTGTAGTTTAAACTATAATTTTTATAGACCTTTTCTAGTAGTGTAGGTTGGATTTCAGAAACTCTGTGGGTTCATGCATGGCCTCCAATTGCACACTGGGATGTTTTTTGTATATTTATATAATAAAATACAATTTGCAACATAATACTAAACCCTTTGTTTATTTTCTCTTGAGATGCTAATCCCACCAGTTACTTAAAAATTCATTAACAAATTTAATGATAATTATGCAAACACAAATATGCAAATTGAAATTAAGATTAATGCTGTTTAAAATTAAGACTAATGCTGTATTCTGTATACCTACGATACCATTAAAATATAAGTAAAGCTAAATTATGAATTTTGTTCAGAATTGAAGACGAATACTTTAAGACAAAGCGCCATTAAAAATAAAGAAATAACCTAAAGTTAACACAAATAGAAAATTAAAAAGGTCATAAATAATAGTCAATCAAGACCAACCATATACAACACAGTGCGATTTGGATGTTATTCCGGAAAGTTGACCTAATACGGGGACGGTATCTAATCCTTACTATATGAGCGGAAAAGTAATGGTACAGTAAATATAGTGGAAAATCGAGCCGAATCAAAGGTGGCATATTTATAGGGGCTCACACTGCCGAGATCATATTTGGTTAATTTATTTTCAATTTTTTTGGCAAAAATTCGGTCATCAGAATCAGACCCAGCAAAACAAGAGATGCCAAAGCAGTAGGAAAACACTACAATTGATGATCTAGATGTACTTCTTTTTTAACATAAACACTAATTATTTTCACATTGAGTTGTTATAGGAGAGAAGTACTCCAACATTTCAACTTCAACATTTTTTCAGTACTTTTTGAATGAGTGCACAAGAAGTTCTTTTTCACCAATTAAAACTTTTTCACAAAAAAAAAATTCTTGGAAAAAAAATTATGTTTTTTATTTTATCAAAGTTTTTTATTGCCGCCACCGGGTATCGAACTTGTGACCTCCTGATTGCTAGTCTAGCGCGACCCTCTCGTTGGAAATGCCAAATGGTACCAAAATCACTTTATACGATCACTTTTTGAGCAATTACTTTTTAGAAGCAATACCAAAGAATATACATAATATATAGAGATTGGGGGACTCTCTATCACTGAGAAAGCATTTTTTCTATTATGTGCCTTGGAACAGGAACATACTCAAACCAATATCACCCAGCAAACATGGCAATACGAAGAATATTCTCCACACGTATCACCAGGAAGAAAACATTTATCAATTTCGTATTCCGGAAGTTTCCTCCGTCGGAAACAACTGTTACACTAAAGCAATACTTCCAGGCAATATGAAAGCAATAACTGATATGAAAGATAAAAGGGATATCGCTAAATAAACTCCCGGTACAATAAAAAAACGATTTAATTTTTTCATTATTAAATTTAAGCCTGAAAAACAATATCTGCATACATAATCCCTTGACCAACTTATAAATTATCTTGAATTCATCTTAGCCGATTTTTCCCGCGCAATTAATCTTAACTTTTCACGAGTTTATTTCCTATATATTTTTTGATTGTTTTTGTACAAATTTAGTTTTAATTTTTTCCAAATTGATAAAAGATTTCAAACAAATTTGCTTTATCTTCCAAATGATAAAAAGGTGATATTGCCGCAATATTGTCATAAAAAGTTATGACAAAAGATAAAATTTTTGAATTATTTTTTTCCAAATATCGCCGAGTTATCTTCCAAGTGATAAAAGGAAGACAATTTCAAAGTCAGTACTACTTAATTATTTTCATTCAAATGACAAATAGAAGATATCGCTTTAATATCTTCTTGGAAGGTATCTTTTAAATGTTTGCAGGGTCATTATGTGCGCTCTTTGTATGACACAAAACATCGATTGTAACCAGGGATGGAAAATAATAATTTAGTTATAAAAATCAAGAATGGAACTATACTATGGAATTATATATTCCAACAGTACTATATCCCTAGATTATGAATTTTTAAAAACCATACGTAAAAAATTGCAAAATAATATCGGAATGCGAAAAAAGGCTTTGGGGTTTAAAAAATTAATTATAAGATTTACATTCTGCAAACGATGCCAAAATTTTCTTTTTTTGCAACTAACCACCAAACTTTGTTTTATGAAATGGGCATTATACTCAGTAGATTATAAATTTAAAAAAACTGCACTTAAAAAATTGCAAAATAACAGAGGAACGCGAAAAAAGACTTTGTGGTAGAAAAAAATATTTAAAAAACTCAATCAGCGGTTAACAATCTGCAAAAGAATGCAATTACGCAAAATTTTCCTTTTTGCAAATATTTTTTTCGCGGTTTATTTATTTTTTTTTTTGCAAACTAAGCACCAAACTTTTGTGTATAAAATTGGTACTATAGACCCTAGATTATAAATTTAAAAAAACCACAATTAAAAAATTGCAAAATAATCGCGGAAAGGGAAAAAAGGCTTTATGGTACAAAAAAATAATTAAAAAACTTAATCAGCGATTTACATTCTGCAAACAAATATATTGATTAAAAATTTTTTCCTTTTTGCAAATTTTATTTTTCGCGATTTTTTTTGCAACTAGCCACCAAACTTTGTTGTATGAAATGTGTATTGTAGTCCGTAGATTATAAATTAAAAAGAAACGTACTGAACAAATTTAAAAAAATTTAGGAAACGTAATCAGCGATTTAGATTCTGCAAACAAATATATTGATGCAAAACTTTTCCTTTTTGCAAATTTTATTTTTCGCGATTTTTTTGCAACTGGCCACCAAACTTTGTTGTATGAAATGTGTATTATAGCCCCTAGATTATAAATTAAAAAAAAACGCACGTAAAGAATTGCAAAATAATAACGGAATTTGAAAAAAGACTAAAGTACAAAAATTTAATCCCTAGGTTATATATTTAAAAAAACCTCACTTAAAAAGTTGAAAAATAACGGCGGAATTTGAAAAAGGCTTTATGGCACAGAAAATGAATTAAAAGAGGTAATCAGCGATCGACACTCTGCAAACGAATATATTGTTGCAAAAATTTCGCTTTTTGCAAAGGTTTTTTTTTCACAATTTGTGCTAATATTTGCTAGAATTTTTAATTAGAATTTTTTTTAACGAGCCAAAGAAGAAGCTATTTTTTAGTTACTTACATTTTTAAATATGTAAAAGCGATCTAACATTTTTTGGTATAAGAGCCCGATTAAATGAGCCTTTCCCATCCCTGATTAATCAGTCGGAGTTCGTTCTTGTTCCAAGCCGCATAATATTTTTTCAAATAAAAAATATTGAGAGAGTTGCAAGGCTATTGGCAATACTTAAGTGATTTTTTGGATGTTGTTCAGAATTACTTCTAAAAAAGAAGTAAAAATACATTAACGGATACTTGTGAAGCAGTGAAAGAAGTAGTTTTTAAAGCACTACTTCTATTTTTTTGCTGGGGAATTATTCTGAGAGTGTATTTTTGTTGCTTTGTAATAAATATGAAAGCTATTTTCAAAAATTTGTTTATCGCTAATTTTTCTTTTTATCCCTAAGCATCGGATGGAACGAAAAGAATAAAGCACGGTTGCGTTAGTTTTGTCTTTACTAAGAAGAGGTATCTGGTAAGATAACCAGAGTGGAAACACCATCCAAGATTGCAATTAACTTCATAATAAATGTTTTATATATATTAAAAATTATAAAATTAAAATAAAAATCATCCAAAAAAAAAATAATTTAAAATAACCATTAAACCACATTACACCTATTGTTATGGTAAATTATTTTGTAAACTAAATGGAAATTTAAACCGACAGTTGGTGGTAAAAATAATGGATACCGCCACAGCTGCTCCAAACAACTGAAAACTTTTTCATTCGCAATGCTGAAGTAATCTAGATCAAAAATCGTTATCATAGCAAATTCTATGAGAAAGTTATTACAAATTGCTACATGACTGTAAAATTTTTTTTGTCATATCGTAAAACAAATATAAATACATACATATTTTTGTTACAATGTAAAAATAATACTGTGATGGTCATAAGTTGAGGCCTTGTTATGGACAACTCAATTTTTTTTCTTTCCAATTTCTATTACACCAGTCAAATTATTGACAAAAAGTAGTTAGTTAAATTTTTTAAATTGTCTTAAATCAATACTTAATATTAGTAAATTTAAAGAAAACATTCTTCCGAAATCTTAGTCCAAATTACTAAAAATTTGTTAAAATGATCTTGCAGAAAAAACATCTATAACAAACAGATGGCAAATTTATTATTTTGTTTTCAAAGAAAACATAGCTTGTTTCTTTGAACTTTATTCACAAATTAGTGAGAGCAGATATTATTCAGACTCTAGTTCGAGGTTTTTATTAGTTTTTCAAAATTTTGTTCTTGCCAGCGGGATAGAGAACTGTTTTGGAGGGCGTTACTCCCCCTCATCAGTATCCGCGCAAGATTATTATCATAAAAGATTATGACTAAAGTTACTTTGATTACTTCTGTGCAAAACATCAGAGTTTATACCGATCCCCACTTTTTGAATAAATGAGAATTCTGTATTCTCCGAAGTTTAAAAAGTAACCAAAAAAACTAAAACAAAATTATATCAAACCAATACGATGTGTAAGTATTTATTTTATTTATTTAAATAAATAAAATATAAAAACATCGAACTAGAGGCTGAATAATATTTGCTCTCATTAGCAGATTGCTTTTGCTAAATATTATGAAAAATAAAACTATTAAATATACAACATTTTAGTCACATTTGAGCCAGAATTTAGTTAAAAAATCACCAAAACATTTTGCTAAATTATTAATAGGATAAAAATACAAAAAAAAAATCAAAATTTTAAAAGTTTTTTTCTTCGATCTTTTTTAATGCAAATAAAAATTTAGCTTTCTGAAATCAGCAGGTTAACATTTTTTTTTGCAAATATTTCTGTAGGTTTTTATAGGATGGGCTGCTGTTAGTATTCGACAAAATTTATCTCCAAAATAACAAAAAACTTGTAGATATAAGATCATTTATTCCTACGGATTTAGTTAATTTTTTGAAATTTATAAAAACAAAATAAATGAAAAATCATTATTTTTTTAAGGATTTTGTAGTTTATTTATTAACATTTAAAAATAAATGAAAAGTCCTTTTGATTTAAATGAAAAGTCAGTAGACCGGTTTTCAAGTGATTTTTCGTTTATTTTAAATTACATTTTCAGTTAATTTAAACTACAAACTATTTTGAGTGTATATGGCAAAATTTTCTGCAGTTTTTACAGTACAATTTTTCATTTTGAATAAACTAGAAATTAATCCAATTATAATTAAAATTATGTAAATTCAACAGCTTTATTTTTGTTGTACTTATTTTACTACACTCAAAAAAATAAGTTTGTATTGAATGTATAACTTCAAAATACGGGATCAACAACAGATAGCGTATCTTTTACACACGGTTTGCGTCTTCAATAACTTATACGGAATTTTGGAGCGTAAATATTTGTCATTTATTTTCACTTAGTCATTGAAGAAAATAGTGTAAACAACAAATTTTTTTATTTTTTTTTTTTTGCTTCGAAAATGTGGATTTTTGTGCCAACAAAATATCATTTGCGGGAAGAGGATTTTGCATATCCGAAATGCTGCTTGAACGCCAAAAAACAAGTCATTTTTGCATCGAATTATTACTGGCGATTAAAAATGGATCCACTACCACAACCCCAAATGCCAGAAATCGTATGTGAAGCCCGGCCAACCAGCCAAATCAACGTCAAAACCGAATATCCATGGCGCCAAGGTAATGCTCTGTATTTGGTGGGATCAGAAGGGTAACATCTATTATGCGCTGATAAAATCAGGCCAAGTGATCACAGGAGACCTGTACCGAACACAATTGATTCGTTTGAAGCGAGCAGTGACCGAAAAAGGCCCTGAATATACGGCCCTACATGGAGCCGTAATAGTCCATCATGACAACGCTCGGCCACATGTTCGAAGACCGGTTAAAAACTATTTAGAAAATAGTGTTTGGAAGTTTTGCTTCACCCGCCTTATAGTCCAGACCTTGCCCCGTCCGATTACCATTCAATAAAATGAAAAAATTTTGAATTTCAAAGATTTTATTACAGTTTTTGACATCAAACAAAATTTTTTTTTACTCTTATGAACAAAATATCAATGGAAAGCTTATAAAAATATGACTCTGTTTTTTGGTATAAAAATACAATACTGGTTTTGTATGAATAAAATATTAAGAGGTATCGAATCAATACTAGTGCTGGTAAATTTGGTTACTTTTTCATACTCGATATTTTTAATTTAGATGCCCGATACTACTCGATACTTTTAACGGTTTTTAAATTTAAAATTTTTAGTAAAACTCTTTGGAAATGTTTACTTTAATTCAATCTTTAAGTTATTAACATACTTTTAAACTTTTTTGCAAACTATTCATTAGGCTTTTGACAGTTTTTTAATATACTCTTTAAATATTTGTTTTTGTCTTTTGATTTTTTTAGCAAAGTTGTAGTTCTATGATAAATATTTTTGTGATAAATATTTTAGCGGAGTCACATTTTTATACTTTTGTCCAAAATATGCAACCCTGAAAATATCGAGTAGTAGTTCTAAGTACTCGATACCCACTACTCATATTTTTATCAGCACTAGTCAATACTTAAAAAGTATTGGATAGTATCGAGTATTCAAAAGTATCGACATTTTACATCTCTAACGACTATATAACTTAGTGTCTTGACATGCAATAAAATGATAGCAAGCAATTGTCAAAATGATTTCATCTCAAGTGAGGACACTCAATTCCAATTTTATTGCAATATCATGATATCGCTGACATGCAAGTGGCTCTTGCAATGATGCCTGCCATGAAATGTCACTTTTCGTTTTAATTTTAATTTTGTAATAAACAACCAAAAGAAAATTTTTTTAGATAAAAATTAATGTTTGATAAACTTTTGTGTTTTTCGAAGAAGAATCTATGATATTTTTTAGCCATGTAGTTGTAGATAAAATTTAATGTTTGATAAATTTTTGTGTTTTTCGCAGAAAAATCTATGATATTTCTTAGCCATGAAATGGTCAAGTGTTCTCCACCACTTTGGAATTGATATCATTTTGACATTTCTCTGCAAAGGTTTTGACATTTCATATCATATAATTTATTGTATTTAAAGACACCGGCTAAGGTTCCAAATCAATGTTTTTTTAACCAAGTAATTGTTAGTAGCATTTTCTGCAATTTTTACAGGTTTATTTCTATGAGCGTGAATTTAAAATAGCAAAGTAGCAAAAAAAATAGACATGATTTTAGAAGCACTTCAGCACTAGAATCACGTTTTCAGCGCTTCTCTCCCTTCCAAAAAAAAAAAAAAAAAAAAAAATAGAAGGCAGAGTTTGTGCTACTGTTGTAATTTAATGCTTCTAAATGGGACATCGCGAACAAAAATCGTATACCCGCAATAAAAGAAACTGCTTCTATAAATGTAGTAAAAAGTAGCACTTCGTTTATTGCGGATATATGACATGATTTTTGTTCGCAATGTCGAAGGTGGAAGCAATAAATTATAACAGAAATACAACAACATCAAAAACTTTGCCTTCTTTTAGTGCATCATTGGAAGGAATAGAAGAGAGTAGCGCAAAAAAATGCGATTCTTGTTCTACATTGCTTCTAAAATCGTGTCTATTTTTTGCCATGTAACTAACTTATCAGTTATTAATTACCAACTTATGACCATCAATATGTAACTATTTAAATATGTATTTTTTATAACATTTTTTCCATCCATCAAGTGAAAAACCACAGTGTGTATTATTTGCACACAATACTGTTGATGTGAAAATTTATTCATGTGTTAAAATTGCAAAAAATCGATTTTATAAAAAAAAATTCACATACATATGTATATTTTACAAATATAAATTGTAAATTAAAAGGTTTTTTTTATACATAGTAGAGGGGAGACTATGGGAGAAATGTAAAAATAACAAATGGTATAATACCAAGGAAATTTGTTTACAATCGATGATAAACCACACCAACCCTGCAACTGCTTCCACTACAACCGATTTCTTCGAAATTATTCCGCAATCCTTTCCAAGGAACTCAAATATAAAGTATAAGTTCTACCGTATAGCTGACGTAGAATCAGTTCTCAAATTAAATCCAGAACTTATTCGGAGGAAACCTGTTCTACATCGGCAATTTTTTTAGAACAGTTTCAAACAACAATCATCGATATTAGAACCGTCAGTAAGTAGAAGGGGTTACAAGGGAAAATAAGCTCTCCAGAAACCAAGTCTTCGAAATGGAGAATTTCGCTGGGTATTAAATACTTGTATTTACAGTTAAGGACGTGAAATGAAATTAGTTTAAATAAACAAGATACATTTTGTGGATTCTAAATGGGTACCAAACAAACTGAGATGTTAAATTTTGAAAAAATAATTCAATTTTTTAATTTGGTTCCATTAAATATATCCATGTTTTGGCTCCCTTAACCCTTATTTGCACGATTTTTTATTTTTTTGTGAAAAAAGTTACTGTAATGTATTGGGTAACAAGTTTAAACCTGCTACTTGATAATCAATCTTACTTTAATTTTTTAACAGATGTGCTCCAATTGAAACAATAGTCATGTAAATTGTTGCTACCAACAAAAAATTACAAATCACGTGTTTGTGTGCATTTTTTTCTTCAAATGTTATGATGGAAATTTCCATCATCATGCAAAGAAGGTTTAAGACATTTGAGTAAATCTATAAATCAATCCACCCTAACATACATGTAATGCAGCTGCTGTTTATAAAATATTTGTTCAAATATCATAACACAATTTTAACGTGATAAAAAGTTTGGCATGTTTCAAAATAATGCTTTCATGTTTTTTTACAGATATAACCACACTGTTTTCATAATCGACATTGAAATTCTATAACATTGAAAGGCTTCCGGTGGTTTATATTAAAAACAAAGGATATACATTTAAAGATATACATGACTGACATTAGTTAAAACATATATACGTTAAAAAGTGCAACATTGATGTAATGAAATGTAAAAATATCCTAGACTTAATGACCTTAATAATAGTGAACATAATTTCCATTGAAATAAAATATTTTAAATAAAAATTTAGTAGTCGCCTCTTACACAGTTTTTTACACAAAATGAAGAAATGTATTCTTATTTCAGGAATATATATAACAGGGCATTTTACCAAAAACATATTTTGGATTTTTGCAACTCTTAAATGGGAATATGAATGCTTAGAGCCCAAAAGCTTTAGACAACCTTTTCGTATCTTTTGAAGGCGGACCGCTGAAATGGATTTTGCTAAAAAAAATAGGGTTATGAAATTTACATTGTTTTAATTTGATGGTAGATTTTTAGCTGTTCTGAATATCGTTAAATCAGTATTAGTTTGTTCGGTTTAAGATCATATTTAGTGTGTTCGTTTACCTGAATTTCTTACTACTTTTACTACAACTGGAAAGTTGTGTTTTTTTTATATTGAATTTTTCCAGCCCTAGTAAAAGTAGTAAACGAACACGCTTATTATGTATCAGAAACTCCAAACAGAACTTAAAAGTACCATATTTGTTTTTAAAAAAATTAAATTAATTAAAAATTAATTTAAAAAAAATTTCTAGAACCAAAAGTTGCCAATTAGTTAATTTTCAAGTACATACTACGAAATTCTATTATTAGATTCTCTTTATGGGGTCGTCACTAGATCAGAATGTAGCTTTAAGTGCACCATACATTTTAAATATTTTTGATAAATTCATTGTTTACAAATTAATTGAAGGTCTGTGCCCTGTATTGAAAGTTTATCAATTAAATTGAAAAACTCAAAGTGTATCAAATCAATCAATTTCATTTATATTTTTCTAAAGGTACATCTACACGGGATAGAAAATTCGCTAGACTTTGTGAAAATGCAGCTCTGTATAAGTCTACGAATTGTAACCTCTAGACCAGGGGTATGGCATCACAAAAAAAATAAGTAATAAAAAAATCGTTATCACTAGATGGCACTTTGTAAAAATTTTGACAATTTTATTTTTTTATTTAAATTTAAATAATAAAAAACAACAAAGGAAAAAATACAAACAAATATTTAAAATTTTATTATTTGAATATATTCCGCGTTTGTTTTTTCCTTATATTGAGCAGTTTTCAGCAGTTTTTGAGTTTTTAAATATAGGCTCAGCTGATACTAAACTGATACTAAATAGTTGCTCAGGTAATACTAAATTTCAGCGCCATCTATCGGTGAGTAGTTTAAGTTTTGATTTCCTATCTCTATAATTAATAGTCTCTGCTCTAGACCATTGACAATTGCTGTCATACATAATCTCTTTAATTAGTAATAATTTTTGGGATGTCTTGTAACAATATTGGATATTTCAGTTTATTAAATGCACCTTTTGGTATTTGGAGAAAAAATTATTCTTTAAAATACAACAATTTTAATAAAAACAAATACTTGACAACTAGAGATGATACTTTTACGATAAAAATTAGTGCCAACTATATTAGAGATTAGCGCCAACTCTACAAGATTTCTATCCCATGTAGATGTGCCTTAATAACATTGAAAGTGTGTGTGAAAAGATCAATAAAATTGAAATAAAATATATTGACAGTGTGTGCTTTAAGTTTTTTTTTTCATTTAATTAAGAATTGCGCCATTAAAAAGTGACACATTTTTCCTAATAACTGTTTCCACCTTTAATTAAAATAATTTTTCTTGATCACAATATCTTTGAGAAATATTCAATATGCGTAGGCTTCTCAAATTCGAGTGGTTTATTTACTTTACAATGAATAATTAAGAAGAAAAAAATATTGAAACTATTATAAATAACGCATTGTGGTCTTATAAAAAATTGCAACCGAAAAACGCGTCACCAGGAGATGTATTTCCAGAGTGGTCAAAAATTTCAACAAGGACCTTAAAATTTAAAGAAAGCCTGGAACAGGTAAAGCAAAATAACTCAGGAGCGAAACCAAAGCCAAAAAAAGACATTTCTGGCTGAGAAATGACACTGCGTGTTCGGATACTCTTTAAAGTACAAAGTATTACGGACAGAAATGCTAAAAAGATACCAATAAAACGAGAACAAATTCTCTGTGTTACATTTTTAAATTTGCACTGTTTAGCTTTCTGGTTCTGTACAAGAATTTTTTGGTACTGGGTGATTATATGTAATTCCAAATAAAATAGTGCTGAAGCAAATTAGTTTTAATAATTTTGATCACATTTCAACCAACTTTTTTCCTGGGTGAAGTAATAAATCATAGTTCATAATTGTACTGAATGAATACGAGTAATATGTCCTTTACCTGCCAGTTTTCTTGAAAGCTTTACCCCTTTTTTTAAAGTGGCAAAATTAGATAACCCGAAAATGGGAGATAAATGATTAAAATATTCGGTGAAATATTTAGCTCCTCATAAAATTGTACTTTTGGTGTTAAAACAATAAATTTTTCGAAGAACCAGACTTGCATTGTTATTTTTCAAATAATAAATTAAAATTCGGCTTTTTCGATAGTTTACCCGATAAATCTATTGCAGGACCTAGTGAAATTTCCAAAAAACATATTTTCAAAACCTTTTAAACTTAAAATGCACGTTTTAGGGTTTTTTTTGGTATATTTATATACAGCAGATATGGGGTTAAAATATTTTACTAAAAATCCAAAAGACTGAATTTAGCTCTGAAGAACTTTTGCACTACTTTTTTAGTGTGCCAAGCAAACGAAAGCTTTTAAACGGTTATAAAATTTGAAACCGTTTAAGGGCTTTTGTTCTCAAACTTCGTCAATTCGTCCACAATTTGAATTGTTTCTGCCCAAAACCACGACCGCCATTTTATGTAACTGTTCTAATTGTATTAGAAAGCCAAATTAAATACCCAAGTAAAAAAGTTTTGATATAGTCATATAGTATTATATAAAATTTTGTATAATTATATATTGGAACATATATACCAAGATATAATTATATAAAATTTTACGAAATTATATCCTAAATATATAACTATATCTTGTTATATATTGCACAAATAATTATTGTAATATATAGCGCAACAAATTACAATATCCAATTATATATAGACCGATATATAGTTACATATGCTTCATATAATTATGTATAATTGTATCTAATTATATACCATTATATCTAGTTGGATATGATTATATTATATTTGATAAATTTGGATGAGGACAAAATCCGGATAAAATTGTATCAACCCATATCTTATTCCATCAAATTAGATCTAATTGCGTCAAATTAGATCTAATATGATCATAATACGATATAATTTGATACACTTAGATGGTCTCATTTTTCGGATATTATTATATATAATATCAAAAGACATATAATTTTTTTTTAGTAGGGTAAATAAATAAAATAAATACAAATGTTATTACCCAGAAAACAAATTCAGTTCTGATAACCGCATTTGTAGCCAATCGCATGGTTCGGTTGTGGTAGCCTAAATTTTCAGTTGTGGCAATAGAAAATTAATTGAGACAGGACTAATTTGACTATGGCAACAGAATTTCAGTTGTATCAAGAATAATTCGGTAGCCACAACCGAAAGATTCATTTGCACCGAATCTGTTTTCAGCACCGAATCTGTTTTCTGGGTGATTGAATAAAGTAAGCGTCCTTTACTTGTTTTAAAGTTTTGTGGGCGCTGTGGTTGCGGGTTCTTGGTTGTGGCGGGAACATCATTTAGAAGAAATGCAGCATCCTCTCGCGGTGTTGCCATACGCCACTACATTGTTGCCATATTTGAAGCCATTCATCTTTCACCACCTTTCATCTCTTCACTATCCCCTTTCCAAAGAAAACAACACCTTAATTAATAGAGAGAATTTCCTGAGTGTTGCTTCTCTATTTCTTTTTTTGAAAAAAATTTTAAATAAAAATTTTACTTAGCCTCAGTTTAACGAACAAATTATCTGCGAGAGTGACTGTCTGTTATTAAGTTTTCTATGTATATTTATTAAAGAATTCAAAATATTTTGTTTCAAGATTTTACAAACGTTTTATTTTGTCCTCTGTGACCACATTGCATGTAATTTTATAATTACTTTAACCATAAATTTTGCTTTACTTCTGTTGGTAATTCTTGGTGAAATAAATTATAAGTCTTTTAAAATTATATATTAACAACAAACCTCTAGTTTGTATGTTATTAAAAGTTTAAAAGTCTATTAACACACTTCAGCAATTTGTTGATTATTTCGAAAAACAGGCAAATTTATAAACTTAAAACTTTTTGCAAGGCAATTTAAAAAAAAAAAATTTTGCCGAACGTAGGGGTCGCCTTTTTTAATTTTTCGTTATAGCTTCGGCATTTCAAGTTGGATTTTAAAGTGTGATATATCGATTTTTTTGCCTCGAGGAGACCTGTGTTTTGTTATAAAGGAAAAATCCAATGAAAAAAATTTAAAAAGGCGACACCTACGTTCGGCAACCAATATACTTCCTCAGCAAAAGTTTAATGATTTTTTGCGAGCTTTAATTTTCTGACATTAGGGTAGTACATTAGGGTCGTAACAACTGAGATCTGGTGGGTAACTACTAGAACGGGATACTTAAGGACAATGGCCATTAGAGCAAAACACTAGTCTCCTCGAGACAAAAACATCGATGTATCATACTTTAAGATCCGACTGTAAATGGCAAATATATAACGAAAAATATAAAATGGCAACCCCACGTTCGGCAAAAAAAAAACTTTTTTTGAAACCTCCTTGCAAAACCACTTTATATTGGAGGGTGTACGGCGCACTTTTTTTGCCTGTAAGGTGGTACGCTCTAACGTACAGCCAAGGTAGCTTTTTCTGACGCTTGCATTTTTTTTTTTTTTTTGTATAACAGTTTGTTTTATACAGGTGTATACACCATAGGTAGGGTTGCCAGACGGGCTTGATTTGGCTTGATTGTCAAACGTTTTCAATGCGTGTCAAGAATAAAGGAAAAATGTCATTTGTCAAGCTAAAACAGAGTTTTAGAAATTTCTCCATCATACTGACAACAAAAATCAAGAAAAATTAACCATTAGGAAAAAAAAACTACCTAATTGTTTTTAAATGTACCATAACTAATTTTTACGGATAAATGATTGTTTCTATGGTAGTAAAGCTAATGCTAACATAAAAAGTCTTTCTTTGAATGAAAAGGAAACCTTTGAGTTAGAAGCTAACCAATTTTTACAAAATGCTGTAAAGTACTTAGAAAAAAGATATGATTTTGGAAAAAATCAGTTTTTTTTAGCAAATTGCTGTTTTAAATATAAAAAAACTCGCTGTTATCAAGGAATAATTTAATTCAATTGATACTGATATGTTAAATGCAGATTACTGCTACTTTCGGCATGTTTTTGAAGAATTACCAAAAGCAATATCCATTTCTTTAATAAATGTTGTACAAAGACTGTTGAAAGAATGTATAAATTAATATCATTTATATTTTCAATTCAATTTTGTATTTTTTTTTTTTGCTAATTTAACTGAATTTTAAATTGTCAAGAAAAATCAAGCTTTTTCTCTTGCATACAAGCTTTTTGCCGATTTCGATCTGGCGACCCTAACCAGTGCATATTTTCCTTGCTAGCACGTCTACGGCAAGGTTTATGATGGGTGATTAAAGGAGAACCTTACTTATCAAATCACGAATAGGGAATGCATCCCGGGATTCCCGGGAAATTAAGCTTGTTGCCGTTCCCGCATTCCCGGGAATTTGGGTCAGGAATCCCAGGATTTCAAAATATGCAATTTAAAATAATAAAGTTAATTATTTAAAATTTTCATATGCAAAATTTTTCCAACGTTTTGAAAATAGTAAAAATTTTACATTAGGTTTGTTCGTTTACTTACTACAATTTGCTACTTTTACCACTACTGAAAAATTCAAAAAGTAAACAAAACTTTCCAATTGTAGTAAAATTAGTAAGATTTTCGAGTAAACGAAGACACTGATTAATTTGCGTACTAGATCCAACTTACATATTTAAAAAAAACACTCAATTAAATAGAGTTTGTATTCCCGTGTAAAAAAGATCAGATCTGACCAGATCTCAGCACATCTTACCAGATCTAATTAGATCTCAAAATTGGGGACAAATTTGAGATCTAATTAGATCTGATCATATCTAGGCATATCTGGCCAGATCTTCGTAGATCTTACCAGATCTAATCAGATCTCAAAATTGGGGACAAATTTGAGATCTAATTAGATCTTATCAGATCTGGCCATATCTTGCGCATTTGTCCAGATCACTTTAGATTTGAACAAATTTGGCACTAGATCTTATCAGATCTTGCCATAAGGTATTATCACATATGCCATATCTGATCATATTTGATGTGATCTGGTACAGGATCTAATTAGATTGAATCATATCTATTGAGAACCAAAAAGATCTGGTCAGATCTAAACTTTTTTACACGGGTTACAAAAATTTGAATCGCAATCATTCTGTACAAAATTAGGAACAAATTTTTCCATTGATTTTTAAAAGATTTCAAGTAAGTAAAAATTTGTTTCGAAAATTTTAAAAAAATTTTCCAATTTGATGAAATTGTTTTCTATATTAATTTTTGTATTTATTTTATTTTTTGACCGACAAGTTTTTTGGTCTAAAAATTTGTTTTATTTTATTCAATTTTTAAAAATATATAATTTCTAATATAAAAATAATTCTTTCCCACTGAAATTCCAAGAAAATCTATGAAAAACCACTTACTCCAATGTTTAGTTTAGTTTATTGATTCAAACTATCACAACAAGAATAAATCTTATAAATTACAGTGATAGCACGTAAAACTTTCAAGTAAATGTTTTGTCAAATTCAAATACAATTTATAAATTGATATTAATTATAAATTAAAAAACTTAAAAATAACATAGTGAAATTTAAATTGAACAAACATATATATTAAAATAAACATTATAAAATTCAAAAACATTTAATACATTTTAAACAAATTTAATAGTTCCATTTTAAAGCGTATTGTGTTGCTAACCAATTGAATATTTGATGGTAAGTAATTCCAAAGACCGATTGTGTAATTAAAAAATTGTCTTGTAGATAAAACGTATTTATACTTTTGTGAGATCAGGCCTCTTCCACGTGGATATTTTAATTATTATAAAATATTTTCTAATTTACTTTCCTTGTGGGATCCCGGGAATTCAAAATAAATTTCTCACTTTCCCGGGAAATCAAAAAGTGCGGGATTTTGCATTCCCTAATCACGATATATTTTTTAATTTAAAAGAAACGAGTAAAAAGGTTAAAGTCGGGCATGCCGACTATACAATACCCTACACCAGCCTGGGTAAAAGCCAACTAATGTTTGGATCCAAAATTCGAATGGGTTAAAAGGGGGCTTGTGTCAAAATTTTCTATAATGTGTGTCAGCGCACCAAATTTCATCAAAATATCTTAATATTTGCGGCCTGCAGCGTATAAACAATATAATTTTGGGGGGACCCTTATATGGGCAGTAGGTCTAAACATGGACCGATGTTCACCAAAATCAATAGGCTTCGTCCTTGGGCCAACATAGGTATGTATATCAAATTTCATCAAAATATCTTAATATTTGCGACCTGCAGCGTATAAACAATATAATTTTGGGGGGACCCTTATATGGGCACTAGGTCTAAACATGGACCGGTGTTAACCAAAATCAATAGGATTCGTCCTTGGGCTGACATAGGTCGGTGTACCAAATTTCATCAAAATATCTTAATATTTGCGACCTGCAGCGTATAAACAATATAATTTTGGTAGGACCCTTATATGGGCACTAGGTCTAAACATGGACCGATGTTCACCAAAATCAAAGGGCGTCGTCCTTGGGCCGACATAAGTCGGTATACCAAGTTTCATCAAAATATCTTGATATTTGCGATCTGTAGAGTGCGCAAAAGAATGCATGGACAGACAGACAGACGGACGGACGGACAGACGGACACAGTTAAGGCTAAATAACTTCAAATATCGATAAAAATCTATTGCAAAAACACCTAATGAAATAACTTTATCCACTATCATTATGAATCGGCTGCCAACTTTGGTTTAAATTGAATAAGAAGTTAAATTGCAAAGAAATTTACTTTTCAACTTCGATATAAGTTAAAATATTCAGTAAAAGTTTCCTGTTAAAAACAATCATTTATTATTATTCTAAAATAAATCAGAAATCTATTGTTTTATCGACATTGTAAATATTTTAGTTAAAACTGGTAGGTAGACTTACCTTTTTTTCAACATATTAGAATTTTATCAGTATCGGAGCTTATCACATCAGATACCTACCCTCTAAATAAATAAAAGCAAAATAAACGAAAATTAGTGCTCGTGATATTCTCTCAATATCGAAGACTAACACATCATTATGCCTTTCCTGTGCATAAATTAGAGCAAAATGGATGAAAATTATTGCTCCATTTAAGTAGGTATACTAATATAAAAACGTCTGTAAAAAATTTAGTTAAAACTACTAAAAATTAATCAAAAATATGCTGCAGAAGAAATTGCTATAATTAAGAATTTATTTTAGCTATATATTAGTTATATAGGAAGAGCAAAAATGAAACCGTTGAATTTACAGAATTTTAGTTATATTTGAGTTAAATTTTTGTTAATGGAAAATAGCAATTAACCTGCTAAAATCAGCAAAAAATTTTACTAAATAATTAGTAGCCTAAAAAATAACAAAAAAATGTAAAATTTTCGAAGTTTTTTTTAAAATTTTTTTTTATACAAATAAAAATCGAGCCTTTTGAAAACAGCTGTTTGTAATTCTTTTAGCAAATATTTCTGCTGATTTTAGCAGGATAGACTGCTTTGTGCATTCAACTAAATTTAGCTTAAATATAGCAAAAATTTTGTAGATATAACAGTTTCTTTTTGTTATTTTTAGTCTATTAATAATTAGTAACATTATTTGCAGATTAACAGCAGAATTTGCTATTTTCAATTAGCTGAAAGTTAACTTAAATATAACCAAAATTATATCCCCTCAATTGATAAATGCTTTGTAAAGCTATAGCAGGTTTACTAAACGTCATTTTCATACAAAATTTGTTCAATAAACCTCCTATAATTTTACAAAGCGTTTATGAATTTAGGGGTATAATTTTAATTGGTTTATTCTGCTGTTCTTATTTCACTAGTACACTCACAATATTTTATCGTTAAAATGCATACTAAATTAATAGAAAACACAATTAAAAGAAGGACTACTGATTGTTCATTATATTCAAACCATTTTTTTTTTTTTCATTATATTCAACTATTTAAAAAAAAAAAGAAAACCGAAAATATTTGATTTTTTGTTTTAAAACAGAAAACAACGAAATTATTTAAATTATATTTCCTAAAAATAGAACATTTGACTGAAAATATCAACACTTAGAGATGATACGTATTTTTTGTAGTTTGCTTTTTATTGACTTCTAAAAAAAGTTCAACAATATGATTCTATGTATTTTAATTGATTCTTCAATTGAAAACCTATTACTTTTTAAATAAACCTCAATAGGTTATGGAAAATATATTGTGAGTGTATGTAGTAAAAAAAAACCTGCTAATTTTAGCAGTTTTTTCTGTAGCATCATTTTTAACTAATTTTTAGTAAGTTTTTCCGCTATTTTTACAGATTTATTTCTATAAGTGTACTAACATTCTCCGATAATGAAAAAGAACAGGTATTTATATCCTACTTAATAGTGTCCCGAAACGGTTAATGTTATATATTCTTATGTAACGTTTCATTGTAT
The DNA here is from genome assembly GCA_949987735.1 of Leucophora obtusa. Lineage (NCBI taxonomy): Eukaryota > Metazoa > Arthropoda > Insecta > Diptera > Anthomyiidae > Leucophora > Leucophora obtusa. The sequence goes on along the minus strand of OX465297.1, from coordinate 127,406,510 downwards.
GAAAAGCTAAAAAGTTTTCGTGATATTGGTAAAAAATTCATTGATATTCCTTTCAGTGTAGCCTCTTGTAGTTAAAAATATGAACAATGTTCCATGTTTTCAATATCGTTTTATATTTGTGACATTGTTGCATTAGTGTTTTGAAATACACGCACTATTAAAAAGTTTTTCAAAATAACAATTAAAAACTTCATATATGAGATTTAAATAGAATGTAGTATATAGTTTAAGAGAACCCAGCAAATTTTGATAAGAGTAGATTTACTATAAATGAATTGACAATACACGAATTTCAATTTCTGCAATTTCTTCTTTTCTTCATAAAAAAAAAAGATTCAATTAAATTTTAAAACATATAACACTGCTCTACAAAACAAAAAAAAAACAAAGTAAATGATATTGCAGTGAACTTAGGATAATTCGGGGGTGCTAATTCCGAATCTGCAAACAATTTATTCGCGATTTTCCTTTTTTACACTTTTCAAGCGATTATTTCAATAAAAAAATGAACAGTAGATTTACAGTACAGTAAAATATGGTATTTTTTATCTAAATTTAATTATAAAACTCTTTTTCTAAAAAACATTCAAGTATTTTGAAATTTTGATTTTAAGCGACTATATTTACAAAAGCTATTGAGTTATTGATATGTGCTTAAGTTTGAAAAATAGGTCGTGGAATTGAGCTTAAATGATGCAAAGGTTTCTCTTTCTGGTACTGTAGTTAGGAAATTATAAATTTTTGATTGAAATAATCGGTTGAAAAACGGAAAAAAGTAAAATCGCGAATTATGCAAAATCTAAACACAATTTGAATAAACTGGTTACACATTCGAAATCAGTACCTCCGATTAATCTCAGTCAAAATCGGGATGGGATGAAATCAACGGGAAATGTTATATCGGTCAAAAACAAGTTATACGTGTCCCGGCGTTTCGCTGGGTCACCCCTAGGAATCGAGATATATTTTTTTTTGACATAACTCGAGAACCACTAGTCCGATTTTGCTCAAACAATTTTAAAAAAATTAAAAATTACAATTCCTTTAATCTGTTCATATAACGTTTTTCTATATACTCAGTTTTGCCGGTAAAAATAAATGTTTGTTACCGCTACCATAAAAATCAATAACCTTTTGTTAATTACTTTTTTTTTAATATTTTAGGCAAAAAATATTTTTTTCTTCATACATTTATTTTTACCGGCAAAACTGTTGAGTATATAGAAAAACGTTATATGAACAGATTAAAGGAATTGTAATTTTTAATTTTTTTTAAATTGTTTGAGCAAAATCTTGTTGGTTTTTTTTGTAGATCTGTGTAATTAAATTCGACAAGGAATATCTCCTTAGAAGCACTTCACCAATTATGCTATATTTTTGATATCTGGTGACAAGAACCAAATTAATGCACCTTGTCTTTTTGCGCTGTTTTGAATTAGAAATATTAACGTTCAAAAAACATAAATTTTTAATTTTTATAAAATTTTTTTTTTCACTTCTACAACTGTGACTACAGATAGATAAGTTGAAGAACAGATCAATGACAACACATAAGAGTATCAAATTTATGGGAATTAAGCCCTTAAACTCTCTATCTTCCTTAGACAACCTTCATTGCGTAACAACTTTAACACGTATCTATACATAGGTGTTCAATTGGATATAAAATCAATAGATCCCTTGAAGCGCGTTTTGATTTTGTAATTATCTAAAAGTTTCTCTTAAGAAATAATTTCAAAGGAAATGTAGTTTAAAGTTCTTCGTATGAATTTAAATGAATTTAACAAGAAATTTGAAATGCTATCAGCTTTTAAATTGGTTTTAAGTTGTTGAAGCAAATACATTTAATAATCTTAATGCTATTGTGTAAAGCAAAAAGTTTGTTCGAAGTTAAGGGGTTATACCTAAATACCGTGTAGTGTATACGGACAAATACGTAACTGAGCTTTAGATAGTTTTTATAAAATTTATGGCATGAGAAAGCTGAGTATCTGAGTATTTATAAGCATAAAAAAACACTTTAAGAAATATGTTCTTTAAATCTTAAAAATCAGTGTTTTATAATAGATCAGTTTTTTTAATAACACTATATTTATATGAAGAGACAAATAAGGGATTTCACTAACTTATGGAGGGCCACCTCATATTAGACTTCTCAATAAAAAACGACTTTTTTCATTCCCTTTTACTAAAATTTTTCTCAAGAATGTATCTGATAAAACAAATGCTTTTGCCGACCATTTGCAAAACGTGTTCACTCCCAATATTACAAACTCCGATGTAACTATTCCACAAATAAACAATTTAATAGTAGCTCAAATGAAAATTCAGTTTGCTGACATAGAAATATCAGTTAAAAATTTCAACACAAAAAAATCTCAACACAATAAAATTACATAAAGAATGATATGTGAACTGCCCATTACTGCTCTAAAAAATTATATGTTCTAAAATCCCAAAACTTATTTAACAAATTGTGAAATCATCCGGGGACGACGCACAGTGCTTTGTCCCATAGACAAAAATGAAAAAAAAAATTGTGTCTCCGATTTTGACGAAAATATTTTTTTTGAATATGTATATGGATGAAATCAAAAAATGTGATAAATTTTTGGGCCAAATTTGTGAGAAGCAAAAAGTGTTAATATTTCGGTTTTTCTTAATGGAATCAGTAAGTTTAGTCATTATAAACCTAATTCCAAAAAATCTCTTCTACAAGTTGTCGCAATAACTTTTTTTGCACAATTTTAATTTTTTTTTTGTTGTAACGGAGTTTACATTTCTGCAAGCAAAAGATATAACAAAAGAATTGGGTACGAATTTTCTTCAATTTATTAGTTTTTCGTATTTGGGTTTTCAACTTGCTTTCCAATGATATATAATTTGTGTTTATCAAATTGGCGGTTTCGCGAATAAAAATACAATTCATTCCGCGAAAAAAATTTTAATTTTTTTTTTGATTTTGTATTTTTGCTCCTTTTAAATGCTTTTCAAAAATATTAAATTTTTTAAAATCCAAACAGCGGTTGCGCAGTTACAAAATAATATATTAAAAACATAACATTTCACGATCAAAAAATTCTTAAATTGTGTGAAACAAATTTAATTTGTCAAACTAATGTCAGTAATGACTCCAAATATCGATTCAAAACCAATGAAATGCAAAATCAATCGTTTGTCGCTCCAGCAGCTTAGGGTAAAAAACTGATAACTTTTTTTGATTTGACGCAAAATTATTAGTTGAATCGTCTTTTGACGCCTAAATATTAGTTGAATCACCTCTGTTTATGGTTATTTTAAAATATTTTAAACATTTATCTACATTTATTTGAATGAAACCTGATGCAAACAATTTTGGTTACGGAGTTTACAGTTACGGAGTTTACATTTGGTTACTTTTTTCGTTTTCTTTCAGAAACGCTTTGTCAGAATTTTTTTTCCAAAACAAAATCGCTTGATGCCTACAAGGTGAATCCAAATATGACATTGTTTTTCTTACTCGTTAAATAGTTTGGTGTAAAAATTAGGAACGGAGGTTACAACATTTTTTCAAATCTTATTAAAGACATCTTTTTTCATCTCGAGAATGTTACATGCTGCAGAAAAGCTTCAAGTCTGTTATACAGTCCAACAATCATTTGAGTATAAATAACATAATACTTTTCGCAATATAAATAATAGATAGCTCCAAAATTCTGGTATATGCATTTTTATCAAAAATTATGACGAAAAATCGTTACAGAGTTGAAGTCGTGATAGCTAAGATATACGAAAAAGTTTGTAAAATGTATTAATTTTTATTAAAAACGGCACTTTACCTCTTCATAAAAATTCTTACAGTTAGTGTTTAGCTTTATTGGTTATTAAAATATAAGCTATTAAAGTTAAAAAACCTTATGAGTTACTTGTTACGGAGTTTACATTTGGCCTATAAAATTGGTCACAAATTTTATGTATTAACCAAAAATTGGTCAGATTGTTATAAATTTTGTAAAACAGGTGACAATGCGCTGATATATATCGAAATATGTAACTCAAATGTATTCCATGCATTAGAAATTCGGTGGTTAAACGGTTTTTATCACATTTTTTAATATCATCAATATACTAAAATTATTTAATCTTTAAATATTATTCTGTCTGGTATAAATCATCCTGTCTACACCAGAGGTGGCTAAATTTTTAGCACAGAATGTAATGAAAAAAAAATATGAATTTTTTGGATCTTACAAAAAAGAATGGTGAAAATTAATTTTTAGAAATATTTTTAAAATTGTCCTTTTTTTAAATATCTGAATATATTCGAATCAAGAAAAGATAATAAAATTGTAAAAAAAAAAATCTGCAATTAACATATCAAATTAATCTTAAAATTTTTAAAATATTTTTGCTGGGAGCCTGAAAATATTAAAAGTTAAACGGAACTTTAAAAAAATCATGTTAATTGATTTTAAAATTTTAAAATTTTTTGTCATGCTCTTATAATTTTATATACGAAAAAATAAAGAAAAGAACCAATTTCTTAATTTAACTGTAAAAAAAAATTTCCCAAGTGTCAAAACATGTATTTTTGTAATTTCATCTTTTATGGGTTACGAAAAAGTTTCCAACTTTCATAGATTTTAAAGAAAATGGTATAATTTTTTTTTATAAAATTAAGGTAATATTACTTAAAAAAAGTATAAACTTTGGCAAAAACATAATATCTATTTTATTAATAAATCCTTAAATATACCTAATTTTTGGTTAAAATCCTAAAAATTATCAAAGTTTGATAATATATGTATTAAAAAAATTATGTTAATTGATTTTCACATTATTATTTTTTTTTTGTTAGAAATAGACCTTTAGTTATTATATTTAAAAAAAATCTACTCATTTTTTTTATAGAAATCAAAAAAAATAATTTTTTTTAAGACTCTTTTTGATATCTCATTCACATAATTAAAGCTAAATTTTTTAATTAAATTACAAACTGATAAAAAATCTATCTTTGAACTTTGGGAGCAAATTCACTAAAATATTACTGCTAAAAACACTACGAGGAACATTTTTGTGGAGCATTCTAACCCTCTTCAATCAAAGGGAATTTTTTGGCCCCTTTTTAAAAAGGGACAAAAAAGACCGTAAGTTGTTACTCGTAGTGTTTTACATAAATTCCCTGAACACATCCTACACCTAAAATGGAAGATTCCCATGGCTTATCCCAAAAATCCCGGTTTGTGGGACATTTGAGCGCTAATTATGAATAAATTCGAAATTAACCCTTAAACACATTTTAAGTTTTTACTTATTACTGGCACTAAAGTTAAATTTTCAATGCTGATTTCTTAAAAGACTTATAGTAGAATTTCATAACAAATATTTTTTCGGAATATTTAACCCTCTAACTCTTCATCTTACGGGTTTTTTGTCCGTTTTAAAAAGGGGCCAAAAAAGTCCCTTTAATTGAAGAGTAAGAAGGTTAAAATGTTGCACAAAAATATTCCTCGTATTATTTTACGTAAGTTCGCTGAACATACCCTATACGTAATATGCAGGATTCACATGGTTTCCTATTTAATTTTTTTTTTGTCTTAGAAACATAATTTTAAGCGTCTAAAACCCATTTTTGTGAAAGTAATTTTTTTTAAATGAATCGATTTTACCCAAATTTGGCACAAATATGGCTTGATCTTATATAAATTCTCGTGCTGAATTTCATGTCAATCGGATAATTTTTCCAGGGTTTATAAAGATTTTATGATAAAGGATATATGGCAGGACTAAGAGTCCTTGCTTCGATTTTGGTAAAAATTGGCACAAACGTTTCCAGTTTTATGTGTATCTCAATGGATACTTTTTGTAATTTTACGTCCATTTATGTAGCTAATATAATATTTTTAAATTTCAGGACTTACAGAAGGTGGGCGTGTCCTTGGCCCGATATTTCCAGAAATTAAAATTTTTCTTCACTAATGGCAGTATACCATATTTCAAAACTCTGTCTCCACTCCTTCTATTTTTGTCCAATCGTTATATGGGATCAAAGCACTGTGCGACGTTTTTACAATTTCTAGAAATATTTTTTAAATTAAATTACAAACTCAATGGTAGCATTCGGCAGAGAAACCTTAAAATGATACCGGTGACTTATAGCGCTTTGTGATTACTTACTCTGCTGAACGATGTTATCTTTTTTTTGTTTTTAAATACATTTTTTCTATATTTTCCTTTGATTTTATAAATTTTTTGTTTTTGAATTATATTTGTATGTTTTTATTTGTCAATCATACTAAACAAAAATTTTTTAAAATCAACAACAATAAATGTATCAATATTTGATCAAAAGTAGCAAACATTTTTTACGCTACCAAAATATGACAGCGCTCAGACTGAGCGGTTAGTGATCAGGTCGTTCAGCAGATAGTTGCACAACTGTTGTAGAACTGTTGACTGTGAAATTGTATCTGCCGAACGCACCCAATAAGAATTTCTTGTTCTCGTCTAGGAGCATTATTAAACATTTCAAATATTAAAGGAAAAATAAAAACAACAACAAAAAAGTTACCACAATTTGCTTTTTCATCTTCCAATATACTACTAGAAAAAATAGAAAAATACTGCTCTGTTGTTTTGACAGATCTTTCAATGTAGTGACATCCATTTATGTATAATCAACAACAGAATAGACTTTTTGTTGACTCCTTTTCTGGTACTTTTTTCATTTTATTTTTTATTTGCTGTTGAAAAAATTTAACAAATTTTGAGAACTTTATATGCAGAAGTATACTGCTATGGCTTCCAAATTTACATATTTTATTCCTTATAAAATTTAAGTTGATTATGAGATATCAATTAATTTTTCATTTTCTTTGAAAAGCCTATCAGTGACATTATGTGTGGAATGCATAATGATCTAATGAGGCCAAATCGTGGTCAGTTCACGTCGCCTCTGCGTTAGATAACCATGCCCTAAAATCGTGCGCATACAGAATCTTCATTGTTGCATCGACTGCATGATACTTAGTGCAATCGTGTTGGAATCATGTATTGTTCACATCCATAGCATACAATTTTTGGCAAAAGACATTGCTTATCATTAGTTAGTAGCGCACTGCGTTAATGGTGATAGCAATGCGATCATCGTTTTCGAATAAGCATGGATCAATGATGCTACTAGTGCACAGTCCACGCCAAACTGTAACTTTCAGAAGCTGCATTGCGTGGAATGTAAATAACAAAATATAAAACAGCAAATAAACTATCAAAACCTAGATATTACTATTGAAATATTCCTAGAACAATGAATTTATATTTATTTTTTGATATACATATATTACAGTTCTAAAATTATATTAAAGATACTTGTTATGTGATTTAAATTTTCTTACACAAATTAAAGTTTGTATAAAATTAACCCTTAAATCCATGATATCTTCAATTTTAACCATTTTTTTATATATGATTTCTAAAGGCGTGTACATTTCAAGAAAAATACCAAAAAAAAAAATTTATTTAAAAAAAGGTGAATTTTTTTTTGTTGAAAACTATGTTTTTCGCCAAATAGTTAAATTGTGATTATTTTTAGCGTGTATGAAAAAAAAAATATATATATAAACTATGAACTATTATCGCTAAAATGAATTTTATTGCGAGAATGCCACTTTAAATATTTAAACAAATATTTTTGAATATTACACTTTTTGTAAAAAAAACGTGTGTGTTAGATTTTTCACAAATATACGAAGCAAAAAAAAAGATTTTTCCTACAACTGCGCCAAAATATAAAAACACTGTGTACAGAAGGAGCCCCAGTTTTGTGGATCAAGTGGTTTTTTTTATTAATAAACTGGTACGTTGTCATATGGCTACACCATGCATTTAAGGGTTAAATCTATTTCATTTTATGTTACGTAGTAATACTCGTATAAACTGTTGCCAGTTTTCTATGTAGTCATTGCATAAATATAATCCCATTAAGGAAAATGTAAACAAAATCAATACTACATTTCATATTAAAACATTTGATTTGTGTAATAAATATTTAAGAATCATAAATTCTAAAACTTGTTATAAATTCTATAAACAAGCATATTTGTTCTCAATACAAAATAATCTACCAATGCATAACTCAATTGTCATTCAATTTAAGTATCATTGATACTGGATAGACATACTTTGGTAGCTATGATGTATTTAACAGTAATTGTAAAGATAAACATTTAAAAATTTGAGTTTTCTAATTCTTTTATAAGCCACTAAAATTATGTAAAACAAATACTGGCAAATGCTTTTACAAACGCTGGTAAAGCCTCCCAAATGAGTGTTCTGCCAGTCATTTATTTTTAGCACCACGACACCTCAGTGGTATGCCAGTGTTTTATTTTTTTACTCCCATCAAAATTTCTGACTGAGTATTTATTAGAACCGAAGAAATCAATCAACAGCTGGAAATATAATATTAAATGCTTCATATCTAGAGAACACTAGAGTGGTCCTTAATTTGTCAATTTTTTAATTTCGATTGTCGCTGCACACAGAACTGTTCCTCTGTGTGGTAAAACATGCTGAGGAAAAAATTATGATGATTGTCTATTGGGAAGGCATGGCACATCCGCTCTAAAGTTATAAAAAATGATTATATGGAGGAAAACTGTGTTTTCTCTATTTTTTATGAAAATTTTGTTGTCTATCATTACATTTTAAATCAGTTAAATCCGAAACTAGATTAAATTGGCTTTCATAAAATACGAGGGCGGTCCCAAAACTACCAAAGAAAACATAAAAAATTTGGGAAATTTTTTCTTTATTTCTCAACATTTCCTTTTTCACCAAATGCGACCTGTTTTCCTTAATTTCAAGCCTGCAATAAATTCGCCTAATACTCGCCATTGCTTGTTATTCCTTTTAAAGATAATTTATACAAATTACCCCAGGCGCATCCCAAAAGCAGAAGCCATAAACTTACCTGAAAATAGAATTGTATTCGCCTTTTTTGGACACGATTCTCCCATTTCAGTCCAATGTTTTGACTGATCCTTTATCTAAGGTGAAGTGGTAAAAACTTGGCTTTACTGCGGTGAAACATCGCCAAACACTCTACTGAAACATCCTAACAACGCTGTTTTTATTTTATTGTGAATAAACTGGCGCACAGCTTTCCCATCTTCAAATTTTCGAGAAATATGGGATGTAAATTACTTTTTGAAACACCTATTAATTCAGTTAGCTCATGTACCTTCAGCGGACCATCATAATACACCATTTTGTAGATTTTCATAACCGCTTCTGACGTGGCTACCTCAATTGGCCGACCACTACGGTATTCGCATTGGCACCTCGTACCGCCGGCTCCATCAAATAACTCTCCAGGAAATAAATCGTCAAAACGTAAATAAAATAAAACCCCAAATTTGGGAATTTACTTCATTATGAAATAATTCCCCAATTTCAAAAATGAAATAAACCCCCACTAAAATTAAATAAAATCCCAAAGGAATGATATTTTTATTTCAAACCGATTAACGATAAATAAACAGGAAAAAAATTTCATTCGAATTTTAATGGCTTCAAACTTCAATTTAAATTATAAAAATTAAAATTTTTTAAATGAATGTTCTTTAGTTTGACTGTAGATCATAAATTAATATCACTTTCTGTTTAAATTATTTTCAAATCAAAGAAAGGTGATACAATTTTTACAAGTAAATTACAAAGAATACACTTTTTTGAAAGAATTCGATAAGATCAACAAGACAGAATACGCATTTTCGGCTTTCGCTACAAAGCCATCATCAGTGTCTTTCGCCTTGAGTGGGTTAATATTTAATAATTGTCTACTTATGTGACCGTTGAAAGCAAATGAAATTTTTTTAATTTTATAACAAAGATACAATCACAATATACACAAAATGTCACTTTTTCACCAGAAAAATAATAGGCTTGTACATTAAATTTTCATGAAAACAAACTCTAAACACTTTTCACGTGAAATTGATTATCGTGAAAAATAATTTGTTTTCTATGTAGTATAATAGTTTTTTCACGTGAAATCGAAACAACTTACGGTGCCTTAGCTATAACTTGTTGGAGTGTAAATCGGCTACACTTAAAATAATACGCCAGTAGAAAAACCTCTCAAACCGCTTTTAAATCGACTTGACTAATTTCAATGGTTAATCACTAAACTCAGTTTATGTTGATATAAGTTAACAGGTCTAAATCGTTTAAAATCTGGCCCCAAACCTCATTGTTTAGTGGCACTTTAGTGGCCTGGGAGAAGTATTACAATTTTCTAACCTACGATTCTAAAAGATTTATTTTTTACCAGACTTAAAATACAATTATAAATCAAAATATTTATAATAATTTAAAAAAAAGGCAGTTTTTATCCATTTAATTACTTTTTCAAATTTTAGGGCGGATACGCCTCGCCTTTCCGGTACGCGATCATCCTAATTTTTTCCTCAAATAGTTTGAATATACCAAGGAATATTTCTAGTGGTAGCGAAATTTTAAAGTTGACAAAATAAGAAACACTCTAGTGTACACTCATAGCATGTTCTGCTTAAAACCTATAAATATGCACATCGAAACAATTGTCAATTAATAAACGGACTATGAATATTTTGTTTAAGGCAAATGAATTTTGCGGGTTTTTTAATTGTTATTAAGTTGTATAAGTGATAAAGTCGTTAGAAAGAATAATACATTTTTCGTTGATTTATTATTCAATATATAACACTCGCAGAAATAAATTTGTAAAAAAAGCAATTAAAAATTAGTTAAAAATAATGCTGCATAAAAAACTGTTAAATTAGCAAATTTTTTTTCTGTGAAAATCGAAATATATATGTACACACATGATCATACATTGACTTGTATATGATCATGCATGGGCATACATAGTCATATACGTGCATGTCTAGTTCGATGTATGACCATACATGATCTCATATATTTCCATATATCTTGGGATCCGAAATTTGAGGGTATATGACCATACATGTTCATATATGACCATATATGCTCATATCTGAGCATATATGATTCACATATGCTCAGATATGATCAGATATGGGCATATACCTCCATATACCCTCAAATTTTGGATCCAATAGTATATGGAAATGTTTGAGATGATGTATGCTCATACATTGAACTATGCATGGACGTATATGAATATGCATGCCCATTAGAGTACCCATATGTGCAAAATTGATATTTTCTAACTTCCCCACGCACTTTCTGTTTGATTGGGAGTAAAAAATAATATCCCCGCGAAATTTGATCCTCTCGGATTAAAACAGGCCAGTCACCCGCGGCTTTTAGCCCTAAAAATGGAATAAAATTACTTCAAAGTTTATTTGTGCATAACTCTTAAAGTAAAGGTTTTACAGAAAAATACTGCATAAGCCTATCTACAGACAATAATGTGGCTAGCATCTTTTTCATTTATATTTTTTACGTATTGATGACGCATCATGTTGATTTATGAGGTTAAAATCAAAGTGATTTATATGGCTAAACACAAATGTGGCTTTAACAACCTAAATCTCCATGATGGGTCATCGATACGTCAAAAATGTAAATGAGAAAAATGCTGGCCACATTATTTCCTGTAGATATGCTTATGTAGTATTTTTCTGTAAAACCTTTACTTTAAGAGTTATGCGCAAATAAACTTTAAAGTAATTTTATTCCATTTTTAGGGCTAAAAGCCGAGGGTGACTGACCTGTTTTGATAAGAGAGGACCAATTTTTGCGGGGATATTATTTTTACGCCCAATCTACTGGTAAATGCGTGGGGAGGTGAAAAAATAACACTTTTGCAAATTCCATATATTTCATGGGTGCTCTAATGCCCATGTATGATCACATACGAGCCAATGTATGATCATGTATGTTCATATATATTTCGATTTTCACATGGGTGGTAAAAGAATTTAGTCCAGTCGATTTAAAACCGGTTTGAGGGATTTTTCTACTGACGTATTATTTTAAGTGTAGCCGTTTTACACTTCAACTAAAGCACCGTAAGTTGTTTGGATATCACGTGAAAAACTGTTGTACTCCATAAATAAAGTAAAGTAAAGTAAGAAATTGTTAAATTTACACAATTTTTTTTTTAAATTTATTTTTATCGGGATATACATTAATTGCATTAAAGGAATTAAATATGCTAAAATCCCAAACGTATTTTATAAATTGTGAAAAATAATGTGTTGGAGGCATATCCCTATCCGGATTTCATTCTTGCCTAAAGAAATCGTCAGGGGAGGATGTTTTTAGAATTTCTGGAAATATTTGTTAAGTTAAATTACAAACTCAATGAGAATTCCTTGTTCTCGTCTTGGAGCGTTATTAGACATTCAAAATATCAAAGAAAAAACAAAAACAACATCAAAGAATTTACCACAATTTGCTTTGTCATCTTCCACTATACTACTCTGTTGTTTTGACAGATCTAGCAATGTAGTGACATCCATTCCACATATCTGGCAATGTAGTGACATCCAATTTTAGTTATATTTAAGTTAACTTTTAGTTAATTAAAAATGACAAATTGTTCTGTAAAATCTGCAGAAAATTTTTATAAATATTAGTAGACTAAAAATAGCAAAAACTAATTGTTAAATCTACAAAATATTTGTTATTTTCAAGCTAAATAAGTTGAATGCGAATAGCAGTCTATCCTGTCAAATTAACAGAATCATTTGTTAAAAAAATTGTAAACTGCTGTTTTCAAAAAACTCGATTTTTATTTGCATTACAAAAAAACAAAAAAAAAAACTTCGAAAATTTTAAATTTTTTCGTGATTTTTAGCATGTTAGTTTGTTATTTTTCTTTAACAAAAATTAAACTAAAATATAACTCAAATTCTGTATATATAACAGTTTTATTTTTGCTATTCCTATCTTACCAATATATAGCAGAAATAATCTGCTAATTTAACATTTTTTTCTGCAGCATCAATTTTAACTAATATTTAATAATTTTAACTAAATTTTTTACAGAATTTTTTCTATTAGTGTATAAGACTTTTATAAGAAAATACTGTCTAAATTGAAAATCCACATTTTTTTGTGTTTGCTTCTTCGAGTTAGTGATGGAAAATTTTTTTTAAATATTTTTTTTAATGTCCCATTTCTTGAATTGAAAGTAACTTTTTTTAATTTAGTCTCAAAATTTATATAAAATGGTTACTGTAAATACATTTCGAATGAATATCTTGTACAAACAAATGATTATTTATAGTTTTTTCCCATATTTTTTTTGTGTATTCCTTTATTTTAGAAGATTCTATTATGTTTTTTAAAAGTATGAATTTCTTGCTGTAATTGGATTTCATTATAAACATTTTTCAAACGTTAACAATTGTGATGGATATTACTCTTTAACAATTCGAGGGTCATTGTTTAGAGTTTCAACCAAAGCAATTGCAAAATCAAATACTTATATATGGTAGGAAAATCTCCTCTGGATTTTGCTCATTACAACACATTTTTATGTAGCCAATTTCTTTTTGATTTTAGGTTAAAAGGTTAAGACATTTGATCAAATAGCTGTAGTAGAGCTTCTATCCTTATTAATGGAAAATGTAGCAAAAAATTTTGCTTAAGTTGCGTTATTATCACAGAAGACAAATTTGGTTTCTGCTTTTTTATTCACAGTTGCTTCTTTTTGCTTTTTTTTTTTACTTTCCGTTTTTCAGATTTAAAAAAGCGTTTTCTTCAGATTTTTAAGCATTAAGTAAATTGTTTGAATAGAAATACTTTTTTTTGCTTATCCGAAATTTTTTTTTCCATAACTTTGCTGTCAAAAAAGTTACCGCACCAAAATGAGAATCAAACGATGCTTATTGAAAGCTATTTACAGTAAAAATTACGAAACCTTTTTGGAGGGACTTTTGGATACATTTTTTGTCGTTTACAATAATTTTTGTAATAATTCGTTAAGTAAATTAAACAAAATCCTCGAGCATAAATTATTTTTAGAAATTGCATTTGGTGCGGAAGTTTTTTTTGTCGAAATGACCCGCAAACACGATTTTTATTATTAATTTATTATTGCCTATCACGTGGTGATAGGTAAAATTTTAATTAAAAATGAGTCATAACCCTAGTGCCCACTGAAACTTAATTTATTAAGTATGAGTTAGAACCTAAGCCGACCATACTTTCTAATATAGAGTTGATGTGTTTTCCGCATACTATAACAACCTGGTTATGCTCGGACCTAGTGCTACAATATATACGGATACAACGCCTTCCAAATACCTTCCTTTAGATCCAAAATTGATATATAGTTTCTTTGGAAAATTCATCCATTTTTGACAATCATCGTGTCAACCCCTACATGTGAGTTTTGGATTGCTAAGAAAAATTATGAGTCTCGTATTTTTTGCTTGTCTATAACACATGAAAATGTCATCGCAGTCTGAGTGAACCCATCATCGGTCTTCCCTTGTTATTTGTTCTTTTATCTATTGAAAAAGACTTTTTTTATTAAATCTTGGAATTTATTCTTTTCTTTTCAGCTTTATTGTGAAATTTATTGTGAAAAGTATAAAAAAAATTTAACTTTAAGAAGCAAATCCTAACAATAAAACCATCAAATGGAATCAAACAAGCAATACTTTACACCAAATTCAATCAATCAACCATATAACCAAGTTATTTATATTGTAAACGTACCAAAACAGCAGAAAATATAAAAATTAAATAAAATAGAAGAAAAGTTTTATAAAAATATTTATTTAAATTACAAGAAACAAATATAAACTCAACTACAATCCCTTATAGAAATAGGATCAACAACATGTCGCTAACCATAAAATTAATACATTTTGAAGTGCCCAAGGCTAAATCCAATCTAATAGGACGTGCAGAATTTCGGGGTAAGTTGTTATATACAGAGACAATTTTATATATGTTATAAATAAGTATATGAAAATATTTTCATATTCCAAAGTTCTTATGAGGCTTGTCATACCAACTGTACCGCTAAAAAGATGTATAGCATATAAATGTCAACGTTGCAGTATTTATTATTATTTATGATACGAATGATTTAAATTTTTTTAAAAATTAGTTCAAGTAGGCTGAATACTTGGGATATAATAAACATTTTAGTATGTTAAAGTTTTTTGTGGACAATTGAAAAGTTTTTTAATAAGAGAATCCCAGAATTTTTCCTCCTATATTTTTTTTTAAAATACACGCTTAAAAAGTCGCCCAGCTGGAAACATATTTGCTAGTTATATATAATAACTGTGTTTTTGCGGCAAACTATCAACGTTGGCTTATGTCATTCCCATACAAATTTGGCATTAGTAACTTTGAGAGTTAACACTAAACGTTGACTAATATCAAATTTATATGGGAATGACATAAGCCAACATTGATAGCTTGCCGCACAAACACAGCTAATATATGGTTAAAAAAAAACTGTGAAAGTTTATTTGTAATATGTTTGCTGGCAAACATATACATATTATTATCATTATTATACTTGCATTATACAAAAATTATAATGACAAAATAAAATTGCATACATAAATATATTTGTTATAGTAAAGTGTTGTTTTTTCAAACGTATAGACCAAATACAATTAATATTGTCATTAATATGTATTTTTGTTAATTCTGTCCGTCTCCAATATATACAAATTGCCTGCACTTGTACGTACAAACCATACGTCAATGTGGCAATATTTGTGAAAAGGTGACACGGAGGAAATAAGAAGATAAACAGCAAATCTGAAGTAGAATGTTTGTAATGTCTGCTTGATCACTTCTGAAATTATTCATATAGAGACAATCTGACAATAAAAATATAAACAATAATACAATTTAATGGAAGATCACTGATGAAGCCTGTCCATAAAAAGGCAGAAACTAGATCTAGTCTGATTTGCAAATTTAATGTGTTTATAACTTTTGAGGAAGGTTTATTTTTCTTCTTAACCTCAAACCTACTAAAATAAATATAATTGTTTAGGTGGAAAAATATGAACCATATAAAAACATTACAATGTTTGTCTGAAAACATATGAATAACAACAATAGAAATAAACGAGTAAAAAGGTTAAAGTCGGGCATGCCGACTATACAATACCCTACACCAGTCTGGTTAAAAGCCAACTAATGTTTGGATCCGAAATTCGAATGGGTTAAAATGAGGCTTGTGTCAAAATTTTCTATAATGTGAGTCAGCGCACCAAATTTCATTAAAATATCTTAATATTTGCGACCTGCAGTTTGTAACCAAGCCAATTTTGGGGGGACCCTTATATGGGCACTAGTTCTAAACATGGACCGATGTTCACCAAAATCAATAGGCTTCGTCCCTGAGCCAACATAGGTCTATGTACCAAATTTCATTAAAATAACTTAATATTTGCGACCTGCAGCTTATAAACAATATAATTTTGGTGGGACCCTTAAATGAGCACTAGGTCTAAACATGGACCGATGTTCACCAAAATCAATAGGCTGCGTTATTGGGCCAATATAGGTCTGTATACCAAATTTCATCAAAATATCTTAATATTTACGACCTGCAGGGTATAAACAATATAATTTTAGTAGGACCCTTATATGGGCACTACGTCTAAACATGGTCTGCGTACCAAATTTCATCAAAATATCTTAATATTTGCGACCTGTAGAGTGCGCACAAGATTGCATGGACAGACAGACGGACGGACAGATGGTCATCGTTAAATCGAAATAAAAAGTTTTTTTCTGCAGCATCATTTTTAACTAATTCTTAGTAGTTATACCCTAAATTTTTTACGGACTTTTTTCTATTAGTATACGTTAGAAATATGCTTCCAAATATTTATACCCTACACCACTATGTGGTCAGGGTATTATAAATTTGTGCTGATGTTTGTAACACCAAAAAATATTGGTCGTAGACCCACCTTATAGTATACCGATCGGCTCATAATTTTTTTTTATTTCGATTTAACGATGTCCGTCTGTCCGTCCGTCCGTCTGTCTGTCCATGCATTCTTGTGCGCACTCTACAGGTCGCAAATATTAAGATATTTTGATGAAACTTGGTACACCGACTTATATCAGCCGACGACGCCTATTGATTTTGCTTAACACCGGTCCATGTTTAGACCTAGTGCCGATATAAGAGTCCCCCCAAAATTGGCTTGGTTACAAACTGCAGGTCGCAAATATTAAGATATTTTAATGAAATTTGGTGCGCTGACTCACATTTTGGAAATTTTGACACAACCCCATTTTAACCCATTCGAATTTCGGATCCAAACATTAGTTGGCTTTTAACCAGACTGGTGTAGGGTATTGTATAGTCGGCATGCCCGACTTTAACCTTTTTACTCGTTTTTAACTAATTTTGAGCAACTTTTTCTGCTATTGTTACAGATTTATTTATATGAGTGCAGCATGAATATTTTCCATATTTTTCTTTTTTTTTTGCACACACAGAGAAAAATTATGCCATTTTGCAACTGAAATTCGGTTACATCTACTAAAATAAGTTGGTGCAACTGAATATTGGTTATCACAACAAAATTCGGTTTATACAACTGAATTTTAGTTGCAATATCCAAAATATTTAGGAATCACAGTGCAATATGGTTTCACTAACCGAATTTATTGGTTGTAGAAACCAAAATACTTTGCAATTCGGTTGGCAATTTTTTTTCCTGTATGCACCGATCGGTACTAGACCTAATTTGAAATGATTTAAATTTATGTAAAATCCAACTGTCACATATCTCTACATATCTAAATGTTGGTTTAGAGATGTCCTCCCAATTCTCAGATATCCCTGTAATCTGTTAAATATCACAAGTCTATCTAGCTCAAACATAGACCTTACAGCATTCATGTTTCCTTGAATAACAGCTGTTGTGGACGACCTTCACGAATTTCATAGCCGATGGAAGATTGATCACGTTTGAATTCTCAAGAGCAATAGCTAACATTTCTTACACTCAAAAAAATAAGTTAGTAGAAAAATTAGTAAAACGTCTTGTATATCAAGTAGTGTTTCTAATTCTGTTAATCGATTAACCGATTCCTCGATTAATCGCCTCTATTTCGGTTAATGTCGAAAAAAATAATTTAAAACTCAAATAATTATTCGACCCGAATAATCGGTTAAAATAGCACGATTATCCGGTTACATTTTTAATATGAAATTTTGCATTTATTTTTTCTGAAAACTTAATAATTTTCTTAACTTTGGCTAAAAAATTGTAAGAAGCACTTAGAAAAACAAATACTAAATTAAATACCATTATATTCTTTTAAAATCTATTGAAAAAGTTATTTAAACCTTTAGATACCATTTTTTGAGCAACTCCATGCAAGTCGACATTGCCCCAGCGAGACACCTCATGAATTTTAAGATTTGTTTTACATTAGCTGTGTTTGTGCGGCAAGCTATCAATGTTGCCTTATGTCATTCTTATACAAATCTGACATTAGCCAACGTTTAGTGTTAACTCTTAACGTTAATAATGTCAAATTTGTATGGGAATGACATAAGCCAACGTAGATTGTCACACAAACACAACTATTATCGCAATTGCTTTTTAATAAAATTTTTTAAAAAAATACCTAAGTTCTTGTTTTTAAAAAACCTTTAGAAAAACATCTCGAAAGGACAAAATAAAGGTGTTTTTAAACTTCTCAAAATACACTACGCGTCTGTACCAGTACAATTTCTGATTTATGTTTTAATTCTTTTAAAAAGTAAAACTAATTTTCAAAAGTAAGAGCAGTTTTCAGTCTCTAGTTCGATGTTTTTTATTTATATTCTGTTTATGAATTTTTACATTGATTTCGCTGGAATTCGTTCATTGAAACTTTTCATGATGAAGTTTTATTGAAAACTTCGTATCATTTATTGAAAATTTCATGCACCCAATAAAAAAAATTTTATTAAAAAAGCTTCATAAAAGTGGTGAAGCTTTTTCGTAAAATTTAAGATATTTTTCATTCACTTTGTGAATAAAACTTCATTAGTCTAGTGAAAACTTTCATTGAAACTAGTCCAATAAAATTTTCTCTGCGTAAATTAGCTTGAAATTTGGGTTATTTTGTTTATTAGTAATGGCCGTTAAAAAACCGAAAAGACCGTTAATTTAACAATTGTTTATGATATTCTCAGACTACTAATATTCAGCAAGCTTTTTTCTGTTTCTTGCAGAGTAAATTGGTATCTTCAAATAGAACTAAAAGTTTTTATTTAAATTTTAGAAACTTTGGATATAATTTTTTTTAAATATAATACTAGGTTTGTTCCACGTACGTTACCGCGGGAACCCAATCTTACCAACAAGAGTTTCTATTGTTAAAAATTGGGTAAATGAGAGCGTTGATGAGGGAATAATTTGTTTCTCTTTTTACCAGAATTTACCCGTACTTTTTTTACGGGTAAAATGGTAAAACTGTCAAATCACTAAGGGCTGTATTCATAAGTTAAAAATAACGACTGCACAACGAATGCACAACTTTCCCTTATGGGAATTTGTGTGTATAAAAAGTTGTGCACTGGATGTTAGTCGTTAGTTTCAACTTATGAATACCGCTATAACTGTTTATAAATCAGCTGTTTTAAATTTGTAAAAATACTTAACAAAACAAAACTTATAAACAATAAATAATAAATAATTAATAGCGATATTAAATACCACATTCTAATATTTTTTCTTTATTTCCTTCGATATTTTATTCTTAAAAATAGCTTTTGTTTATATGAATAACTTTGACCTTAATTTTTGGGCTTGAAATGTGCGTTTGTGCGTTCCCGGTAATGTGAGCAATTTTACCATTTTTTGAGATAATTATTTGTTTACTCTCATTTTACCAGACTTTACTCAGAATTACGCGAAACAAACTTATTATATTTTATTGTTGGCAGTATTGAAAAAAACCGCATTCAAGGAAATTTTGTATCTCATATTTTTAAAATTTTTTCTAAAGATGTAAAAACTTTACATTAAATTATCGATATTTAACAGTTTCGGGTTTAATAGTTTGCAAAAAAAATCTGTTAGTTTCATCAGTTTTTTCTGCCATTTTTAACTAATTTATAGTTGCTTTAGCAAAATTTTTACAGACCTGTTTTTATTAGTATGTATAGGAAATGTTTCAATTTCAAAAATCTCAGATTCCGAAACTTTTAAACCTTCCCAATAAATTTTTTTTGTAATCGGTTGCCAACCACACGAGTTCTGCAACTGTTTTTACTATAATCTTATATATAAGGTATAACAGACGGAGAATCAGCGATTGTTTTTTGGACAGTTTTAAACAAAAATCATCGATGTTAGAATTGACAGTAGAAGGGATTTCAAAGCAAAAGTAGTTATCCTACAACCGATTCTTTTGAACAGAAAATTTTTCTGGGTTATAATATGAAAACTATTTTTAAATACATCGATTTATATGTCACGTTAATATTAAAAAAAACGAGTAAAAAGGTTAAAGTCGGGCATGCCGACTATACAATACCCTACACCAGTTTGGTGTATTGTTTGGATCCGAAATTCGAATGGGTTAAAATGGGGCTTATGTCAAAATTTTCTATAATGTGAGTCAGCGCACCAAATTTCATTAAAATATCTTAATATTTGCGACCTGCAGTTTGTAACCAAGCCAATTTTGGGGGGACCCTTATATGGGCACTAGCTCTAAACATGGACCGATGTTAACCAAAATCAATAGGCTTCGTCCTTGGGCCAACATAGGTCTATGTACCAAATTTCATCAAAATAGCTTAATATTTGCGACCTGTAGCGTATAAACAATATAATTTTGGGGGGACCCTTATATGGGCACTAGTTCTAAACATGGACCGATGTTCACCAAAATCAATAGGCTGCGTTATTGGCCCAATGTAGGTCTGTGTACCAAATTTCATCAAAATATCTTAATATTTACGACCTGCAGCGTATAAACAGTATAATTTTGATAGGACCCTTATATGGGCACTAGTTCTAAACGTGGACCGATGTTCACCAAAATCAGTAGGCTGCATTATTGGGCCAATATAGGTCTGTGTACCAAATTTCATCAAAATATCTTAATATTTACGACCTGCAGCATATAAACAGTATAATTTTGGTAGGACCCTTATATGGGCACTAGGTCTAAACATGGACCGATGTTCACCAAAATCAATAGACTGCGTTATTGGGCCAATATAGGTCTGCGTACCAAATTTCGTCAAAATATCTTAATATTTACGACCTGCAGCGTATTAACAGTATAATTTTGGTAGGACCCTTATATGGGCACTAGGTCTAAACATGGACCAATGTTCACCAAAATCAATAGACTGCGTTATTGGGCCAATATAGGTCTGTGTACCAAATTTCGTCAAAATATCTTAATATTTACGACCTGCAGCGTATTAACAGTATAATTTTGGTAGGACCCTTATATGGGCACTAGGTCTAAACATGGACCGATGTTCACCAAAATCAATAGACTGCGTTATTGGGCCAATATAGGTCTGTGTACCAAATTTCGTCAAAATATCTTAATATTTACGACCTGCAGCGTATTAACAGTATAATTTTGGTAGGACCCTTATATGGGCACTAGGTCTAAACATGGACCGATGTTCACCAAAATCAATAGGCTGCATTATTGGGCCAATATAGGTCTGTGTACCAAATTTCATCAAAATAGCTTAATATTTACGACCTGCAGCATATAAACAGTATAATTTTGGTAGGACCCTTATATGGGCACTAGGTCTAAACATGGACCGATGTTCAAAAAAATCAAACTTGTTCGTCCTTGGGCCAACATAGGTCTGCGTACCAAATTTCATCAAAATATCTTAATAGGTACGACCTGTAGAGTGCGCACAAGATTTCATGGACAGACAGACAGACGGACGGACGGACGGACAGACGGACATCGTTAAATCGAAATAAAAAAAAATTCTGAACCGATCGGTATACTATAAGGTGGGTCTACGACCAATATTTTTTGGTGTTACAAACATCAGCACAAACTTATAATACCCTGACCACATAGTGGTGTAGGGTATAAAAACAGACAGCTCTGTGTTTTATTGATAATAAAATTAAGGAAATACATTAAATTTGCATTAAACGATTAATCGATTAATCGCCAATTTTCTCGATTAATCGATCCGAATAACCGGTTAATTAATTTTAGTGATTTTTCGAATAATGCATTAACCGGTTAACCGCCTATGTCGAATAATTGGAAACACTAATATCAAGTATACTAGTTTTCTGCAATTTTTTTGCTGAAATTCCGTTTTCAGCAAAAATTTTAGTTATATTTTTTTATTTTGCTACAAAAATTGTGCTGATAACCGCATTCATAGCGTGGACTGCAACCAGATATACAAGATGTACATAGATGTCGCAGCTTGTCTGGAAACGGAAATGACAAAAAAAAAAGAAAAACAACTCTACACATATTCTATATTTAAATTTTCAGCAAATAAATTAACAAAAGTAAAATTTCGCTACAAGTTTTTTCAGTTTTTTTCCGTCTACTAATATATTTGCTGACACAGCAACATTTTTTGCTGACTTTACTGACTTTCTTTTTTTGAGTGTACCAAATGCCAAACAAAGCTGTTGAAAAAACTTGCTGGCTCATCAAGTGAACTTTAGAATTCAGAATGAAATTTTTTTCCAATTAGAACTTTCTCCAGTAAATTAAGTTTTTGTTTTTGTCTTGCAAAAATCAACAGAAAAAAAAAACTGTGAAATAAAAATGTTGCAAACGCCAATTTGAATACAAAAGGAGAGCGTACATGACAAAAATTAGTCGTTGTTAAATATACATATGGAAATGCTAATTTAAAAAAAAACTTGCGGCAAAACCCTCGTTTGTATTAGAGACGAAATATGGAAGTTGGATATTATTTCGAGCTCTATATATTTCTATAAGGAAAAATAATACGCATGAGCCGACCTAATGACATACATATATTTATTATACTACATAATTTTTTTTTTTCATATTTCACATCAATTTTTTAAAATATTGACATTGCTATGATTATTGCCATACCACTGACTATCTAACGTAATTTCCTTGATTCTATATCATAAAAACAAAAGAAAAAAACCTTCATCATTGCTTCTAACACATAAATATTACTAAAGAATTTATCCGCATCATCTAGACATAATATTATGATTAAATGAAATCATACACAAACAATTTACTCTTCACGTCTAAATCTGTGTTACAAATTTTAGTTCGTCCATCCAACTGTCTGTATGTTTGCATATTCCCTAAGTACCCAGCAAAACCTTGGTAATATGTTGGTATTACAGAACACATTACCTGGTAATACCATAGCCCTTACCATTGCATTATTTCATAACTAAAATGTAATGTCTTACGTATAATGTGCTGCATAACTACTGGGTAGTAATAGCAACTTATTACCAATGATATATTTAAATACCTCAAAGAAAAGAGTTACTTGTAATACACAACATGAGTTCTAAATAATAGCAGCGACTTATTACAGATGGGATATTTTAAAAACGTAAAATAAGGAGTTACTGATCACTTAATAGAAATAGCCACTTATTACCGATGGTGTATTCAAATACCTCAAAATAAGGAGTTATTTGTAATGCGATACATGAGTGTTATTTTCTATTTAAAATATTCGATACAAATAATTTATATGTTTTATACATATTGACTGAAATATTTTTTATGTTTTTTGTTAACTTTATATTAATCTGAGTAAATATTAATTAAACATGAATATGCTTCGTTTTAGCATTTATAAAAAACCAACACGATAACATCTTATTTTAATTTTTTTTGTAAGAAGTAAGTATATATTTTTATACAGTAAGTAAGCGCATAATTTTAATGTGTTATTTCAGACCTGTTTGTAACACATTTTTTTGGCCTTACTTTAAGCTGTTATGTAAGTAGTATTGTGCTCAGTATCGGTTATGTAAGTGGTTACGTAACTCCTAACATGTAACATTAAAGTAACATGTTCTTATGTTGTTACCTAGCCCTCTTTTGGAAAGTACATACCTCCAATGACATGTCCTTGTTAAAATAATAGCTGTTGGAATAGCAAAGTAAGAGGTTACATACCTTAATTTCTTCTTACAAACCTTATTACCAGGTAATAGAAAGTTTTGCTGGGTAGTTTAGGATTTTTTCATTATCAGTAAAATATAAGAAAAAACCTTCATTATATTTATATCCAATTGTATTAAAATATTTTTCTTCTTCGCATTTAAAATATTTATTTCATGACAGAATTTTCCCTTTTGATACCCTCAACACAGTAAGTTGTAATATGAGATTGTTGTGATAAAGTTATTACTGTTAACGACTTTCACTATTGTGATTTAAGGAGATAGCTTAACACAGGTTAAGCAGGTAATAGCACCCACAAACATTATCCCCAGTTAGGAGTTTAATATTATTGATAATTTTTTAAATATTCCAAAAGTCAAAAACATTATTTAAATTCAAGGGAACTCTCAGACGAAGAATTTCAGGTTTCGAAAAAGGACAGTGATAGGAAGATTATCGGACCCGACAAATATTGACCGAGAATATACTATTAACCTCACAGCAAAAGGCGATATCCATGTTGTATTAGGCGATTTTAATGCAAAGAAAGGCAACAACAGCACAGCTACTCTTTCAGCCAATGGTCTTCATGGCCTTGGTAGATTTTTGTGGCACTCATGCCTTGTATATAGGCAGTACTAAATTTCTGCATATGGAGATCGACTACGTACTGATTATAGATTCAACAACATCGTATACGTATCCGTGGTGCTGATATACACGTGGTCGGTCCCACAACTACCCGACCTACCAAAAAAACACAAGAAATTTGATAAAGTTTTTCCTTATCTATCAACATAGTCTCTTTTTAGCTTAATATACTTTTCCCATCGATTTTCAGTAGCTTCGATACCCTGTTTATTTAAAAAATTGTCCAGGAGTTGTAATGTATTTGGCATTCGTATTAGCTACCCAGTGTAGAAAATCATTAGCAGATATGTGGTTATGTAACTACATACCTGGTAATGGTAACTAGTTACTTTTATTATTACATTTCTTATTACCTTTATATGTCGCGATGTCGCGAAAAGTTACAAGTTTCACACCAGCATACGAAAAATCAAAAAATATGTCGTTACCTATATATGTGCTTGCTAGTATTGACTAAAATAATGATTCTAAAAATAGATTTTCAAAAAAATTAGTTTTATAAAAAAAAATATATTTTTAATGTAAAAATTTTTTTAATAAAATTTTCTCATGCGGGAATTGAACCTGGGACTACCAATTGCCTGTCAATAGCTCTACCATCTGAGCTATATTGACATGTAATGTTTGATAGGTAAAAACATAATTGACTTGCTGCGCACAAGTAAGCTTACTCGTCAACATAGAAAAAATCAAAAAATATGTGGTTACATATATCCTTACATCTGTTGGAAAAATATTGAGTCTAAAACTAGATTTCAAAAAAAATTTACAAAAAATTCTAGAACATTACTTTATGTTTGAAATAATGATAAAAATAATTCATTATTGCTAATGCATTATTTTTTATTTTGAACTTGTGAAAAAGGTAACTAGTTATTAGTAGCTCATTATTTTATCTTTTAAAATAATCCAGAAAGTCAATGTCATTACTGGTAGTCCAAAAAATAATAATATGTCACTACCGTTTCTACACTGTGGTGTTATATTTGATAGAAAAAAATATAATTGACCTGCTGCACACAAATATCCTTAGGCGCCAACATACAAAAAATCAATAAATATATGGTTACATTTATCCTTTCCAGTGTTGAAAAAATATTGAGTCTGAAAAGAGATTTTCAAGAAAATTTACAAAAAAATAATAATAAATTAATAAGTCATTATTGGTGACGCATTAGTTTTTGTTTTGCAATAATGGAAAAAGTAACTAGTTATTAATAATTCTTTACTATATGTTTTGAAGAAAGTAAGTCGGATGATAAGTCTTCACCGTTTCAACACTGGGTATCTGAATCCAGATATACAGTATTGCGTAAAGACCGGAAACTTTTTATTTTTTGGTTTTTATCAAATATAAATATGGAAAAAGTATTAAAATACAAATTCAAACGTACAAAAAAATATAAAGAAAAAAATATTTATTTAAAAATACCCCTCATGATGAAAATAAAAAACTTTTTCTGTTTTAATTTTCTTTCAAAAAAAAAAATAAATAGATGGAAAAAAGAAACTTTTTGTGTTGTTATAAAAAAAAAGAAAAATGGTTTCAACAATTTCAAAAAAAAAATATATGTATATGTATATAAATATATTTTTTTTAAATTTTCTTTTTCTGTCGATATTTGGCCTAAAATGCGTTTTTGCAAATCATTTTTCCGCGACTATTTTTTGCAGAACTTTGTTCTATGAATTGGGTATTATAGTCTCTCGAATACATATTTAACAAAACCGCACCTAAAAAAACGCGAAATTTTGGCGGAACGCGAAAAAACACTTTATGATAAAAAAATTGTATTAAAAACCCTAATCAGCGATTTTCATTTTGCAAACAAATATACTGATGTAAGAATTTTTCTTTTTGCAAATTTTTTTCCCGCGACTTTTTTTTCGCAATTTTTTAAATTATCCACCAAACTTTGTTGTATGAAATGGGTATAATAGTCTCTAGATTACATATGTAGCATAATCGCATCTAAAAAAACGCGAAATTTTGGCGGAACGCGAAAAACACTTTATGGTAAAAAAATTGTATTAAAACGCCTAATCAGCGATTTTCATTTTGCAAACAAATATACTGATGTAAGAATTTTTCTTTTTGCAAATTTTTTTTCCGCGACTCATTTGTTGCCAATCAAATGGTTCAGTTGCATCAAATGAATTTTTTGTTTGCGGCTACCGAATTATTCTTAATACAACTGAAATTCCGTTGTCACAGTCAAATTAGTCTTGTCTCAATTGGTTTTCCGTTGCTACAACTGAAAAATTCGGCTACCACAACCGAACCATGCGATTGACTACATATGGGGTTATCAGAACTGAATCTCTTTTCAGGGTGTACTATCACCATAAGTGATGAGGTTATGCCTCAGTCTGCCACTCCGTTTTTACAATAATAGGCCTTTTTTAATCACTCGATTTATTTTATTTTGTTAAAAAAATCCGCATTTTGTTTTTTAGTTTTCAAAATTTTATATTTTTATCCAAATTTAACACTTACTTCCTAATATAATGTAAAAGAAAAAATTTTAAGTTTGCGAAAATGCAATTTCTGGAATAAAATTAAGCTAAATCCAAAACGGATTTATTTTTTTTTAAATCAATTTTGGGTTTAGCTTATTTCAATTACTGTGTCCACATTTTTAGAATATTTAATGCATTTCTTGCACATTATATTGGCGAATAAGTATTGCATTTTGATAAAAATTTTAAATTTTTAAAACTAAAAGACAAAATATGGATTTTTTAGCAAAATAAATCCAGTAATTAAAAAATGCGTAATATGTCGAAATAAAGATGGAAGACCCCATAAAGCTTATGATAGGCTTTCCAACACAACTGCTCCGCTATAAGAGAAGTATTCCAGCAGAGTCTCAGTAGTGCGTGCTCATTACTAATATCTAAATAATAATCAGTATAATTAGGGTCTACTGCATGTAATTCAGTGCCAAAACTCATTACTTTTATTCAACAGGGCCATTTTTGTAAGTAGCTGTCCATATTCCCTGCATGAAAAAACGTAAAAATTTTGTGCACCCTCTTACACGCTGTATTATAAAAATACGAAAATAAGTACACTAATAGAAAAAAGTCCGTAAAAAATTTAGTAAAAACTACTAAAAATTAGTTAAAAATGATGCTGCAGAAAAAAACTGCTAAATTAGCAGATTATTTTTGCTATATATTAGTAATATAGGAACAGCAAAACTAAAACTGTTAAATATACAGAATTTTAGTTATATATGAGCTAAATTTTTGTAAATGGAGATTAGCAAATTAACCTGCTAAAATCAGCAAAAAATTTTGCTAAATAATTAGTAGCCTAAAAAATCACCAAAAAATTTAAAATTTTCTAAGTTTTTTTTTCGATTTTTTTTTAAATGCAAATAAAAAGCGAGCCTTTTGAAAACAGCAGTTTACAATTTTTTAGCAAATATTTCTGCTGATTTTAGCAGAATAGACTGCTATTTGCATTCAATTAAATTTAGCTTAAAAATAGCAAAAATTTTGTAGATTTAACAGTTTATTTTTGCTATTTTTAGTCTACAAATATTTAGCAAATTTTTCTGCAGATTTTACAGTACAATTTGCTATTTTCAATTAACTAAAAGTTAGCCTAAATATAACTAGAATTCTGTAAATTTAGCAGTTTAAATTTTGCTGTTCTCATTTTACTAGTATTTAGTAAAAAAATCTGCTAATTTTTTCTGCAGCATCATTTTTAACTAATTTTTAGTAACTTTTTCTGCTATTTTTACGGATTTATTTCTATGAGTGTAGTTACCAAAATAAGTAGTTATTCATATGCTGATAAGCAGTTAAAAAATAAGTGGTTACCAATATCAAATCTTTTTTGTAATTAAATAAGTAGTCGTGCGTAGGCACCGAATTATAAGAAGTAAAAAAATTACTTTTCATTATATAAACACTTATTTGTTAATGAGAGATTGTGCTAGAATATATATAGAATATATAGAAGTATCAATGTCAAATTTATATTACATATTGTATATGAAAATTGTAGCAACATTTAGTTTTTCAAAAAACTGGGCAGAGTAGGTGTAGTTGATTATTGTTCAGACTTTAATTTCACATTGCTCAAATTTTTAATAATCCTCTGTTATCGGCTATTCCAAAAAATTATATTTTATGACTTTCCTTACAAAATTGTTCATACCTTGTAAACAAATGCTTTTTTAAAATTGTGTTTAGTTTGTTTTATGAATTGTGATTTCGTTACCATTAGTAGACAATTTTTTTGTTAATGCAAAATATTTCATTATTATGAAATGGTATTAAAATTTCTTGTTTTGTATTAGTTCCAGCTAATACAGACAGAGAAAGGAGCATCAAATTATGATTGAAAAACGCAATGATCCTAATATTATCCTAAATCATGATAAAATCGCCATCATTGATCATAATACGATCAGTAAGAATTTTATTTCTTATCACTAGAATCATACTATGACAATTTAGTTTCCCCAATCATGTTTTCTCAGCGTGTAGAAATATCATTTCAATAGTAGTGAAAATATTCCAAGTATGACACAAACATATCTTGTTAAACCACACATAATAATAAACAATCTCAATAAATAAAGACTTTGTATAGCAAAGTTCTGTGGAAATATTTAAACATGCATGTTAGCAAACCAACTACATCTTTTGTGTGACTTTTATACAGCAAATAAAGAACATTTCTTGTTAACAAATAAAAAAAAATATAAAAAAATGCACAAAATAGCACATTTATCTTTGAAAAAATCTGTTCCTGAAGACAAACTGACAACTAAACGAAGAAGTAATAATATCTGAGGCCAAAATTATTAAGCAACTATAAATTTTAGGGATATAGAAGTTTTTATATAAATACCAAGCAATTTTCAGCAAAAATACCAAAAGTATATAGTTTATATATTAAATTTCTTTGTGCTTAAGTATGCAAATTTTGGATTTTATAATAGTAACATAGTAATACAAATAACTAAAGTTGCGAGGGAACAGTTTAAGGAGAAATCATATTTATTGAAGTATATAATATGTATAACAAATTGGGCAATTTAAAACAAACAAAAAAAATGGCTGTACTTACTTAATGATACATAAAAATTTAAAACGCAATTTACACTACAACGAAAAACTATTAGTTTTTAGAAACTTGTAGTTTTTGATAAAAAATGTGCGTGGAATTTGACAGATAAAAGAAAGTAGTTTCCAAAAACTACTAGTTTTTGGTTAAGTGTAATACCACATTTATACCTGAGCAAAAAGTACCTGGTTTTTGGCTCTTGTAGTTCTTAACTTGTCAAAACGCATACAAAAAAACCAAGCAAAAACTAGTTTTGTACAAAACCTAGGTGATTTTTGATCAAGTATAAATGTACTATTTATAAATGTAGTATAAATAAAAAATGGATTTCGTACATGTGGCGTATACTTGATATATTATTAAATGAATAATATAACTCATACGCTCATTGTACTTTATAATTCTAATTCATTGCATTGATAATAGAGTAATATATGTATAGTAGACCGACTCAAGAAAAAAAGTAAAAAAGTGCCCCCTCAAAATAAACCTTGGTTTGTTTTATGATGATTCCCAAAATATTTCGGGTCTAGCAACAAGATCTTACGAGCTGGACCCTTTTTTAAAAAATGTATTTTTTTTAGTTTTTGTAAGAAATTTGCATTTTAGCTGCAGCCAACATACTCAATATGGGCATCATATGAAAGGTTTTTTTCAGGCGCGTCCAGCGGTATGTCCTATTTTTAAGGATATTCTATAAAAAACACAAATTTTTGACTCTTTTGTACAGAGATATTTGTGATTGGAATGTCAAACTTACATATCATAATCTATAGACGATTTAAGTAAACACGCTTTTCAGATTTTTTTGAAATTCGCGATTTTTCGCGTTTTATCATAAATTCAATGTAGAGGAAAAAATGTGTTTTAAATAGGGCAATATGGATACCAAAACCTTTCTTTTGATAAGTAAATCATCGCAAAGTGGATATAGTTTGGAATTTTGCAAATTTCATATACTTTGCGTGATGCTGTGGCCTAAATTTTGTTAAAATTTTGGAGTTACTGCAATCTGCATTTGAATTCAGTATTTAGTTGATGTAAGATAAAAATGCAACTTAACAGAAAAAAATCCAGCATGCGCTTTTTTGGCGGAATATCTTTTTTTTTCGGGAAAAAAATTTTTATAAAATTTTTATAATAATTTTAATTCCGTTTCTAGTAGATGTAAACTAAACTAAAACTAAAAACTAAACTAAAGTTTTATTTAGGGTCACTATATATTTAGATTTTTCTGAAAAAAATTACAGACACGCGTATTTTAATGAACTATTTTATTTAATAATAAATCTACAAAAAATTTCATAAATTTTTTTTATTGAATTGGGGTAACTCCAAATTTTATCAAAATTTGGTCCAGAGCAACGTGAAAAATGTATTAAATTAGCAAAATTCTAAACTATATCCACATAGCGATTATTTACTTATCAAAAGGAAAGTTTTTATATCCATATTGCCCTATTTTAAACATATTTTCTCCACCATATTGAATTTCACGTGTTCACTTAAATCGACTAGAGATTAAGATATGTAATATTGACATTTAAATCACAAAATTATTCATACAAAAGATTCAAAAACTTGTTTTTTTTTGTAGAATATTCTTGCAAACAGGAAATTTCTAGGAATTATTGAACATGTTATACAGCTGGACGCGCCGCGCCTTTCATATGATACCAATATTGTGTATATTGTCTTTAACTAAATACCAAAATTCTGCAAAAAACTAAAAAAAATACCTTTTTTAAAAACGGTCCAGCTCGTGAGATCTCATTCCTAGACTCGAAATATTTTGGGAATCATCATAAAACAAACCAAGGTTTATTTTGAGAGGGGCACTTTTTTGCTTTTTTCTGTCCATATAAGTGTTTCGAATTATTCGACATGGACGGTTAACCGGTTAATGCATTCTTCAAAAGTTCACTTAAATTGATTAAGCGATTATTCGGGTCGGTTAATCGATAAAATTCCCGATTACTCGTTTAATACACAACAAATGTTTTTTTTTTATTTCATCAATAAAAGAACGAAGAGCTGATTTTTAAATAGCAATTCAGGTCGATTGTATTGATAAAAAAATACAAAATATATATTTATGACGATTCAAAGCATCCTAAACCTTTTTAACGAAATATGCCTTAGAATTTTCGTGTTTTACTTAGGAGGATTCTGTGGACTCTGCAAAAAAAAAAGAAAACGTTGTTAGATACATATGTTCAGTAGAAGTAAATTCTTAAAGGGTTTTTGTACTAAAAAAACTCTTTAAAAATTTTAATTAAAACTACTAAGAATTATCTTAAAATTAACTTGCAAAGAAAACTGCTGGATTTAGAAGATTATTTTTGCTAAATATTAGTAAGATGGGAACAGCAAAATTAAACTGTTAAATATTAAAAAATTTTGTTATATTTGAGCTAAATTTTAGTAAATAAAAACCTGTTAAAGTCAACAAAAAATCTTGTGGAATAATTAGTAAACACTAACCCCTAAATTCATAAATGCTTTGTAAAATTATAGGAGGTTTTTTGAACAAATTTTGTATGAAAATGACGTTTGTATAACTTTACAAACATTTTTGAATATAGGGGGTAACTTATAAAAAATTGAATTATTTTTAAATTTTTTTCTCGATTTTTTTAAAGCGAATAAAAATTTTCCTTCCGAAATTAGCAACCTCAAATTTTTTAAACAAAAATTTCTGTTGTGTTTAGCAGAATTTTTTAGATATAATAGTTGATTTTTGCTATTTTTTAACCAAAATTTTTTATATATCTTAACAGGATGATTTTTAATTTCCAATTAAGTTAAATTTTGTAAATTTAACAGTTTTGTTTTTTGCTGTTCTTAACTTTCTAGTGTTTAGCAAAACAAATCTGCTTATTTTATGATTTTTTTTTTTTTTGCAAAGTAATTTTTAGCTAAATTTCAGTAGCCTTTTCTGCTATTTTTGAAGCCCTGTTTTCACGGATGTACCTCTAAATAAACTTCGGGAACTAAAACTAGTTAATTATATCTTAAATTAAGTTCAGGTTTGGGAATAGTTTGTATAAAAAAATTCTTGGGTGGTAATGTTTTGAAGGATATGGAAATATAATTTGTATTAATTTAAATTTTTAAAGAGACAAGGAAAATAGTTAAAAATTTTTGGATATTCAGTTTTCTACCAGCGCAATATGGCCGAATTTACAATTTTGGTGGCAAAACCGTTGGCAACCCTGTTCATTTATAAACAGCTGCTAATGTTAACATTTTGTTACAATACGCAGGGGTATGGCATCACCAAAAAAAAAGTTATAAAAAAATCGTTATCACTAGATGGCACTTTGTAAAAAAAATTTACAATTTTCTTTTTTTATTTAAATTTAAATAATAACAAACAACAAAGGAAAATATACAAACAAATATTTCAAATTTTATTATTTGAATATATTCCGCGTTTGTTTTTTCCTTATTTTGAGCAGTTTTCAGCAGTGTTTGAGTTTTTAAATATAGGCTCAGCTGATACTAAATAGTTGCTCAGGTAATACTAAATTTCAGCGCCCTCTATCGGTAAGTAGTGTAAGTTTTGATTTCCTATCTCTATAATTAATAGTCTCTGACAATACGTATTATCAGTTGTGAAGCAATAGAATTTTTATAAAATTAAAATATTGTTTTCCAAATTACATTTTTATTGAAAAAAATCTGTGAATATTGATTCTAGTACTCGAGGCTGCACTAAGCTTTTAAAGTCGCCGATGCTGGTGTATATTGGTATAAATACATTAAGATTTTCCAAAAAATTATTGTCAACATTTTTGTTTTGGATCTTTTATGATAAAAAAATATGCATGAAAATTAAATTTTTACCAATTTTAAAGGCAAGTATGGAATAGAATTATTCCGTTGAGCATTATAAAATTATTAGACCCTTCAAAGAGCAACTTTTAAGACCAAAACAGTTCAAAATTATTTTTAGACAAAATATATTACTATAGCCATCTTCAATCGCTGGTAAGAAACTAAAGATCCCCTCCAATTATTCTTTTTACTCTTTTTGTTCTCCGCTACCCTTTCTTCACTCTATTTGAAAAAATTTAATGTCATTTTAGTTATTGCTGCACTCACAATATTTTATCCTTAAAAACAACGTAAAATACATATTAAATTAATTGAAGGCACAATTAAAAAAAGGACTACTGATTTTTTATTATATTCAAACCATTTTGTAATTTATTTTCAAACATTGTTTAAACAACCCGTAAAAAAATAAAAATAATTTAAAAGTCTATTAACACAATTATAAATTTTTAACTGACAAAACGATTTTGTGGTTTGTTTTTTCATATTTGAAAGTTTTTTTTTTTTGTTTAGATTTTAAAAACACTCACACAGAACACACACGTTCATATTTTTATTGGCTATGTTCGTGTGTATGAGTTTTAAAACAGAAAACAACGAAATTATTTAAATTATTTTTTATAAAAATAGAAATATAAAAATAGAATATTTGACTGAAAATAACAACTCCTACAGACGATACATATTTTTTTTGGTTTGTTTTTTATTGACGAATACAAAAAGTTAAACAATATGTTTTAATGTATTTTAATCAGAGACCCAAAATAACTGTTATATTTCTAAAAAAGTCACCACCCAAATTTATTTAATTATAATATTTCAATAATGCACTATATTTTATAAATCATATTGCACAAAAAAATCACAAAGTTTGGCAAAGATTTTAATTTTTTCAATTTTTATATTTTACTCTATAAATTTATGTTGTTTTTTGATTTTTATTTTAAAACTTTTTATAAAAGTTACAGAATGATTTTTTTGAAAAAATTAAGCACTAACTTTTTTATTTGATAATAAAATAAAAATTAAAAATTGACCTAAATTGAATGCCGGAAGTTGCTGGAATATACATATTTACTCACTTTAAATCACTGTTCAATCTTTTATTAACACTAGTTGACATCATCAGGATATTATAATTGGTGAAGTCATTGGTTCCATGGCTTTTGATTTATATTCTTAATTGTTTTTTTTTGATAAAGAAAAAAAAAATCACAAAATAACTTTTATTATTTTTGAAAAAATAAAAATCGTGTTTGGATTGTTTTTGTTTGAATTAAAAATATAAATCAAACAGAGCAAATAAACAGAAAATTAAAAATACTCAAACAGGAAATAATTGTAAAACAATCACTTTTTTGAATAAAAGTTATAACTGTTACGTCCCTGATTTTAATTGATTCTTCAATTGAAAACAAACTTTACCTATTACTTTTTAAATAAACCTCAATCGGTTATGGAAAATATATTGTGAGTATGGTTTTTATAAGCATTTCTTGTCTTTGTTAGCCAAAGCTAAAAAGGAAGGTTTTGGAAAAACCATTAGAAAAATTCATATTAAAAATTTAACCTGTTAATCGACTCACTTTAACTATTTATATTTTAAATTACACAGTACAACAAAATAAGAAAAATTTTATGCATCGGGATTGCGGCACATTATTTCTAATAGACTTTGGGACGCAGATCACGAAAATGGCCTTAGAATTTTACAGTTAGCTATAGTTTAAAAAATATTTGCAAAACCGTTTTTGTGGGAAAATTAAATTTTTTAATAAAATTTTTGAAAAAAAAAAAAATTGAAAGTAATAACGCTATTTTTGTAACATTTTGAAATGATGAAATATGCCCCTTTAATTTGATATATTGCACGTTTTGCCAGCTGCGATAATATTCCCTATACATTAATTTAAAATTGAAATTTCTCTTTTTTCAGGATTTCGTTAATAAAGAATCTGTGATGAAAGGAACATTCAATATTCGAATTTGTATCTTCTTTAAACTTTTCATGTTACTTTATTTATTAAAAAAAAATCTAATTTTCTGTTTTAATTTAAATCTAATATTGACTAAACCTGAAAAATTCTGACGTCTTTAATATGAAAAAATTAAGGAGTCTGTGACAAATCTTAAAATATAAAACCCCGATAAAACCATTCAGAAATATAAAACATATATTTTCTAATCAATTTCAATGAAGTTTTAGATAATTGAAGTGCAAATTGCGAAAAAATAACGATTTTAAAATATGCATGTTCAAAAATATACTTTATTTCCTTTTGCCATAGTAAATTCATATAAAACGTCCCAATCAGAAATCGCCAGTGGTACAAAAAATCAAGCACTGGCATACCACTGGGTAACCATGCTATGGAAAATAATTGACTGGTAGAGCACTCATTTGGGACGCTTTGCCAGCGCTTGCAAAAAGCGTTTTTCCAGCATTTGTTTTACAAAAATTTCGGTGGTTTATAAAAAAAACCACTGGCAAAGAATGGTCTAAGAGTGATATGCCAAGGTTTGCAACCAGTGGTTATCCAGTGCTACCTAGCCAATGCTACCAGTGGTACAAAAACCAATTCACTGGTAGAGCAATGATTTTATAAAAATGCTGATGCTTCATTAAAAAAGGTTTGTAGTCAGGAGGTTTCGAGTTCAAATCAGGTTGCAAACACAATTTTTTTTGGATTTTTTTTAATTTAAAATTTTTTTTATTCTATAAAATCAATTTTTTTGTTTGTGGAAAAGCTCTTTTAAGACCAACTTTTTTTTTGCTCTCCAAACGCTGGCATATTAGTTCCAAAAACCTGTTTGCCAGTGCTAGCTTTTTCGCACAGCCAGTAGTTGTCCAGCGATAATCATTAATTTATGTGTTTAGCTATCAACTATTATATGTCCCGTTAGCTCAGTGGGTAGAGCAATCGTCTGGCAATCTGACGTCATGGGTTCAAATCACGGCAGGACCAAAAAAAATATATATGAACTTTTTTTAAATTTTATTTTGGAAAATATATTTCCAGACCACCTATTTATTGGTTTTGCCAGCGTTTTGCCAACGTTAAAAATTTTGTTTCTCCAGTGCTTTTCCGTCGCTTTTTGAACAGCCGGTCCTTTTGTCTAATGATGTTATCATTTTGGGAATGGGAAAGCACTTTTTGCCAGTACTTGTACCACCTGTTAAAGTGCTTTGCCATCGCTTTCCCGTTTGTTTTTTTCTGACTGGGGTGTTTCAAATAAAAAATATGTAAAATTTGTATTTCAGATTGAATTTTCTACAAATGTTGATGCAGGAATTGTGATTCTTTTAATTTTTGATAAAAAGAATTTAGTGGAATATGAATTTACGTCATATGTAAAGATTTTGCAAATCCGATTAGGCGATTTTACTAAATTTTCAAAATAGGAAAAAAGTGAAGTTTTCATTTTAATTGTAATTATATCCTAGATCCTTTATCTTAGCAAAATTAGTTGAAATGTTTCTAAAAGCCCAAAGTCTGTACTTTTAAACCATATTAAAATTTATCCGTGGTTTAGTTAGGTATAGGAAGATATAAAAAATTTTAAAGAAAAAATTGCCTATAAACTAAATTTGCGAATATTTCAAAAAATATAGCTAATTTTCAAATTTTGTATTCACATTCGTGATATTCATCCTATAATCTATCAGAATTGATATTTCACATGCCCAATGCATTTTTAGTGTTGTAGTGTTATTTATTTACGTGTTAAATTGTTTGTTTCGACATTAACCAAAACAGCGGCTATTAATCGAAGAATCGGCTAATCTATTAATTAACCGAATTGGAAACGTAATGTAATGGAAACTATTCTCTGCTGCGCCTATCAAGAAAAACGGAAATAGGAAAACTATTATAGAAAAAATTATAGTTGAACATTATTAAGGAAACGAAATAATAACATTAAGATTCTGGTGGTAAAAATATTAACTTTAATCAATCATATTATGATCAGGAAAAATTTATGTTATGATTTTGTCATCAGTTAGGATCGTATTATGCTCATCAGTTAGGATCGTATTATGCTCAATACAATTATCATTAGGTTTTTCAATCATAATATGATGCCCCTAAACTATCATGACATGATGATATTTTTCTGCATATACAGTAGTGGCCAATAAATTAGAAACGTTTCAAGTTTTTTCTTATTTTATTCTCATTGCCTTTATTTTTAAAGATCAAAATATTGGCTAAATTCGCCCCGAAAGGCAAGGGAATTGTTTAGAAAATTGTACAGAATTTTAACGTAATGTTTGTTTTTTTTTCATTTTGTCACTTGTTTTAAGTGGGCGTGGCTTTTAATGAAAAGTTAGCGATATCGACCTTTTATCAAATTACATAGTAAAATCTAGGCAGTACTGATCGGTTCTGTAGAAACTGTATATTTTTCGAAATCCTATAAAATTTCCTTAAGTCTTGCATTAGTCGCCAGACTTAAAACTGCAGCACTTTAAACATGACCAAATTTTTCTTTGTTTTTAGCGACTTTAAAACGAGAATAAAATTATAAAAAACTCGTTTCTAATTTATTGGCCACCATTGTAGTTAATAGAAGGGCTGAAAGCAGCTCTTGAACAATACAAAATTTTACTCTACCTCCGTTTCGCAGGGAACATATCCGAATGGGTTCTCTCTGATTTTAATGAAATATGGATAAGTGATAAAGTTTAAGTGTTAAAAAGTGGGATCAGAAACTGAATTATTTTTCTAGGAAAAAATATGTTCGAAATTTACGAAACATGGATTTATTTGTATGCAGCGTTAAAGTCCTCGTTGCCACTTATTTGAAATATTGATGACACTTATTTGAAATATTGATGCCACTTATTTGAAATATTGATGAAAAAGACTCTTTGGGAAATCTCGCCCCAAAGCCGAGGAATAACACCCCTCGATTGAATTAAATAGACATTATTATTATAAATTTTAACTAAAACCAACAGCAATTTTCTATAAAAATGTTGCTATTCGGAAAAAAATTAATAATAAGAAGAGTTGCACATTTTCGGATATTTTTTGTATGCCGGTAGATGCGTCTATAAAAACCTTAAATTTTATATTTAATTCGGCTACTTTGCTTTGAAATTATAAGAAATAAATTAAAAAGACAAAAAATTGTATTATCTTTAGCCCAAATTTTTAATAATATAATACCAGGCCGCAAAAGACAATAAGACCGTACCTCAAAAAAAAAGTTCGCAGTATGTATGAAGTATTTCTGCAAGGCAATTTAAAAAAAAAATTTTTTTGCCGAACATAGGGGTCGCCTTTTTAAATTTTTCGTTATAGCTTCGGCATTTAAAGTCGGATTTTAAAGTGTGATATATCGATTTTTTTGCCTCGAGGAGACCAGTGTTTTGCTAT
Source organism: Leucophora obtusa (assembly GCA_949987735.1). Lineage (NCBI taxonomy): Eukaryota > Metazoa > Arthropoda > Insecta > Diptera > Anthomyiidae > Leucophora > Leucophora obtusa. Next base: position 127,367,453 of record OX465297.1, on the reverse strand, counting down.
AAAGGAAAAATCCAATGAAAAAAAATTTAAAGAGGCGGCCTCTACGTTCGGCAACTAATATATAAAAAAAATTCTACTGGGTTTATCGAAAAACTTCCTTAGCAAAAGTTTAATGATTTTTTGCGAGCTTTAATTTTCTGACATTAGGGTGGTATATTTGGGTCGTAGCAACTGAGATCTGGTGGGTAACTACTATAACGGGATACCTAAGGTTAATGGCCCTGAGAGCACAACACCGGTTCAAAGCAAAAAAGAGTAATAATAACAAAAGGATAAAAATAGCATTGTTAAATTTCGTTGATGTTGGTCTAAGTTGAGTTGTTGATAACAAACTCGATTTGCTTTCAACAGTCATATAAGTAGACGAATATCAAAATATTAACCCACTCAAAGGCGAAAGGCACTGATGATGGCTTTGTAGCGAAAGCCGAAAATGCGCATTCTGCCTTGCTGGTCTTATCGAATTTTTTCAATAATTTTTATTCTTTGTAATTTACTTGTAAAAATTTTATCATCTTTCTTTGATTTGAAAATAATTTAAACAGAAAGTGATATTAATTTATGATCTTGAGTCAAACTAAAATAACATTCATTTACTTAAAATAAGAATTTTTAAAAACGAAACATAATTTTATATGGACTTATACCTGCGATAGTGAACAATTCAATATTTAATAATGTAAATGTGTGATATGTATGTATATATAGAATACATACTGCTCTTAAAAATCTTTTATATTCAATTGTCTGGAAAATCTATTAAATTTCAAAAACAATTAAAGTATCATTTGCTGTGTGAACATGTCTTTGGGTTATGGTAACATAAAACTTAATATTCCATAAAAACTATTGCTTTTACACGACGTTATTATTATGCAATATTTATAATTTATGGAAGAAAAGCAAACTGAATGAATTTTATGATTTATGTTTTACCACAATAACAGCAATTTTAAAACATACTCAGACTGGAGTACGAGGGCGAATCAATAAGTCCGTGAATTATTGAAAGAAATAGATTTTTTTTATCGAAAAAGTTTTTTATTTTTCAACATAGTCCCCTTTTAGCTCAATACACTTAATCTAACGTTTCTCCAATTTTTTATTGCTTCCAAAAAACAGGATTTCTCTAGGTCGTCAAAATGGAATTTGTTTGAGCAATAATTTCATCGCTAGAGCTAAATCTATATCCGGACAGCCAATTTCTTTGGGTTCGGATGTAGAAAATAGGCACTCGTGATTAAATCCGGGTCTAAAATCGCTCGTCCGTATTGGGGATGAACAACGCCAAATACTTCTCGGAAGTTGTCTCACGATTTCGCTTATGGTCAATTGTGATCAAACGCGGCACCCAACCCAAACCCATCTGATAATTTAAGATAGAAATCATCGTCTTTTGGATTTCTACAACGAGGGAAGTACGAAAAGTCACGGACTTATTGAACCGCCCTCGTGTTAAATTTTAATTTAACATACGTAAAGTGCGCCGCACGCCTTCGAATATGAAGTATTTTTGCAAGGCAGTTTCGGAAAAAAAAATTTTTCCGAACGTCGTCGGGTTGGGTCGTCTTCTTGAATTTTTCGTTATATCTTCGGCATTTATAGTCGGATCTTAAAGCGTGATACATCGATGTTTTTGTATCGAGGAGACCAATGTTTTGATTCACTGACATTAAAGACATGTGTTTTTTTAGCTGCCCAATCTCTTATTTAAGGGCTAAAAATTGGGGTCAACTTTTCGTTTTTTTTAGTTGATCCAAAGTAACTACAGGAACATTTGGTGTCAAACGAAACGTATTTAAGAGACCTATTCACAAAATTATGTATGAAAGTATGTGTCAAAACTGATATACCCAGATGAAAACGGAATCGTCTATGTACATTAATGTATAATGATACATGGGCTCGTATATGATCATATATGGGTATATCTGATCATATATGTTCACATATGTGATCATAAGTGATCATATATGGCAATATACCCTCAAATCCCAACATATATGGGAATATATGATACCACATATGATCGTGTATGGAACTATATATGAACATATATGATCAGCTATACCCATTTTTCATAATATACGAGCCCATATATGATCACATATGTTCATATACGATCTCATTTTAAGCTGCCCGGTGAAAAATGTCCATATATGAACATTTATGGTTCAACCATATATGTATGGATCCGAAAAATGAGGTAACACCTAAGTTCATATATAGACACACACATTTATTAAAAATATATGCGAATACATGCGAATGTTGCTGTCCTTTATTATAAGGTTGTACTCTAGATATACATTTATGTATGACATTCAAATTACGCGCTACATATATACCTTTTTGTATTCATGGCATTAAATATAATTTCATATTTATCCATAAAGCTCCTTTTAAAAATATGGAAAAATGTATTCTTCCAAATACGATCCCTTTTGCACAAATTGAATAACATATACTTCCATATCTGTCCATATAGCAGTGCCTTTTCTATATATGAAATAACAGATGCCCCCATATATGTCTGTATATGAAAGTTTTTTCCATATATGTAATCACATATACTTCCATATATGTTCATATAAAATCCATATATGTGACAGCGCATAGAGAAAGGGACCTAAGGGTAAAAAAATCAATTTTTTTTTTTTGATGTAGACAACATCTGAGCATCGAATGAGACCGATTCCATGCCCACATATGTTCATAAAAAATCCATATTTGTTCATATGCGTCCTTACATAAACCATATATGAAATGTTTGAGCGTATATGAGGATTTTTCACCGGGTGGGTATTCTAAATTATTTTTCATGGCAGTAATGAACACTTAAATATATGATGTTTGATACCCATTTTAGCTATGTTAAGTATTCAAAGATTCCCAAATCTTAAAAACTATAGACCTTCGGGGAAATTCGTCTCAAACCCGCAGTAGGCCAAATATCGAAAAAAGTCGAAACATATTGGAAAATTTTCTGGTCAAAAGAATCGGTTGTAGACTAGCTGCTATTAATTTACAACACCTTCTACTGTCAATTCTAACACCGATGATTTTTGTTTGAAATTATCCCAAAAGCAACCGCTTCTGTAGATCCAAAGTGGAACCTGTTGCCATAGAATCGGTTCTGGAATTAGTTCTAGAAATCATTATCCGTCAGTCGTACCTTCCATATAAGTTCCGCGTAACTGGTTCCCGAACCAACTCCATGGAATCGGTTGCAGTGGAATCAGTTGCAGAATTGGTTTGGTTGGCAACCGACACTTAAATATTTCAAGGATTAATATATATATTTGACCCCTAACCCTGCTTACATCCCGATAGAAAACCACCTAAAATTTTGATATTTGTTTCATGCCACAAACAAAGGAGCATGCTTAAGCATGTTTTTATGCTGGTCAGTCGGTAAATCCGTCTAGGGGTGAATGGCACAGGATGGATCCAGGTATTTAATTTGATATCAGGGTATACAGCCACGGCTCAAAATTTACCCGATCATGCTAGTGTCTTTCAGGTCCAGATTCTGAATATCAGGAAAGCTTGTAGACTCTTGTGTGCGATTCATGCGCGGTTCCAGCAATTAATATAAGGGGAAAAATCATACGCCAAAGTAGACAAATACATTGAGTTGGCCACTGAGGCGTATGATTTTTCCCCTTATATTAATTGCTGGAACCGCGCATGGTGCGGTTGTAGTTTAGCGAACCGTTGGCATCTGCTTCGATAGCCAAGAGACGCTTATGTCTTTGAGCTCGTACACTACAGCTTCCATCCTCGTCGGTCAGTGTAAGAAAGAACTGTCTAGGATAAGTTGTTAGCCGCTGATTATGCTGATATAGGTAGCAGTGAATTTTACGGCTATGAGCGGGCTAGCGAGTTTGCAAGGGCAAATAATGTCTTAAATATCTCCACAGCGTTACCAGTCGCTCCACTACTGGACATCATTAAGGGTGGGATCATCGAGCACTACTTTTGTAAGGCGAGGAGCAAATGGTGGGACTGAGAACTTGTGGGACCGCAAAACTTAAGTGGCCCGACTACGATCTGGGGTGTACTAAATCTCTCCTCACCAGGAATAGAAGAGACGTCCTGATGCTAACGGCAGTGCTGAATTTTCAGGATGTACAACGTCGTTTCTTATCTCCTATGTAATTGCCCGGCACTACATCAGTAGATCTAAGCTATACTCAGTTAGACAATTTTTAAATAAGAAAAAAAATATTTTAGACTTTTTTAATTAACTCAACGTTAAGCTAATATGAAGTATTGGCAAATGCTTAGCTTTTTCATTAAAACAGGAAGTACGTCTATAATTTATTTAACCACTTCACTTCTACAATTTTGTTTATTATATCCATTTTAAAACTTATGAATTGGAAAAAACGTTTTATTTAAAAGTACAACTTTTTGTAAAAGAAATAAATAATGCTGAATAAAATTATTACGTGAATTTAAGTCAATTCATAAAATATACTTGTAGTTTGTTTTACATTATGAAGGAAATTTAAAACAACCCAGCCAGCAATTTCGGAGCGCTCATAAATAAGATTTTTAAATAGCTCGTAGAAATGATTATTGTTTTTTGAAAACACTTTTTTTTTTTTGGTAAAAAATATGAACCCTCAGAAAACAATCGAAAAAGTTGTCTCTACAATCTAAGAAGCTGCCTCAAAACAAGGGTTCATTTTTCGGACTCACAGAAGTTTCCAAAATTATTTAAATTTATGAAGAAAATTTCGATTTTATACGTTCTTTTTTCTGAGTCATTTCTGAGTACACATAGGGCTCTTTTGGACGGACCACTTTCATAGGAAAAAGTGGAAAAATGTTTATGTTTTTGGAGCTCATTTCTGAGTCGTTAATGATCATCTTATGAAAGTTTTCCGTCAAAAAGAGCCCCCTGTGTACTCAGAAATGACTCAGAAAAAAGAACGTATAAAATCGAAATTTTCTTCATAAATTTAAATAATTTTGGAATCTTCTGTGAGTCCGAAAAATTAACCCTCGTTTTGAGACAGCTTTTTAGATTGTAGAGACAACTTTTTCGATTGTTTTCTGAGGGTTCATATTTTCTACCAAAAAAAGAGTGTTTTCAAAAAAACAATAATCATTTCTATGAGCCATTTAAAAATCTTATTTATGAGTGCTCCCAAATTGCTGGCTGGGATGCTTATAAAATCCAGTGCCTCAAAATAAAGTAGAGTATAAAGACAATTACTTTTTTTTTGGCAGCCAAAAAGAACTACAAGTTGTATAATTGAAAATAAATATTATCATACAATTAAAAAAAAAATAAATTGTGACCATTTACTTATTCTCTGCTCATATACATAAATTAAATATTTTAAAGAATTGTTGTCAAATTTAATATCAAGTTAAACTTTTCTTATTGTTTGTAGGTGTATCACATATAACTTCAGAACTATGTTCTTCATCAACACAAATTGATGTCAACCAGGTGAGTTTAATGTACAATATAAACAAAAATCTGACGCTTAAGTTTGAACACCATAAAATGATTTTAATGTTTTCTTTAAAATTTTAAAACGCCGAAAAGTTTTATGATATTCGTCATTATGTAGCAAATAATTTAAATTTATTTCTGTTCGCAACTTTTTGCTTTACAAATTATAATTATCTTTCTATATATATCCTTTACAAATAAATGCTGCTCCATTATAGACATTTGTTTGTTTTGTATTACCGACAGAGTTTCTCGTCCCTCCCATGAAACAAAACATGTTGAATGCTTTTATGCATAGTAGTTATTATCCTTGTGTCCTTGATTACATTTGTTGTATGATTATATCCTGTTAACGCAATGAGCTTCATTGTTTGAATGGAAAATTACATTTTTAATATGCGGCGGTAGTTGAGCTTTAATTGCTCTCTAAATATCATGAATATAAAATATGTTATCTGATTGATGACAAATTGTGGTGAAATGATAAAATTTCGGTTTGTATTAAAATAACCGCAGGATAATGTGATATAAAGAAGACATATATCAACTGCATACAGAGTAAAAGAAAAAAAAGATTTTAATAAGTAATTTTCATTAAGTGAAATTACTTTAATTCTATGAAGTTTTAGGTGCCTATTCCTACTTGTGACCCATTGTGACCGTCTTAAGCCTATTTTTAAGACAGAGAGTCATAACTTTTCATACAAAACAACAATAAATTTCAAAAAATTCAAATTTTATTTGTCAATGTTATGATTGTATCGATACCAGCAGGGGTATGGCATCATCAAAAAAATAAGTTATAAAAATATTTTTATCACTAGATGGCACTTTGTTCAAAAATTTGACAATTTTCTTTTTTTATTTAAATTTAAATAATAACAAACAACAAAGCAAAAAAAAAAAACAAACGAATATCTCAAATTTTATTATTTGAATATATTCCGCGTTGTTTTTTCCTTATTTTGAGCAGTTTTCAGCAGTTTTTAGGTTTTGAAATATAGGCTCAGCTGATACTAAATGGATACTAAATAGTTGCTCAAGTAATACTAAATTTCAGCGCCCTCTATCGGTGAGTAGTGTTAGTTTTGATTTCCTATCTCTATAATTAATAGTCTCTGGATACCAGGTCTTAATTTTTTTGAAGTTTTCAAACAAAAATTTGTATAAATATAATTAATTAAGACTTTGCAACAACAAATACATGAGGAATACAGTCATAACTAAGATTCACAGACTTTTCGTAGGAATAGGTACCTCAATATATGATAGAGAAAAAGATATCATTTGGTGATATTTTGTTACTACGGCTGATGGATCAAATGTCCAAAGTAAAAATGTCAAATTAAGTAGTTATAACGGGGATAAAAATGGCCTGTTTTAATATTTTTAATGGAAAAAATTACCTTAAAGGAATTAAATGTGCTAAAATCCCAAACGAGTTTAACAAGTTGTGAAAATAATCCGTTTTAGGTATGTCCCTATCCGGATTTCATTCTTGCCTAAGGAAATCGTCAGGGTACGACGCACAGTGCTTTGATCCCATATAACTATTGGACAAAAATAGAAGGAGTGGAGACAGAGTTTTGAGATTTGGTAAACTGACATAGAACCCCTTAGTTAAGAAAAATTTAAATTTTTGGGAATATCGGGCCAAGGACACGCCCACCTCCCAAAGGTCCTGAAATTTAAAAATATTATATTAGCACATAAATGGACGTAAAATAACAAAAAGTATCCATTGTTATACACATAAAACTGGAAATCTTTGTGTAAATTTTTATTAAAATCCCAGCAAGGACTCTTAGTCCTGCCATAAAATCTTTATAAAACCTGCAAAAATTATCCGATTGCGATGAAATTTAGCACGAGAATTGATATAAGGTCAAGCCATATTTGTGCAAATTTGGGTAAAATCGATTCATTAAAAAAAAGAACCCTATTACAAAAAATTGGTTTTAAACGCTTAAAATGATTTTCCTAAAACAAAAAAAAAAAAATTAAATAGGATTAAAATAGGAAACCATGTAAATTCTCTATTTTAGGAATAGGGTATGTTCTGCGAACTTATGTAAAACACTACGAGGAATATTTTTCTGGAACATTATAGCCTTGTAACTCTTCAATTAAAGGGACTTTTTTGGCCCCTTTTTAAAACGGACCCGTAAGTTGAAGAGTTAGAAGGTTAAAATGTTCCGCAAAAATATTTGCCATTAAATTCTACTATAAGTCTTTGAAGACATCAGCACTGAAAATTTAACTTAAAGGCCAGTAATAAGTAAAAACTTTAAATGTGTTTAAGGGTTAATTTCGTACTTATTCAGAATTGGTACTCAAATGTCCCACAAAACTGGATTTTAGGGAGAAACCTTGGGAATCTTCCATTTTAGGTACAGGATGTGTTCAGCGAACTTATATAAAATACTACGAGGAACATTTTCGTGGAACATTTTAATCCTCTAACTCTTCAAATTACGGGTCGTTTTTGTCAATTTTTGAAAAGGGGCCAAAAAAGTCCCTTTCATTGAAGGGTTAGAGGATTAGAATGTTCCACAAAAATGTTCCTCGTAGTGTTTTACAAAAGTTCGCTCAACACATCCTATACCTAAAATGGAAGGTTCACATGGTTTGATACCAAACACTCTTAAATGAGTGAAATTTGTGTAAAAATCATGAATTTAGGCATTTCAAAAAATCTATTTTTTTTAATTTGTGGTAAAAAATAGTAACTCATTTTCTAATTATCTATTATACAACAGTATAAACTTACAAAAAAAGACAAAAAAATATATCTAATTTTATATAATTTTTTTTTATGCTCCATCAAACTTAAATAATTTTTGGATTTTCAACAAAAAAAATGTGTTTTTCGGAGCAATAAAAAAGAATTGTTTTGTAAACATATACTAAAATCCATATTTTAATTTAACTACAAATATATTGAGGTAATTAAAAAATAAATCTTCGAAGAAATTTTTAAAAAAATGTATTTTTGAGAAGTATTTTGGTGAAACAATTGAAACCCATTTTTCTGTTAAGTCATTTTTGCATAAAATTCTCTGAGTTTAGCGCCCTCTCTTGGCGGCAAAAGCATTCACACCAAATATTTTTTTCACATTTGTTTAAGTTACTTTCTTATCTTTAAAAAAATCCTTCTTTAATCACAATTTGAGACAAAATTTTTTTTTAATTTTTCTCAATGGGACGAACCATAGTGCGTCGTCCCCTGACGATTTCCTTAGGCAAGATTGAAATCCGGATAGGGACATGCCTACAACGGATTATTTTTCACAATTTTTTAAATACGTTTGGGATTTTAGCATGTTTAATTCATTTACTGGAATTTAAATTTTGCAAAAAAGTGAGGGAAATTTTTCTGTTCAATTTTTGGTCCGTAATATAATTTTATAATTATGCAATAAAAACTTTATTACCCAGTGTAGAAAATCATTACCAGATATGTGGTTATGTAACTACATACTTGTTAATGGTAACTAGTTACCTTTGTTATTACTAGGGCAAGGAATTTCATGCAAATGCATGTTTTTTCTCGAAAGTCCAAAACTAATATGGACTAAATATTTATCCGAATCATCAAATTTAGAACAAAATGGCATCGATTTGTGGTTGCAAATTTTTGCATATTTTGTCATAAATGCATATTTTTCCATATTTTGATTTTAAATGCATATTTGGTGCCTTTTTAATGCATATTTTGTGACTTTTAATGCATATTTGTGCATATTTTTAATTTTTAGGAGCATTTTTTATTTTGTAAAAAAATATAAAAAATTGATACGTTTTCACATTTTGATTCAATCAAAATAAACATTCTTAAAACCTTATTGACCTATGGGAAATCTTCGAGTTCTGTGTCTGTTTGCAAAATAACTTACGTAAATACATTTTTAAGTATTAGAGTGCATTATTTTTGCAAAAATAATAGTTTTTATTGCATATTTCTTATATTTTTAATGCATATTTTTCTTTTTTAACCGCATATTTTAGACGCATATTTTCCATTTTTAAGTCCATGAAATTCCTTGCCCTAGTTATTATATTTCTTATTACATTCCCAGCAAAATCTTTCATTACCAAATAAGTGGTTATATAATAGAAATTCATAGCTCCGTACAACTTATTTTTTGGCGTCTAAACTCATTATTTTTGTTTGGCGTGGTCGTTTTTATAAGTAGTCACGCTTACCCGCTCGCTTACGAAAAAATGAGAAATAAGTAGTTATGAGATTTTGAATAATAAGTAGTTACACACATGCTTACAAAAAGTTTAATTATAAGTGGTTATCCGATTGCTTACTTGATTCTTGAAAATAAGGAGTTAGGCAAATACTATTAGCCTAAGGAAATACATTCAGAAAAATTTAAGTTTTCTCTAGTGTGTCATTTAGGACTCGTCATAAAAATTTAAACATAAAACATATTTACATATAATAAAAAAATTTAACTGTGTAAAAAGTATGTATTTAAACTAATACGAGTAAGTCATTATTTTATATTTAGAAACAATGAATACAATAGGAAGTCATTATTTTATATTATAAAATAATGCAAAAGGTAATGATATATCATTTTTTGGTAATGCAGATAGTAATGAGGTGTCATTACCAATATTTTGCTGGGTTTATATGGCGATGTCGCGAAAAATAATGAGTTATGGTTACACACCAGCATACGAAAAATCAAAAAATATATCATTACCTATGTGCTTACCAGTACTGACAAAAATAATGAGTCTAAAAATAGATTTTCAAAAAAATAAATTATATACAAAAAAAAAATTTTTTTTATTGTATTTTTTTTTTTTTTATAAAATTGGCTGGTGCGGGAATCTAACCTGGGTCTATAGATTTTCAGTCAATAGAAAATTATTTTCTATTTGAAATCATGGTAAAAATAAGTCATTATCAGTAACTCATTATTATATGTTTTAAAATAATTCAGAAGGTAAGAAGGTGTCATTACTGGTAGTCCAAAAAATAATGATATGTCATTACCGTTTCTACACTGGGTAATAAATATTTTTATTGAAATTTCACAACTCTATAGATTTTTGAATGCTTAATAAAAACCAACTAAAATCGTTTGGAAAATTTCACACGTAAAAAATTACAAAATAATGGCAGAATGTGCAATATGCTTCGTGGTTCAAAAAATGCAATTTTTCTTTTTTGCAACAAACCCACCAAACTTTGTTGTATGAAATGGGTGCTAACGTCCCCAGATTACAAATTTTAAAAAACCGCACTTAAAAAATTTCAAAATTATGGTGGAACGTGAAAAAAGACTTTATGGTAGAAAAAGTTAACTAAAACACTGAATCAGCGATTAACATTCTGAAAAGGAATACAATGATGGAAAAATTTTCTTTTTTGGAAAAACTTTTTTTCCCGATTTTTTTTTTTTCAAACTGAGCATTAAACTTTGGTGTATAAAATTGGTATTGTATTCCCTGGATTATGAATTCAAATAAAACACACTTAAAAAATTGCAAAATAATGGCGGAACGCGAAAAAGGCTTTATGATGCAAAAAGTTTATTAAAAAAATTAATCAGCAAATTACATTCTGCAAACAAATATATTGATGTAAAAATGTTACTTTTTGCAAATTTTTTTTTCGCGATTATTTTAACGATTTTTTTTTTTGCAAGTAGCCGCCAAACTTTGTTTTGCGAAATAGGTGTTATAGTCCCTAAATTATAAATTTAAAAGAAGCGAACTTAAAGAATTGCAAAATAATAGCGGAACGCGAAAAAAGACTTCATGGTGCAAAAATTTTATAAAAAAAACTTAATCAGCTATTTACATTCTGCAAACAAATATATTGATGGAAAAATTTTCTTATTTGTAAATTTTTTTTCGCGATTATTTTCGCGGTTTCTTTTTTTAGCAACTAGCCGCCAAATTTTGTTGTATGAAATGGGTATTATTAGTCCCTAGATTATAAATTGAAAAAAACGGAACTTAAAAAATTTTAAAATAATCGCGGAATGCGAAAAAAGGCTTTGTGGCGCAGAAATTAAGTAAAAACTTAAAATATCGATTAACATTCTGCAAACGAATATACTGATGCAAAAATGTTTGCATTTTTGGAAAATTTTTTTCTTCGCAATTTTTTCTTTCGCATAAGATATGGATGTTATTGTCCTTGGGATATGAATTTCAAAAAACCGCACTTAAAAAATTGCAAAATAATAGGGTAATGCGAAAAAAGGCTTTGTGGTACAGAAAATAAATTAAAAGACGTAATTGGCGATTAACATTCTGCAAACGGATATGTTAATTCAAATATTTTCCTATTTTTATACAACCACCATACTTTGTATAAAATTTTGGTATTTTAGTCCCTTACATATCTATTTGGTTAACAATTTTTAACATTTATTTTAAAATTCTATTGGAAATACTGTATTTAATATCTAAATATTTAATTTATTTTTTTTTTTTGTAAACAAGCCAAAAGAGTTTTCAAATTTACTTGAAAAGAGCTTACGTTTTCATAATACTCGATTTATTTTTTGGAAAAGAGCCTTTTTTTTGTGAAGCTCTTTTTCATTATTTGAGCGTAATCATTGAGCTCGCTTGTTTTAAAAAATTGAGGAAGCTATATTTTTTTAGCTACTTTCATTTTTATGTAAAAAATTTAGCTCGTTTTAAAAGAAAGAGCGAGCTCTTTTTTTGGGCTCTGCTCTTTATTTGAAAAGAGCAAGAGCCCGAGCGAGCGAGCTTTTCCATCCCTGGTTTTAAGACAACAAATCTCTTGTAGTGCATGTTTAACTAAAATGACAAATTGTTTTAAGCAATAGATTTTAAATGTTTTTATAATTTTTATTTTTACAGTCTTTCATTTGGCCTCTGGCACGCCCTGCCAACGCTGAAGAACCCTTAATTGTTGAACTACGTACACAAACTACAAAAACGCTAATTAAGACGGGCTTAAGTCATGCCTCTGGTGGACTGGTTGGTGGTGGTACTACCACTGGCACTATTACCAGTAGCAGTAAATGTATTGGTCAATATATGATGTTAATGCAAGGTAAGTTGCAAATGCTTTTTTCTACTTACTACACTCAGGGAAATTCTGTAGTCGGAATTTGTTAGTTATTTAAATAGTATTTCAGTTTTATTGTTTTAAATGGAAATAAAATTAATTTGTAAAAGAAATGTAAATTTTGACTACATTGTAAGTCATTAGAAAAACAAACAACAACAAATTAGTGAAAATTCGTAAAGGGTATCCCTGTCCATCCATGTGCATTATTACCCAGTATTGGGCATATAAATTGGCAAATTTTTGTAAGTTCTCTTTTTAAAATGACATTTTGTATGCCCAGTACTTGTGTGTGAATTAAGCTTAACATTTATTTTATTTAGACATTTTTTTTTTAAATAAAGAAAAAATTTGTGTTTAAGTAATTTTTGTTAGGTATTTTGACTAAACAAAAACAAGAGGATATAAAAAAAGAAAAAAGTGAAATTTTATTTATCTTTAAATTCGTTTGCAGCGGTCTTTACTTAAAAAATATTTTAAGTGTTGGTATGTAGCTGATGCATTCGTTCATTTTATATGCACTTTCAGCACTAAAGTTTGTCTATAAAGAGAATTTTAAATTTTGAAATGTGTTGAGCAGTGTAGGTGTTTTATATTAGAAGTAAATTAACGGAAGAAGAGGAAAATTTTGCAAAGAGCACAATTTAAGATGTTTTACAAAAGTAAATTTATAAACTTACATATATGAACTAATTTAATGCACCAGTAAGTTCTGTGCATTTAATTAACAGAATTCTCTTTCTTGACTGACATATAAAAAACTACATTTGCTTAATGTCTATTTAAAGAATTTGTTTCACTACTTTGAGAATACATTTATGTTAACTTTTGAGAAAAATAAAATCCGCCAACTTTATTCTTACAATTCTACTAAAATACGTTCGCAAATCTTGACATTTACACGATTTAACAAAGTTTTTTACCTGCATTTTGATATTTTAATGCTACACGCAGTTCATTAGGAAAAAAAACAAGAACAAAGAAAAACAAAAAGTAAATAGGGAAAATGTAAAAAACCCTTGTTTTACACAAATATGTTTGTTCAAAGAAGTGAAGCCAAACATATAGTTCATTTAAACTTTGTTGTATTTTTTATATTACAAAAATGTATTTGCATCATCTATTTGGGGATAGGTGTACCATTAAAAATACATTCATTTGAAAACGAAAGGCGAAAAAAATTTACCTCTAAACCCTTGACCTACAAACCAAAAATATAAGAAAAGTTTACAACCCCAAAAAAGAAAAGTTAGAAAACCCCCATATACATCTTTGTAAGTGTATTATAACCGACATTAATATCCTCTACAAGTGCAAGGTCACTGCGTTTGTATACATGGAAAAGTATGCAGTATAGAGCAGTACAAGATGTAATGAAATATAAAATGAATTTCAAGTTTTTATCAGTTGCCATTACGGTTTAACAGCAACAGCTGTTTACTGTAATAAGAGTAGAGCATAATGTTGTGATTTTGAATTTTAGATTCAGAATGTTTTTAACAAAGTATACTAGATTTATAAATATAATAGGGGTTTTCATATAAACTCGTAAATTCCTTGTAAACCTTGTATAAATACAAACCATATAATTTATGTATGGAGTTTGATATTACACTCATAAACATACCAGGTTTACACCGATTACGAATAGAACACGAGTTTATATGAAATCCCCTAATATAATTAAACATTGATCCTATATACCTGGGATAGGCAGGTATTTGTGACCGAGGGCCATATTGTTATTTCTCGTAAATTATAAAGGACATTACCTTAAAATACAAAAGAGGACTACTAACATTTCCTTAAATTTAACTTACATTTTCTTTTGTTTTTGACTGTTAATAAAATGAACCACAAATTAGTCAAAACAACTAACACAATTTGCCTTGCATATATTTTATTCGGTTTATTTAAAAAAAAAAAAACAAAACTACTACATAAAATTAATGTTACGAATTTTCAGTATCCCAGCAAAAATAGACATTACCAAGTAATTAAACGAATAAGCAGAACACAAAGGGTTTCACTGCTTACCAGGCTATTTACTCCCTACATTACTTTTGTTCGCGATGTCCAAAAATTCATGGGTGGTCATTACCATCCGGCTTACAAAAAAAGATAGAATAAGTGGTTACTCAGAAGGTAGGATTTAAGTGGTTACCCTACATTGTAAAATAGTTGAACATATTGCAAAAATAATTTTTATCTCGAAAAACTTCCTATTTAGTTCAAAACAAATTAAAAAATAAGATATTAATATAAAAAAGACCAAATCGTTACATATTTACTCAATTACCAGTAAGTGATTATTTGCTAGAATATATAAGTACCTCTATAAGTCATTATTTTGAATTTTAAAGTAATACAAAATTTAATGACCTAGCATTACTTGGTAATCCGTATGGTAATGACCTGTCAATATGCATGCATTTCCACCTTTTTTAACTGGCTCTGGCCGATATTTAAAGGAGTTTTATTAAATGGTGATAGGTTAAGTTTTATGACCTGCTAAAAATCTACATATATGGATCATACAGGATGCATAAATCACCATACATGCATCCACATATTTCCACACATGTATTAACGAAAATTAAGGTAATATCTGCATGTATGTATGTACATTAGAGTGTCCCTTAAAAATAGATTTGTCATTACATCCCCCAGTTTTATTGGAAATGGTCAAAAATGGAAGAAATCGATTTTTTTTTTTTTTTGGAAAACGTTAACCCGTGCCGAAAGTTGGACGAAAATGGACCATATTGGAAAAAAGTGTATTCCCAGCTAAAAATCGACATATATGCATCCATACAGGTTAAATGTATGTTAATGCATGGTCATAAACATGCATTCATGGCCATACATGGTTACATAAATCTCCATACATGAATCATATATGACCATACGTGTGCATTAACGAAATTTGAGGTACATGCATGAACATACATGAGCACGCATGAACATACATGATCATACATGTAGATATTACCTCAAATTTCGTTAATGCACACGTATGGTCATATATGATTCATGTATGGAGATTCATGTATGGAGTATTAAAAATTCCCAAAATTCGAAATTTCGAAAAAATATTTTTTTATTCCACTTATTTAATATAGTCAAAATGATGGAGACATGGAATTTTAACTTCATCGGATATCATTAACCCACTTTAGCCTGGAATCCAAAATGATCCACGAATTTGATCAAAATGCAAAAACGTGTTTTTTTTACATTAATTTTAAAGATTTTTTAAAAGGCCTAATTTAGAGATATCGATTGCTTTTTGTACTAGTAATAATAGTTGATATTAAAGAAAAAAAATATAAATTGGGAAAATGATAATTCGAGTTTGTGTTTGGAGCGACTGCTTTCCAGGACATTTTACAAAAATTGCTTATTTTGTCAAAAATTTAACAAAATTTTAATGTTTTATAAAATTTTACATAGTTTTCACAAAAATATCACTTAAATTTGGTTAGGCTATAATTATCTTTACATTTGTTTAAAAAAATATTTAACCCTAAGTGGTCTGGGGTCAGAAAAGACCAATGAAACTTAATATTAATTATGACTACGAGATTGTAAAGCCATTAAATTGATAAAAAAAAATATCTCAACAGGATAAAAATAATTATTTTATTTAAGGTGATCCATATGGGGTTAATTTTTATACTTTTGGCCAAAAACGCCCCACTAGGAAATTTACAGAATAACACCTTTTATAATTTTCGGAAAAATATCACTTCAAATGGATTAAAAAATCTTTTTTCCATTTGATAAGGATTATTATTTTGTGTAACTTGATCCATATAGGGTTACTGTTTTCAATTTTTGTGGCAAAAAAAGCTCACTTGGAAATTTTTTGTAAATTTCCTAGCGGGTTTTTTTGTGAAAAGTGAGAACATTAACCCTATATGGATCAAGTTACTCAAAATAATCATTTTTATCAAGTGGAAAAAAAAAATTTTATTCATTCAAAGTGATATTTTTCCGAAAATTATGAAAGGTGTTATTCTGTAAATTTCCTAGTGGGGCGTTTTTGCCAAAAGTATAAAAATTAACCCCATATGGATCACTTTATATAAAATAATTATTTTTATCCTGTTGAGATTTTTTTTATCAATTTAATGGCTTTACAATTTCGTAGTCATAACTAATATTAAGTTTCATGGGTCTTTTCTGACCCCAACCCACTAAGGGTTAAATATTTTTTAAACAAATGTAAAGATAATTATAGTTTAACCAAATTTAAGTGATGTTTTTCCGAAAACTGTGTAAAATTTGATGAAAACATTCAAAATTTTTTTTAATTTTTGACAAAATGAGCAATTTTTGTAAAATGTCCTGGAAAGCAGCCGCTCCAAACAAAAACTCGAATTATCATTTTTCCAATTTATTTTTTTTCTTTAATATCAACTATTATGTAGTTGTGGAGCGTGAAAATTCCAACTTTTCTTTTTTTTGACCAGTCTAATGAACATAAATTAAACCTGTGTGGATCCATATATGTACATTAGAGTGGTCCAAAAAAACATGAAAGTTGGAATTCGCGATCTCCACAATGTTGCCCCTATTCCTTAATGTCTAAAAACTCTCTGTGCCAAGGTTTAGCTAAATCCGCTGTTATTTAGAAGTAGCACAAAAAGTTGTCTTTTAAGAATTAGTAATTTATCTCTAGAGTAATTTATACAAAAAGTAGGGTTGACTTTAAATTTAATTATTTCTTAACCTGTACGCTATTATTTAACAATTTTTTTTAAATCTGGTCTTAATTAATGTGAATATAAGGAATTTGAAATCAAAACTTAAAAAAATTAAGTAACTTTTAAGTAATTCGCGGTTTTTTTTAAATTTATACAAAAAAATACATATTTTAGTCAAATTTTCGAAATTTTCCGAAAAGATGTAATTAAAAATTCAACTTGTTTTTGCCTTGTATGCGCAAATTTCTCAAATCTGATCTTTATTTTAACGAAGATTATGAATCAGCAATCGAAACTTAAAAAAAATTTGTGGTTTATGAATTATTCGCGGTTTTTGAATATTCAAAAAAACTCAAGTTTTTTGAGATATTTTTCCAATTACCTGTAAACGGTGTTATCGAAAAATGCAATTTGTTATAATTGTGCAATTTACTTACCAAGGACCTTCATTATATATAACACTGATTTTAATTTTAAAAAGGATAACAGATATCCTTGCAAATTAAGTTAAAATTTGACATTTTTTAATATTTCGCTATTATTTAGATTGCTATAATTTTATTGCTACCAAAAACCCTATCCCACATAATAGGACATTTAGCAGATATATATTAATGCAAAAACGAAATTTTCATATTGGTAAATATAAGAAAACATCCTGATCGAAGTTGATCCTTTTTTGTATGAAATTTTAAAATTTCGCGAAATCCGCGACTCGGATTTCAATTTTGATTTCATATTCGTAATGTACACCTAAAAATATATTAGATTTGATATGTCGCGATCATAATAATTATATTTAATTTTTCTCATTTTTTCCATTATTTTTAATTAATTAAAAATAATAGAACAAGTACAACCTCGAAACTTCAATTGCGATGTGCTACCTCTAAACAAAACTTTTTTGGTGATTTTTTTGATCAGACTACATTTTTTTTCAAAGTGGCATATTTGTAGGGTTGTGGAGCGTGAAAATTCCAACTTTTTTTTTTTTTGGACCACTCTAATGTACATATGTCGATTTTTACCTGAGTGGTTAATTTTAATAAACCCATGGGAAAATAGAAATATATATGAACATACATGATCATACATTGACTTGTATATGATCATGCATGAACATACGTGATCATATATGACTATGCATAGTTCAATGTATGACCATACATGATCTCATATATTTCCATATATCTTTGGATCCGAAATTTGAGGGTATATGACAATACATGTTCATATATGACCGTATATGATCACATATGGGTCATATATACTCATATATGATCATATATCGCCATATACATCCATATACCCTCAAATTTCGGATCCAAAGATATATGGAAATATATGAGATCATGTATGGTCACACATTGAACTATGCATAGTCATATATGATCACGTATGTCCACGCATGATCATATACATGTCAATGTATGATCATGTATGTTCATATATATTTCGATTTTCACATGGGAATATAAAAAATTGTTTCAACAAATATGCATAATATGAAAAAATATAATAAAAAAAAAATAAACCTGTTAACCGCAATTTTTTTATGGCAACTTTGCAAGTAAGGGCTTGCTCCAATTCACTTTTTGAAGGGCGGACTAATAGGAGCAAAATTTAAAAGTTGTGTATTATGCGCACAAAAAATTTCAATAACTTTTAAAAATGTGTCAAAATTTTGTTTCAGCTACATTTTTAGTGACTTGGTTGGATTTTATAAAAAATAATTAAATTATGAGCAATGTTTTAATTAAGTGGTTTTATAAAAGGGCTTTCCAACAACGCTTAAGTCAAGTGTTACATTATTTTTAATCAAATTGTTTTTATAACAAAAGCAATTTCCTTGAAAAATTAGAAAACTCATATCTTTTCACCCAAGGCTTTTATGAAATTGGGGTACCAATTTCATATGGCCTTTGTACATAACTTTGCACTTTTGCAAAGTTTAGTTTATGTTGTTAATGTATTTATATAAAGCCAACAAAAAACAAAAACTGCAACACTCTTAAAGCCTTTTTAAAAATTCCAACAGAAAAATACCATTAGAAAACCTCAAAAATATAAACAAATACTAGGTCAAGTTCATTATGTTGATTGGTCAAATTAAAAAGCAGTTAAAATTAAAAAAGTTATAAGTAGTTTTCAGTTAATTAGTTTTCATAGGAGAATACGAGTACTTATAGAAAATGTAAATTGATTTCATTCAGTGCAGAAATATATGAAAAGTTATTTACTTTTTCTAAATTTTTTACTGTAATCTATAATGTATCAAGGATTGTAAAGATTTGTTTAACAACATTTGTATCTTGGCGTGTGCATGTGCAATTTGTAGACATGTTTATAAAAAGTTTAAAGCTCTCTTGTGATAAGTGAAGTATAAACAAAGTTCCTTTGGGCAAAACATCCTTGTAATGAATTTAATATTATCACATGCTTGTTAGTATGAATTATAATTGCATGCTTTTTTAATCATTACATTTGAAGTAGTTTTTTAATGTATGAAAAATTATACGATATAGTTTTGTATTAAACGCCCAAAACGTAATGTCTAATTAAAAAACTGTCAGGAAATTTCCGTTTTGCTTTGCAAAGCATTGGCACCATTGGTGTTATCATTTGGGCGTTGGGAAAACACTAGCTCTATTTTGTCACATGCCTATCAACGTTAAGTATTTAAAGCAAGTATACGTTAAACCGATTGTAGTACAAAAAAATTTTAAAAACGTTATTTTTATAATTGTTCCGCTATAATCGAACGCATGTCAGCAAAAGTTTTTAGGAAGTAACGCGAATAAGTTACGTTAGATGTGAAAATGTTTAAACGTTGAGTTTTCAACGTTGATAATTATCCGTGTTGAAAGTTAACGTGCATACGAAAAGTCATATGTTAGTTTTCGCCTTAAATGCGTTTTAAGCACTTTAAATTTTTTTATGAGTTAACGGATATAGTTAAGTCGAAAACACGGCTACTGTTAACAAGTACTCACACCACTCATTTCAGTGCTTTGCCAGTACTGGCTCGTTTGTTTTTTCACATAGGTTTGAGTTTTTCTTTTCTTTTTATTTCCACTATTAATTTTTGAAAAAAAAAATTTGTATTTAGACCAAATTCCAAAATTTATTAGCCATCAAAGAAGTACTGGGACAGAGTTCGGGACTAGACTATAAGAAATTATTTTTCAAAATTTTGTTTTAAAAGTTTTGGGATTTTATCACATTTAATTACTTGAATGCAATTAATTTTTATTCCAATAAAATTATATTTGAAATACAACATATATTAATTAAAACCGATCAAAACAATGTTCAATACCAATTTAATTATTTTATTATAAATCCATTTAATTATTTTTTAATAATATAAAAGTTATATAAGTTTATATTAATAAATTTTTTAAAAAGTGATAAAAAATAACCCTTTACACAAGTGCAAATAACACAACTGGGTTGATTGTCGATCGAAAAGTCGTCGCAATTAATTTAAATTCAGCGACAATCGACCGTCGATATTTTTTGATGTTTAGAAAAAAAGGAAAGCAAAACAAGAATATGGTTGTATTTGTATCGCCACAATTCTTCACCAATTCAATTGGTTTTGCATTAATTCTTGTTGTTTAATTAGTACATTTTAATGTATTTAATTTTGATTTTTTGCGGTAAGTTATGTATTTTTATGTTCAATTATATTTTTTCTGTCAAAAAAATAAAAGTTTTGTAATCAAAGTACGAACTTTTGCAGCTCTAATACGAATTTCTACAACTCTGTTCTAATGGCTTAATTAGTTAAAAATATGGCAACAATTTGACAAATATTTTGTGTGTGTGTTAGTGCGTCGTCATGAAAATATAATGCATTATATTACGACGACAAATCAAAGGACGACATGGCGATGTTTTGCTTCCCATACAAAATGTATGAAAAAGCAATTCTCGTTGGCGTTGTCGACCCAGTTCTTATTAATCTGTAAGTCTTCAAATACAAATTTGAAATTTTTTTATTCGTAAAAAAGTTTTATTGGATCAAAATTATATTAAACTAAGAAATATTAATAAATAAAGCAAAAACTATATTTGACTCGGTGCTATAGTTAAAAATTCTATTGCAAAATATCTCAACAAATTGATGCCTATTACAATTTTGCTTCACACTGTATATCATGTGAAACTCTCAACCATTATCAGAAATAAGAGTTTATATAAATCAAGTATTAAAAGAATTATAATAATTAAGCACAAGATTAATAATTAAATACTAAAAAAATTGTTTAAAAATTCCTTTAGAATTAATTAACACTAAAATTGATTTGCATATATAATATATTAGTCATTTTTTTTTTTTTTCTTTATTTTAGGTCTTATCCAAACAGGTTTTATACATGTAGAAGACCAATTAGTTGATATTTCAACCAGTCGCCCTATACCGGTAAGTGAATAAGTACGATAATTTTAAATTAAAAAATATTTATTAAAATATTAGAGTCTTTACCCCAGATGGGACTCGAACCCACAATCCCCGGCTTAGGAGGCCGATGCCGTATCCATTGGGCCACTGGGGCAGTTAGCGCACGCAGAGCTAACTGTTAATAACAACACAAACAATTAAATAACAAAACACCACCAAACGGCACTTAACTCACAACAAAACAAAAACATCACAAGTACTATTTTTAGAATACAGCATAAGAACACTCACTCATTCATTCTGTACCCACAGTATACAAATACGAGTTAAGAACTGAGTACCTAGAGAAGAGAGATAAAGTGAAAATAATTGCGTAGAAGAGAATTTATTTTATTTACAAAAATTTTTTTTGGGCAAATACTTTAAAGCAACACTCTTTGTAAACAAGAAATAAATAAAGTAGAGAGCATAAAGAAAATGTGAAATTAAAAGAATCAACATACAAAACAACCACTAATATTATGTATCTTTACAAATGAAAGTAGACGTATTTCTAACAGATTTTAAAGGAATGAATTCTTTTGTTATAAAAATATTATAAGACAACATTATTAATACCATAGATTTTTACATTCCCGGTTAAAAAAGTTCATATATGATCATATATATTTTTTATATGATCATATATGGTCATCCATATTCGTAAATACAAGAAAAATTAACTTACATCTCCATATATGGGCAAATATGGTCATACATGTTCATATATTATTTTGTATATTCGTCCATATACGAGTATACATATTCATACTTTATGTGTATTATCATCTATTTTGTTCGGAAATCTCGTATTTTGAAAAAAATCGTAATTTCCATAAAAAGAAAAGTTCCTAACTTTATATTTTTTATATATTTGCATTTTTCTCGTATAACAACGAAATATATCAAATAAGGCCGAGTTTTTAGGAGTTAGATTATAATTAAACTAATTGTAACACTGTTTTTGAAAAGCGATTTATTTTGTTTTATTTCGTTTTATTTCAATAAAGATCAAAATTCAAACGCGAAAACTGTTGTGACAAATTTTTGCTTAAAACTTGAAAACACAATAATACATTTTTTTATTTGTTCAATATCTTGATTTGGAAACCGCCAACAAATTTGTGCACAACAAAACTAAATCAGTAGTAGAACATATAATTCCCTTTAATGTTTCGTACGATATCAAAATAATTAAAATATAAGCTAATTCAATTACCTAACCTAAACATATTGTATGGGGGGGGGGGGGGGGGGGAAATTATATTTGTAAAATAATGGACATACAATGCAGTTACATAATTATCATTCTTGATTGTGAAAATAAAATATTTTAGTTTGAAATGTAACAAAAAAGCGGATTATTTTTCACAATTTGTTAAATACGTTTGGAATTTTAGCATATTTAATTCCTTTAATGCAATTAAAGTATATCCCGATAAAATAAATTTAAAAAAACTAATATGCAAGTACTTATGCAAATTTAAATGTTACTGACACTATAGAAAACATTGTTTGTGTCAATACAATTTCTGTTGTTGTTTTTGTTTTTCTTTGATATTTTAAATGTGTAATAACGCTCCTAGACGAGAACAAGAATTTCTCATTGAGTTTGTAATTTAACTTAACAAATATTTCCAGAAATTCTAAAAACGTCATCCCCTGACGATTTCCTTAGGCAAGAATGAAATCCCGATAGGGAGATGCCTACAGCGGATTATTTTTCACAATTTGTTAAATACGTTTGGGATTTTAGCATATTTAATTGCTTTAATGCAATTAATGTATATCCCAATTATTTTTCTTTTTTTTCTAGTCTAAATTAATGTGCAGAAAAGGAATATGAAATTAAAATTTAAAAAGTAACTTGTAAGTAGTTCGCATTTATTTTTTTAATTATACAAAAAATGGTACATATTTTAGGTAAAATTGCCAAATTTCCTAAAAATATGAAAGTATTGTAAAAATCCAACTTGCTCATGCCTTATATGAGCATATTTCTCAAATCTGATCTTAATTTTAACAAAGATTATGAATCTGTAATCGAAATTTAAAAAAAAAATTGTAGTTTATAAATTACTTGCGGTTTTTTGAAGATAAAAAAAAATAAACTCAAGTTTTCGATGTATTTTCCTACATGAGTTCGTTTTGCATATATGAAATTACATGTACTTCTATATTGATTCATATGAGTGATTTTTGCATATATGAAATCAGATATACTTTCATATATGTCCATATATGTCGTTTTTGTTTATCCCAGCTAAAAATCGACATATATGAATACATACAGGTTAAATGTATGTTCATGCATGCTCATAAACATGCATTCATGTCCATACATGGATACAAAAATCTCCATACATGCATCATATATGTCCACACATGTGCATTAACGAAATTTGAGGTAATATCTACATGCATGATCATGCATGTTCATGCGTGTTCATGTGTGTTCATACATGTACACACATGTAGATATTACCTCAAATTTCGTTAATGCACATGTATGGACATATATGATGCATGTATGGAGATATATGTATCCATGTATGGACATGAATGCATGTTTATGAGCATGCATGAACATACATTTAACCTGTATGTATTCATATATGTCGATTTTTAGCTGGGATGTCAAATATCATATACTTCCATATTCGTCTATATTTGAGTGCATTTTGCATAAATGGAATGTTTTATACATACATAATGCCCACACATCAGACGTTTTCGGATGTATGGAGTCGTATATACTTTCTTATTTTTCGACAAATGACTCTCTTTTGAATACATGAAATTATATATATTTCCAAATATGTCCATACAGGAAACAATACGGACATATTTGTAATACATGCAGCCATGTATGATCATATTTGATCACAAATGAACTTTTTTAACTGGGTTCTCAGTATAAATCACATTAGAAATTTATACAATCCAAATAATGCTAGTCAAGTTAGCACCAAAATTCCTAATAAAAAATATATTCCATTTTCTGGTTAAGGGTGCATTCCAGCATAAAAAGAAAAATTGTTTTGGAGGCAATGCAGAACAAGAAGAGCATCTTTTAGAACTAATCTCTCTTTCTCCATCCATAAATGCAGTAAAGGAAGGCAGAGTGTTTGTTGTTTCTAAATTGTTGTTGCTTAAAAAGTGAAATTTTTGAAAACTGAAAAAAGGAAACGAAAAAGATATAATAAGGCCTGGTATCTTATGTAAAATTAAACAATGACTAAAAAGAAAATCATTGTTTACGTCTTAAATAAAGTAACTCGTCAAATTTAAATCTCTGAATTTACTGTAAACATTGATTAAATTTAATCAGAGAAATTTTTGTAATTGAGACATTAAACACATATTTTTTACCCTACAATATATGTTATGTTGCAGCAGCAATTTTTGTAGGATATATAAAGTCTAATGCCTTAGTTTTGGTCGAGCTTGGAATGCTAGACTTGGGCTGAGCTCGCCGGTTTTGGGTGGTCCTTGAATAGAAACAAAATTGTTTTCATTACAAGACTTAGGTGTAAAATAACTGAATCTAAATTAACTGAAAATATATGCAAGTTGAGAACTGATTGCGAGTATATCTATTCCGCGATTGGACACTTAAAAAATATTCCCACTCATCTGTATCAAATGACCTCGTGCCCATGAAAATTTTCCTTTTAGTCATTACCTAAATTAAAAAATATTTATAGTATAATATTACCTATTCATCCATATAACCTTTTGACCCCACATTCCCACTCAAAGTTCTCTATTCCATTTTTAAATTGGTAATATAGTTCATTTATTATAATAAAATCCCATTACGCCTAACCTTAAAATTAAATTCAAAGTCTATATTAAATTTTAGCTTATAGGAATTCAGATATCAATATCTACTTTACAGACCCGAATGTATCTTTCGTATTATAGTTAAAAATTCATTTAAAAAAATTGCTTTTTTTACCGTTGTATGAAAATATGCATTAGTTAGTAAATAAATTTAATAAATTAAATGGTTATCGAAAAGATGTTTAAATTTGGAACTTACAGTTTAAAATCCTTGGGCAAAGATATCGATGGTCTAAAAGAACAAATGATAGGTTTTACAAGAAAATATAGTGCAATTCAAATTCTTAATTTAACTGGAACGATGTCTTGAGCTCAATTCATTCGTATCCTTTCCTTCTGAAATTTAAGAGAACTTAATTAATAATGGTTAAAAAAACAGCTGTATTTTTAGGCTTTAGTGTTAAAATATAAATCAATAAAAATTTTACATTCGCTTCTTAACTGAAATTATTTGAAAATTTGCAAAAGCTTTATAAAGAATTTATCTGTAAATTCTGACATACTAAATTTCGATTATAACTATTTAATTTGTTGAGTGTAATTATTATTATTTCATAAACTGGTTAATAACAACTAATATATTAATTCATAATATCTAATATCTTTAAAAGTGATCAAATTTCATCAATTGTATTATATATCCAGATTCATATAGAATTGGTTTATTTTATTTGAGTCATTAAAGTTAGTAAGATGTAAATTTATTTTCTTTTGGTATTGATAATGATATTTACAATTTAATAAGATTTAGTAACTTTTCTTCTCCTAAAAAAATAAATTATTTTATAATTAAGAAATTATTAAATTATTTCCCTTCAGTCTTTTAATATTACCTGATGGGTTCGTTCCCTGATTATAATTAATAAATATTAATTTTGTAATAAAAACAAGTAAAAAGGTTAAAGTCGGGCATGCCGACTATACAATACCCTACACCAGTCTGGTTAAAAACCAACTAATGTTTGGATCCGAAATTCGATTGGGTTAAAATGGGACTTGTGCCAAAATTTTCTATAATGTGAGTCAGCGAACCAAATTTCATTAAAATATCTTAATATTTGCGACCTGCAGTTTGTAACCAAGCCAATTTTGGGGGACCCTTATATGGGCACTAGGTCTAAACATGGACCGCTGTTAACCAAAATCAAGAGGCTACGTCCTTGGGCTCATAAAGGTCGGTGTACCAAATTTCATCAAAATATCTTAATATTTGCGACCTGCAGCGTATAAACAATATAATTTTGGTAGGACCCTTATATGGGCACTAGGTCTAAAGATGGACCGATGTTCACCAAAATCAATGGGCTACGTATTTTAGATCCGTGTACCAAATTTCATCAAAATATCTTAATATTTACGATCTGCAGCGTATAAACCATATAATTTTAGTAGGACCCTTATATGGGCACTAGGTCTAAACATGGACGGATTTTAACCAAAATCAACAGGCTTCGTCCTTGGGCCAACATAAGTCGGTGTACCAAGTTTCATCAAAATATCTTAATATTTGCGACCTGTAGAGTGCGCACAAAAATGCATGGACAGACAGACAGACAGACAGACAGACAGACGGACGGACGGACGGACAGACGGACATCGTTAAATCGAAATAAAAAAAAGGTTAAAGTCGGGCATGCCGACTATACAATACCCTACACCAAGGTTAAAAGCCAACTAGTGTTTGGATCCAAAATTCGAATGGGTTAAAATGGGGCTTGTGTCAAAATTTTCTATAATGTGAGTCAGCGCACCAAATTTCATAAAAATATCTTAATATTTGCAACCTGCAGTTTGTAACCAAGCCAATTTTGGGGGGACCCTTATATGAGCACTAGGTCTAAACACGCACCGATGTTCACCAAAATTAATAGGCTTCGTCCTTGGGCCAACATAGGTCTGTGTACCAAATTTCATCAAAATATCTTAATATTTACGACCTGCAACGTATAAACAATATAATTTTGGTGGGACCCTTATATGGGCACTAGGTCTAACCATGGACGGATTTTAACCAAAATCAATAGGCTTCGTCCTTGGGCTAACATAAGTCGGTGTACTAAGTTTCATCAAAATATCTTAATATTTGCGACCTGTAGAGTGCGCACAAGAATGCATGGACAGACAGACGGACGGACAGACGGACATCGTTAAATCGAAATAAAAAAAAATTCTGAGCCGATCGGTACACCATAAGGTGGGTCTAGGACCAATATTTTTTGGTGTTACAAACATCAGCACAAACTTATAATAGCCTGACCACGTAGTGGTATAGGGTATAAATATATGTAGATAATGATCATAAAGCTTAATTATGTAAAATAACGATGTGTATACTTGAGTTTGCGTGAAATTTGTCTTATATTTGATGAGATCTCACATGATAAGCATGATGCGTTATGAGAGCAGTACTTTGTAACTTCTGCGGTTAATAATTGTGTTTAGTACAAAAAACTTGAACTGCTTGTTGATGACGTCGCTGCATAATTTTTACGTTATTCTTACATGAAATTACAAACCAATACTTTCTATAATATAAATGGAAGGTAGGCCGGTTGATAATTCCTTAAAATTTATAAATTTTTTTTATATGGGTTGAAAAAGATGTTCAAAC
Organism: Leucophora obtusa; assembly: GCA_949987735.1. Taxonomy (NCBI): domain Eukaryota; kingdom Metazoa; phylum Arthropoda; class Insecta; order Diptera; family Anthomyiidae; genus Leucophora; species Leucophora obtusa. The sequence continues at coordinate 127,339,298 of OX465297.1, read as the reverse complement.
ACGTCACTTCGCAATTTGTATTAATTCAAATTATTATATGAAATTTTAATTCGGTTGACAAAGCTTATGAAATTTTATATTGTTACACCACCGCCATTATATGGAAAGTCGATTTTTGACAAATAATTGTATGACCCGGTTGTTGAAGGCTTTGATTATAAATTGACGTATAGAGTTAGAAAATTCGCAATTTCACACGTGGTTAAAATTTAGTGACGTATTGAAATTATATGATGCACTTTAAGACTCCATTTATTTTCAGAACTCAGGCTTATGTTATAGGTTAATGGTAGTGTTGAGGTTTCCGGTAGAAAAAAGGAAGGGATTGAATGATCTGAATGGGCTACCCCATACATCTTCAATCCCTTAGTAAAACGTGGATTACAACCAACTGATGATTCCTAATCAGAAAACAAAATGGATGTTACGTAAGCTGCCTAACCTTAAGGTTAACGAGTAATATTCTTACCGTAATGAACGCTTTTTTTCACTTATATTATGTTGCATAAGGATTTATCACAACATTCACGGAACTCTTTTACTTTTTTTTTCTTTTTTAACTTTTGAGTTTAAATTATCTTTTCTCACACTTTATTAATTGTTCATTCAATACTAAATATATTTAAATTTTAGTAATTAAATTTCAACTTTACTTGATGATGACTGCCTAAAGAAAGCAAAATGCAGTAATCTCTACTTTCCATTTCGACTATGGAACCTCTATGAGTAGTAAGAAAGCTTTTTCTCTATTCTTTTTATATTTTGTAGCAAATTAATTGAAGTTGCCTAACTGAATGTGTTTATACTTATCGCAACAAACTAAACGATATCGTTTGATATCAAAATATCAGGCAGCGCGATAATATTTTCGTCATATTACAAAATTTGTGTCGTTATTATATCACTATTCCATTAGAACACGACATCATCAATGATATTGATATAAACAAAAATAAATGATATCCTTAATGAACAAAAACAAATTTGATGTTTTTATTTTTTGAAAATTTTATCGTTATTTAACAAAAAATATTACATCATTACGATTTTATGTACTCGTATCATAAACGATAGCAAAATGTCATAAAATTAAGAAAAAATCTGCAATACCGTCCAAATTTGAGCCTATAGCTCAAATGGGCCGTATTTTGAATTATCTTTTAAATACACTAAATATTAGGTAAAATCACAATTTCTTACTGTTTTTATAATTTTATATCATTTTGTAGACAAATTTTGACACAAGTTCATTTCAATCCATTCGAATTTCGGATCCAGACATTAGTTGGCTTTTAACTAGGCTGGTGTAGGACATCATATAGACGGCAAGCCCGACTTTAACTTTTTTACTCGTTTATTGTTACAAACATCAGCACAAACTCATTATGCCCCGTCCAAGAAATGGTGTATGGCAAAATTTTTATAATAATCAAATATTAAGTGAAAATTAAAAAACGCCTTTTGCAAAATATTAAATATGTTATAGAATTAAGTGCCTTATGCATAATAATTTTAAAACCTTATAACATATTTATAAAATGAATTTTGTATAAAAAATTTGATTTATAAGTCACTTATAAATATTAAAAGTGATTATGCATATGACCCTTAACATTTTCATCATACTATATATCCGTTAGCTCACAAATCTACCCAAAGTACATAAAATGTGGTTTTGGTTAATGTGGATAATTAAAATCGTAAAACCTCTAATGTTACTTCTTTGCCTTGCTTTCCTTTTTAAAAAATGCCACATGCTTATTACCTAATTTCGTAAAACACTTGGGTGATGTGAAGGGAATTTTCAATGAAAATTGTTTCTGTAACAAAAATAAATTCTATAGAAATAACGCAACCCTTCACCGAAGTGTTTTAGAAAATTACCCCCTTAATTTTAACGCAAATATTATAGACATTAGGCCGGATAACACAACGTTCCGTTAGAATTTAAAATTTGTATGATAAACAACAACAAATGTGTCAGTTAAAGTTCTAGTTAGTAGCTAACAGGACATTGTGTTAATGGGGGTTAGTTGTTTAAGTAAGTATGTCTAACTTTAATCGGAAAATCTGCATATCTATAAATACTTAACGTTGATGTATACCTAAGAGCGAAAGTACAGGCATGGTATAGGAAGCTTTGAAGGTTCTTGGCATGTAAAAAATATGTAAGCAAAATCTTATGTTATGCTTTCAAAGCGTAAAATTAAAAAAAAGTGTTCGTTATCTTTCCTATTATTTATCATATTTATAAATACCGTCTGATTTTTTGAGAAAAAAATTAATTTTTATCAATTTTGAGCTGCAAATATATAAAGCAAATTATCTTTGATTTTTTTTTCCAATTACTATCCAAATCGGTTTAATATTTGCAAAATAATTGGAAAAAAAATTTAACTCTCGACTTTTTCATCACTCAAAATAGTTTGTAGTTTAAATTAACTGAAAATGTAATTTAAAATAAATGAAAAATCACTTGAAAACCGGTTTACTGACTTTTCATTTAAATCAAAAGAACTTTTCATTTATTTTTAAATGTTAATAAATAAACTACAAAATCCTTAAAAAAAATTATGATTTTTCATTTATTTTATTTTTTTAAATTTCAAAAAATTAACTACAAAATCCGTAGGAATAAATCATATTTAGTTTATTTCGTTTTTTTAACTGACCTAGAAATTGAAAAGGAATTATTTTTTTAACAAAACATTTTAAATGAAAATATTAACTGTAACAGAAAATCCGTATTTGTATGTAGTTTATTTTTTAAATAAACGACAAAAACAGTTAAAAATATATTTCTTTGTATTTCAACTGAATAATCATTTAAAAACAAATGTACGGATAACTTTTTAAATAAACTACAGTCAGTTACTGTAATAATATTTTCAGTGATATATTTAGTTAGATTATTGGCCCACCTTACGTCGAAAATCTTATATGATATTGTTATATTAAATTTTTTCGTTCCATGAAGGTTTCCGTATTTATCTTAAAGTATCTGAATGAACAATAATCTAATAAAATTAACCCATAAAGCAAAAAACTTCTCAAAATTTAGAATCTTGAAATCAGTTAGTTCCTTTAAAACACTGATTCATATGACCATGTGCTTTCTAATAATATGCTCTCGCACGTAAATGATAGTGGTGGATTAATACTCAACTAACAACAATAAAATATCAAATAGAGTACAAGTAAGTTCAAAACAAAATAGAAATTGGTTAGCAAAACAAATAATCTAAAAGAATAAAAAGCATGACTGACCGACCGCATGTTTTGCACCTATAAAACGTTATAGATTAGAGAAATGTATCTATGAGATGTATTTTAATGTATTCTAATAACAAAAATAGTACGTATATATTATTTCCATGATTACACTGTAAGTACCTACAGTGTAATCAAATACATACTTTTAGACGCATAATTAACGTGTTTGTCTCTAAATCTCAAATAATCAAGAGATACATTTTTCCCTTTCGATTTATTTATATCTTATATAAAATTTTGTGTACCTACATCTGTTTTAGCCAAAAATATTCTGTGTTCTTATAAGTAAATAGTACATTATATTTGCCATTGTCTGTTTTTGTTTTACCATAACACAATATAGTATAGACAAAAAAAGTTTTTATGGCTAAAATGATGAATACTCCTTGTGTATGTTTTGCTTAATATTTGTATATTTCTACTTTATCTTAAGAGCCCCAGTGGCCCAATGGATACGGCATCGGCCTCCTAAGCCGGGGATTGTGGGTTCGAGTCCCATCTGGGGTAAAGTTTGTGTAAGAATTTTTTGTTATCAAAATTATTTCAACACAATTAATTAATATTTCATCACATTGAATTTAATCAAATAAAGGTTCAGCAAAGAAAATTTCAAATATATGTCCTTCAAAGGAATTTTTATTAAAGGATAATAGAAACTATTATGACCGAAAATTATTAACGGCTTTACCTTTTTAGACGACACAATATAAAAGTTTTCCAATAATTCGGTTACATGCATTAATTATACCCTACACCACTCTGTGGTCAGGGTATTATAAATTTGTGCTGATGTTTGTAACACCAAAAAATATTGGTCGTAGACCCACCTTATAGTATACCGATCGGTTCAGAATTTTTTTTTATTTCAATTTAACGATGTCCGTCTGTCCGTCCGTCCGTCCGTCCGTCCGTCCGTCTGTCTGTCTGTCTGTCTGTCTGTCTGTCTGTCTGTCTGTCCATGCAATCTTGTGCGCACTCTACAGGTCGCAAATATTAAGATATTTTGATGAAATTTGGTACGCAGACCTATGTTGGCCCAAGGACGAACAAGTTTGATTTTGGTGAACATCGGTCCATGTTTAGACCTAGTGCCCATATAAGGGTCCTACCAAAATTATATTGTTTATACTCTGTAGGTCGTAAATATTAAGATATTTTGACGAAATTTGGTACACAGACCTACGTTAGCCCAATAACGCAGCCTATTGATTTTGGTGAACATCGGTCCATGTTTCGACCTAGTGCCCATATAAGGGTCCTACCAAAATTATACTGTTTATACGCTGCAGGTCGTAAATATTAAGATATTTTGATGAAATTTAGTACACAGAACTATATTGGCCCAGTAACGCAGCCTGTTGATTTTGGTGAACATCGGTCCGTGTTTAGACCTAGTGCCCATATAAGGGTCCTACCAAAATTATACTGTTTATACGCTGCAGGTCGCAAATATTAAGATATTTTGATGAAATTTGGTACATGGACTTACGTTGGCCCAAGGACGAAGCCTATTGATTTTGGTGAACATCGGTCCATGTTTAGAACTAGTGCCCATATAAGGGTCCCCCCAAAATTGGCTTTGTTACAAACTGCAGGTCGCAAATATTAAGATATTTTAATGAAATTTGGTGCGCTGACTCACATTATAGAAAATTTTGACACAAGCCCCATTTTAACCCATTCGAATTTCGGATCCAAACAATACACCAGACTGGTGTAGGGTATTGTATAGTCGGCATGCCCGACTTTAACCTTTTTACTCGTTAAAAATTTAAATTAATGTTCGGAGATTTTATTTGCCCAATCATGTCATTATTAATAAATATTTTTAACAAAACTTTGTAAAAACATTCCGTGGAAAAAAATCGCGATTAAAAGTGTGTGTACCCGAGTAAAAAATTGTATATGTAGTCATATTTTGTTTTATTTAATATTATATTTTAACATGTGATTAAATATGTATGTTGCTATGCACCATTAGCATATCCCTTAAAATGACAATTTGTCGATTTTCGTTCATTACAGCCCTTAGTAATATGGGAAATGGTTCAAAATGGAAGAAATCATTTTTTATTTTTGGAAAACGTTAACGTGACGAAAGTTGGCTTAAAATAGCCCATTTTGGAAAAAAGTGTATTATTAAAAAATCCCAAAATTCGAAATTTAAAAAAATAATATTTGTTATTCCATTTATTTATTAGATATTGTCAAAATGATTCAGATATGGCAGGCAATACCGCTAAAATACCGTTATCGATTCAAAACCCTTTCAACCGACTGCCGTTACCACTAAAATACCGTTACCGAAATACCGTAATACCGTTATCCATAAAATACCGCTACCGAAATAACCGAAATACCGCTATCCTTAAAATAGCGATACCGAAATAAATGAAACATCGATAACCTTAAAATACCGTTACCGAAATACATCAAATAGCGTCATCCTTAAAATACCGTTACCGTTATTTTTAATTCTCTGCTCTTGGTCATTGCACGTGGCTATTGAGTATTTTACAAAAATTAAGCAAATCAATTCGGTTTGTTTTTACTTGAGTGTGGTTTTGGCAAAAAAAAATGAACCGAAATAACTTACTACCCTTACCTTTAAATACCGTTACCGATATAACTAAAATACCGTTACCGAAATAACTCAAATATCGTTATCTTTAAAAGGCCGTTACCGAAATAAACTACCGATACCGAAATAAATGAAATAACGTTACCCATAAAACACCGTTACCGAAATAACCTAAAATATCGTTACCCACGTTTTTGCATTTTTATCAAATTCGTGGGTCATTTTGGATTCCAGGCAAAAGTGGGTTAATGATATCCGATGAATTCCATATGTGAATTATTCGGACTATATTAAATGAATAAATGAGATTTTAACAAAATTTGGTCCAGAGCACCGTGAAAAATGTATGAAATTCGCAAAATTCCAAATTATATCCACTTAGCGATGATTTACTTGTCAAAAGAAAAGTTTCGGTATCCATATTGCCTTATTTAGAACATATTGTTTTCACCACATTGAATTTCTAAAACGCGAAAAATCGCGTATTTGAAAAAAATCTGAAATACGTGTTCACTTAAATCGACTATAGATAATGATGTGAAAATTTGACGTTTCAATCACAAACATCCCCGTACAAAAGTGTCAAAAATTTGTTTTTTGTTTTATAGAATATCCTTGAAAATAGGACATGTCTGGATATGTTTGAAAATGTTATATACACTCTCAGAACAATTCCGTTGTGGCAACGGAATTTTGCTGCAACCTCGTAATTCGGTTGCAGTAACCGAATTCAGTTTTGGCAACCGAATGCGATTTCGATTCGGTTGCCACAACTGAATTATCGGTTGCTACAACTAAATTCGGTTGGGGCAACCGAATTACGAGATTGCAGCAACCGACCCAATTTGGTTGGAAAAAATTCGGTTGCCACAATGGAATTGTTTTGGGAGTGTATACCGCTAGACGTACCTCAAAAAGCCTTTCATATGATACCCGTATTAAGTATGCTGTCTTCAGCTAAAATGCAAAATTCTTACAAACACTAAAAAAAAAATCTAGTAAAGTGTTGTTTTTTCAAATGCGTCATATAGACCAAATGCAATTAATATTGTAATTAATATGCATTTTATTAATTTTAATTAAGTAGGTTTGAGGCTAAAAAGAAGAATAAACATTTTTCAAAGTTATAAACACATTATTAATTTGCAAATCAGACTAGATCTAGTTTCTGCCATTTTATCATTTTTAAAAAATCATCCAGCTCATACTCGTAGAAACAGGATGTTATAATACTTTCCTAACAATTTAACTTTTCTGTTAAAATTAACTAAATTCATAAACGCCTTTTAAAACGAGTAAAAAGGTTAAAGTCGGGCATGCCGACTATACAATACCCTACACCAGTCTGGGTAAAATCCAACTAATGTTTGGATCCGAAATTCGAATGGGTTAAAAGGGGGCTTGTGTCAAAATTTTCTATAATGTGAGTCAGCGCACCAAATTTCATTAAAATATCTTAATATTTGCGACTTGCAGTTTGTAACCAAGCCAATTTTGGGGGGACCCTTATATGGGCACTAGGTCTAAACATGGACCGATGTTCACCAAAATCAACAGGCTTCGTCCTTGGGCCAACATAGGTCTGTGCACCAAATTTCATCAAAATATCTTAATATTTGCGACCTGCAGCGTATAAACAATATAATTTTGGGGGGACCCTTATATGGGCACTAGTTCTAAACATGGACCGATGTTCACCAAAATCAATAGGCTTCGTTATTGGGCCAACATAGGTCTGTGTACCAAATTTCATCAAAATATCTTAATATTTGCGACCTGCAGCGTGTAAAAAATATAATTTTGGTAGGACCCTTATATGGGCACTAGGTCTAAACATCGATCGATGTTCACCAAAATCAATAGGCTGCGTTACTGGGCAAACATAGCTCTGTGTACCAAATTTCATCAAAATATCTTAATATTTGCAACCTATAGAGAGCGCACAAAAATGCATGGACAGACAGACAGACGGACGGACGGACAGACAGACGGGCATCGTTAAATCGAAATAAAAATTCTGAGCCGATCGGTATACTATAAGGTGGGTCTAGGACCAATATTTTTTGGTGTTACAAACATCAGCACAACCTTATAATACCCTGACCACATAGTGATGTAGGGTATAATTATAGGAGGTTTATTGAACAAAGTTTGTATGATAATGACGTTTTGTAAACCTGTTATAACTTTACAAAGCATTTATGAATTGAGGGGTAGATATTTTAAAACTTTGATTATTTTCTTATCAAATTTCTCTAGGTAGTTAAACAAAAAGACACAGCAGAGAAAAACAAAATCTAATAAAAACTAATAAAAGAATACAAAACTTTTCTTTAACCGGAAGATATTAAAAAAAATAAATCACAAGAAATATGACCAACAAATAGAACTAACAATAAGTTCAACAGATAGAACAACTAAAAAAAAAATAGTTTTAAAAGTATAAATTTAACAGATTCACAGAGAAAACAGATACATTGTGACAATCGAATTTTTTGACAACCGCATGCTACGGTTGCAGTCACCGATAGCTTTGTTTTTGGTTGCATCATTATATTTCAATTGACCCTTGAATACTTTTGACCACGACAACCCAGTTGATAAATAATTCGCTCATCACATTGAATCTATTTTCTCTGTACAATAATACTTTAAAATCAAATAAGAGCTTTTACTGATATGACGAAAAATTAGGCTAGTTTTAAGCAATTACATCACAACTATAATGCCCAGACATTATCCAAATTTCTGGTTTTGGGAATATGTCCGAAAACCTTTCGGTAATGATCCCAATAATGCAGATGGATTCGTAATAATATTGTATGACCGTTTTTATTGGGATTATTGCCGAAATAATATTTGAAATATTTTATTTATATATATATGCATACTTGGAATTTTTTAATTGGCATTAAAATTTCATTATCATTAGTTGACTAATGCTAATGACAAAAAAAATTCATTACCATTTAATGGTACTGAAATTTTCTGGCATTAGAATTTGTAATACTAATGCTAATGAAATCGCACTAATGCCTTAAAAACTATGAACAATTGAGTAAAAAAAAACATTTGTTTACAAAAAAAAAGGGGATGAATAGATTGCTTTTTTCAACTAGCCACCGAACTTTGTTCTATGAAATGGGTGTTATAGTCCCTAGATTATAAATTTTAAAAAACCGCACTTAAAAAATTGCAAAATAACGCGGAACGCGAAAAAAGACTTTATGGTATAAAAGTAGAATTAAAAAACTAAATCAGCGATTTTTATTCTGCAAACAAACATACTGATGTAAGAATTTTCCGTTTTGCAAATTTTTTTTCCGCGACTTTTTCCGAGATTTCTTTTTTTAATTAATCACCGAACTTTGTTCTATGAATTGGGTATTATAGTCCCTAGATTATAAATTTTAAAAAACCACACTTAAAAAATTGCAAAATAATCGCGGAACGCGAAAAAAGACTTTATGGTACAAAAGTTGCAATTTTGTTTGCAGATTGTTAATCGCTGATTAAGTGTTTTATATATTTTTGTGGCATAAAGCCTTTTTTCGTGTTCGCGATTATTTTGCAATTTATTACTTGTGGTTATTTAGAATCATAACCTAGGGTCTATAAGCCCAATTCATAGAATAAAGTTCGGTGGCTAGTTGCAAAAAATACCGTGAAAAGATGTCGCGCAAAAGAAATTTTGTAAAAAGGAAAATTCTTACATCAGTATAATTTTTCGCAGAATGAAAATCGCTGATTAAGTTTTTTAATTAAATTTTTGTAGCATAAAATCTTTTTTCGCGTTTCACGATTATTTTACAATTTTTTAAGTGCGGTTTTGTTAAATATATAATCTAGGGACAATAATACCCAATTCATAGAACAAAGTTCTGTGATTAATTGAAAAAAGAAATCGCGAAAAAAGTCGCGAAAAAAAATTTCCAAAAAGGAAAATTCTTACATCAGTATGTTTGTTTGCAGAATAAAAATCGCTGATTTAGTTTTTTAATTCTACTTTTATACCATAAAGTCTTTTTTCGCGTTCCGCGTTATTTTGCAATTTTTTAAGTGCGGTTTTTTAAAATTTATAATCTAGGGACTATAATACACAATTCATAGAACAAAGTTCTGTGATTAATTGAAAAAAGAAATCGCGAAAAAAGTCGCGTAAAAAAAATTTACAAAAAGGAAAATTATTACATTAGTATGTTTGTTTGCAGAATAAAAATCGCTGATTTAGTTTTTTGATTCAACTTTTGTACTATAAAGTCTTTTTACGCGTTCCGTGATTATTTTGCAATTTTTCAAGTGCGGTTTTTTTTTAATTTATAATCTAGGAACTATAACACCCATTTCATAGAACAAATGTCGCGGAAAAAAAATTTGCAAAAAGGAAAATTCTTACATCAGTATATTTATTTGCAGAATAAAAATTGCTGATTAAGTTTTTGTAAAATAAAGCTTTTTTCGCGTTCCGCCATTATTTTGCAATTTTTTAAGTGTGGTTTTTGTAAGATTAGTATCTGGTTACTATAACCCATAAGTCGTACCAAAGACTGGTGGTAATTTTGAAAAAAAAAGTTTGAGACAATAATTTTGCAAAATAAAATTCTTGCATCAATATATTCCTTTGCACAATGTAAATCGTTGATTAAGTATTTTAATTAATTTTTCAAACCCTTTTCGCATTCCGCATTTGCAAGCTCAGAAATGAATTTGAAATCTATAAAATGACGTTTACAAATGCCAATTCTTTCTTATAATTGAGACATTAGTAATCGTAATGAATTTACTATACAATTGGCATTAGTAATGAAATCGATGTATTTCAAAGCATTAGCATTAGTCCAAGTAATAATAATGCAAAAATTTCATTAGCATTGGTTTCAATTTAATGGTCATGAAATCAGCAATTAATTTGTCCAAATAATTAATTAGTCTCATGTATGTATATATGAAGAGGAAAAGTAACGCTTTTAAAAAAATTAATTCATTTTACAAACTTTTTCGTGTATCTATGCTAAAACGACTTCAACTCTGTAACGATTTTTCGTCATAATTTTTGAGAAAAATGCATACCTGCACCAGAATTTTGGAGTTATCTATTAATTATATTGCGAAAAGTGTAATGTTATTTATACTCAAATGATCGTTAGACTGTAAGGAATCATCCAGTATAACAGTTTTGAAGTTTTTCTACAGCATGTAACATTCTCCAGATGAAAAAGGTTGCCTTGCTGAAAGAAAACGAAAAAAGTAACCAAATGTAAACTCCGTTACTGTAAAATCCGTAACCAAAACTGTTTGCATCAGATATATAAATATGTCCTTTATTTATCTAAATTACACATAATATTTTAATAAAAAGTTCACGAAGAACATAGGGCGTCAACGAATTCTCTCCATTTAATTCTGTCTCCGGCAAGTGATTTAATTTGATTCCAGGTTTTACGAGCTGATTCGTATTTTTTTTTTTTTTTTTTTTGATACAGCCTATCCATGTGTTACATGACCTTCCTTGTCTTCATTCTCCTTGGGGATTTCACTTAAGAGCCGCTCTAGCGATTTCAGTTGGTGGTCGTCTGAGAATATGACCGATTCACGTCCATTTCCTTCTGCGAATATCTAATTCTTTTGGACAATAATTTGCCTTTTGCCAAAGAGCTTCTTTTGAAATCCAATTCGGCCAGTATATTCGAAGGATCTTTCTCAAACATCGATTAATAAACGTTTCGATCTTTCCCAGTGTCAGTTTTTTAAAGCTCGATGTGGTACAGCCAAATAGCAATACAGATTTTACGCTGTAATTAAATATGCGTAATTTTGTCTCCTCTGAGATGTTGCATCAAATTTTATTCAAAACGAGTAAAAAGGTTAAAGTCGGGCATGCCGACTATACAATACCCTACACCAGTCTGGTTAAAAGCCAACTAATGTTTGGATCCGAAGTTCGAATGGGTTAAAATGGGACTTGTGTCAAAATGTTCTATAATGTGAGTCATCGAACCAAATTTCATTAAAATATCTTAATATTTGCGACCTGCAGTTTATGGGCACTAGGTCTAAACATGGACCGGTTTTGACCAAAATCAATAGGCTTCGTCCTTGGGCTGATATAGGTCGGTGTGCCAAATTTCATCAAAATATCTTAATATTTGCGACCTGCAGCGTATAAACAGTATAATTTTAGAAGAACCCTTATATGGGCACTAGGTCTAAACATGGACCGGTGTTAACCAAAATCAATAGGCTTCGTCCTTAGGCTGCCATAGGTCGGTGTACCAAATTTCATCAAAATATCTTAATATTTGCGACCTGCAGTTTGTAACCAAGCCAATTTTGGGGGGACCCTTTTATGGGCACTAGGTCTAAACCTGGACCGGTTTTGACCAAAATCAATAGGCTTCGTCCTTGGGCTGATATAGGTCGGTGTGCCAAATTTCATCAAAATATCTTAATATTTGCGACCTGCAGCGTATAAACAATATAATATTGGGGGGACCTTTATATGGGCACTAGGTCTAAATATGGACCGATGTTCACCAAAATCAGTAGGCTACGCCCTTGGGCCAACATAAGTATGTGTACCAAGTTTAATCCAAATATCTTAATATTTGCGACCTGCAGCGTATAAACAGTATAATTTTAGAAGAACCCTTATATGGGCACTAGGTCTAAACATGGACCGGTGTTAACCAAAATCAATAGGCTTCGTCCTTAGGCTGCCATAGGTCGGTGTACCAAATTTCATCAAAATATCTTAATATTTGCGACCTGCAGCGTATAAACAATATAATTTTGGTAGGACCCTTATATGGGCACTAGGTCTAAACATGGACCGATGTTCACCAAAATCAATCAATCAGTTCGTTCTGCGGAAAATATTGCTGTTGTTCGCGATAGTGTGGCGGAAGAGCCATCAACCTCGACCCGTCGCCGTGCCCAACAATTGAATATCTCATGAACATCACTGATGCGAAGTTTGAATAAAGATTATAATTTACACACTTACAAGGTTCAACTGACTCAAGTGCTGAAGCCTACTGACCATTTCAAGCGTCTTCAATACGCCGAATGGTTGGTTGAACATAGAAAAGCGAATCGTGAGATGATAACGGACTTCTTGTGGCCAGAAATTGGGGATATGGACTTGGACGATATGTGCTTTCAGCCGGATGGTGCCACTTGCTACACAGCTAACGAAACAATGGCTCTTTTGCGCGATAAATTCAATGGCAGTGTTATCTTACGTCGTGGCGATGCTAATTGGCCGCCACGATCATATGATTTGACACCGTTGGACTTCTTTCTTTGGGGATATTTAAAAGAAAAAGTGTACGTCAATAAGCCAAGAACAATTCAAGAGCTAAAGGTTGAGATAATTCGGCATATTAATGACATTGAACCTCAATTATGTCTCAGAGTCATTGAAAGTATGGACCATCGGATAGAGGTATGCCACCGAAGCCGTGGCGAGCATTTGGTCGATATTTTGTTCCACACATAATTGCCATAGATCCTTCTATCATACTGAAAAATATTTAGATAATTCTATGAAAACTTTTTGTTTTATTTACAATTAACATCGTGCGTTTTGGTTGGACTACCCCTTATAAATATCCTGATGAAGAAAAATAGCAGTTTTTGGAAAAAAGTACTTATTATGTTAAATTATAATAAGGAAACTGGCCTCTAATTAAATTAATAAATTTCTAATTAATCAATTAAAAAGGTCGAAAAAAAACAATTTTTATTTTTAAATAAAAATTAAAGACCAACATTTTAAAATAATTTAATATTAGGTAAAGTCTATCTGATTTTCCACCAATTTGGGCCTAAAAATTGATTTTCAAAAAATTTATAAAAAACAATCGAGAATATTACTTTGTATTTGAAGTAATGATACAAATAAGTCATTATTGGTACACTCATAGAAAAAAGTTTGTAGAAAAGTTAGTAAAACTGTTAGTACTTCAACTAAACAAACTTTTAATTAATTTTTAGTTAAAATTTAATTTTTAGTTAATTTGTTTTGCTACCTCACCATTACTAACTTACAAACTTTTTTGCTATTTTTTTGCTGAATTTAGTTACTAATTTTTGACAATAAATTTGCTAACTTTGCAGTATTTTGCTGAATTTTAGTTACTAATTTTTAACAGAAGATTTTCTAATTTTACAAATTTTTTGTAAACTAAACCACTAATTTTGGAGCGCTTATAAACAGAATGTTAAATTTCTCATAAAAATTACTGCATATTTTTAACTCGACAAAAATAATGCAAAAAGTTTTTAAAAAAAGTTAAATTGAAATGGTTGAAAATTTGTCCTACTCATAAAATATCTAGATTATTAAAATTTATGATAAAAATTTCTATTTATCGTAATACATTAATTTTCAAAGATCAAGGTTTATTTTGGACGAAACATTTTAATATGAAAATTGTGATTAAAAGTATCTCTGGGGAGCAAGTGGAGTTTACGGGGATTATTATTATTCTTTATTCAGTCTATGGAACATCATTTCCTTACAGACTATGATTAAACTATAAAATAATTATAAATATTAATTAATATTATACATGTTTTAAGATATAGGCTTTTGAAAGAACAAGAACGGACGCACTTTTACATTAGTAGGCCACAAGGAAGGCTCAAATAGATTATCATATAATTCAGCGGAGATCCCAATTTTAAAAGAAACACTCCTCAATGTGTTCTGCTCAATTTCCTTTCTAACCAATTTAAAACATTTTAGATGGGTTTTGGAAATATTAGCACCTTTTGCAACATAACTCAGGATTTGTTCTGCTGTTACGCTGGGCTTAAATGAGGAAATATGCACCCATTTTTGATTAGCGATAACTTCTAAGTCTTTGGAATTATTATCTCCAAACACCACATGCTTACGTTTCTTTTTTTTGTAGTTAACTTTAGTCCATCCAGTATTGTTAACTGGGATATTACTTTCTACTTGAGAGTACGCAGTTGAAGCTGAGCTAACAGTAGTGTCAGAGTTTTGAGAACAACAAATGCTAGCTCTTCGTTTAGAATTTAAAACGGCATTTGGCTCAGTAGCAGCAATAACATCATTTGGTTTAATAGTAGCAATAACATCATTATGAATATCATCATCATCATGTAAGGAAAGACAAAGACTAGATCTACGTATTCGCATATTAGAATTTAAAACATTACTTGGTTCAGTAGTATTAACAACATTTTTACGAAAAGCATAATTAGCAGAACTTGAAGAAAAGGAATCACTCAGAGTTGAACGACCTTTTAGTTGTAAATCATTATTTTTTGAATTTAAGCTTGACTCAGCATGTATGTTTTTATTTTTAAAAGAAGCATTCTCAACTGCATTGTTGTTGTATATACAGGCATTGAATAACTTTTTTAATTCTCTTACTTCATTTGACAAAATTGTTATCATAGCAATTAAATTATTAGATCCTTTAGCGCATTTATTGCAGTTATAAACAATATTATTTGATGAAATTAAAACATTAAAATCACGATCACTATTGACACCAGAACACCCTTTATGGAATAGACCACTGCATGTTATGCATCTAATAAATATACTACCAACAGCTCTAAAGCAACTAACACAAGCAGTATTAGACTGCATTAGGAAGAAAAAATAAAAATGAACTTGTTTAAACGACAATCACTACTGAACTGACTGGATGACCCTAATTTTTTTCCCCCAATATTGTACTTGTTAAGCTTATTTAAAGAGTACAATATTTTTAATCGGCCACACCTACTTTCCTGTGGGTGGAGCTTTAGAGGTGAAAATGCAAACTCAAATAAATTCGGAAGTACATATTCGATCAGCAAACAATGAAAATCAAAAGAAGGGTCTCTGAAATACATTTTGTTATGGTTAACATCATGATACAACCATACTAGGTAGATGCATTAGGGAGAGTTTGACAGTTCAGGGTTTTATTATGACAGTTCAGGGATTTTTTCGTATGCTTTCGCTATGTATGAAAAGTAGCCGATTACATTTTTTGTTGTTGTTTGTTGTGTTTGTTGTTCTAATGCATCTACCTAGTATGGTTGTATCATGGGTTAACATATTATTATGTATAAATATTACCACTTTTACAAAAAATCATTCTTGGGAAATTTTCATTGGCATTGAAATATAATTGGCATTACTTTATTTAGGCATTGAGCAATGTCAATTGAAAAAAATTTCAATTAATTGACATATTCAATAAAGTGGCCCCAAGTATGTTTTTAAATACACATTTATTTTTTATTTATTAATTTTCACTTCATTTGCTCCTTTTTTACCTTTGTCCAGTCCACTAGTAATCTGCAAAAGCTTTGTTGATTTCATAAAATTTTAACAAAAATTTTGTAGATTTAACAGTTTTTTTTTTGCTATTTTCATTTTACTATTATTTAGCAATTTTTTGCTGATTTCAGCAAGTTAAATTGTTATTTGCAATTAACAAAAATTTAGCTCAAATATTACTAAAATTCTGTAAATTTAACAGTTTTTTTTTGCTATTTTTATTTTATTAATATTTAGCAAACTGATTCTGCTAATATTAGCAGTTTTTTCTGCAGCATCATTTTTAACTAATTTTTAGTAGTTTCAAAGAGTATACATAATAAAGAGATTGGGGGACTCTCTATCACTGAGAAAGCATTTGTTCTATTATATGCCTTGGAACAGGAACATACTCAAACCAATATCACCCAGCAAACATGGCAACACGAAGAATATTCTTCGAACATATCGCCAGGAAGAAAACATTTATTGCCGGCAATATCAATTTCGTATTCCGGAAGTTTCCTCCGTCGGAAACAACTGTTACACTAAAACAATACTTCCAGGCAATATGAAAGCAATAACTCGTATGGAAGATAAAAGGGATATCGCTAAATAAACTCCCAGTACAATAAAAAAAACAAATTAATTTTTTCATTATTAAATTTAAGCCTGAAAAACCATATCTGCATACATAATCCATTGACCAACTTATAAAGCAGAATCAGTTTGCTAAATATTAATAAAATGAAAAAAAAACTGTTAAATTTACAGAATTTTAGTTATATTTGAGCTAAATTTTTGTGAATGGAGAATAGCAAATTAAGCTGCTAAAATCAGCAAAAAATTTTGCTAAATAATTAGTAGCCTAAAAAATCACAAAAAAATTTAAAATTTTCGAATTTTTTTTGAATTTGTTTTGGATTTTTTTTTAATGCAAATAAAAATCGAGACTTTTGAAAACAGCAGTTTACAATTTTTAGCAAATATTTCTGCTGATTTTAGCAAAATAGACTGCTATTTGCATTCAACTAACTTTAGCTTAAAAATAGCAAAAAATTTTAAAATTAAACAGTTTATTTTTGCTATTTTGAGTCTATAAATATTTAGCAAAATTTTCTCCAGATTTTACAGTACAATTTGCTATTTTAAATTAAATAAAAGTTAGCCTAAATATAACTAAAATTCTGTAAATTTAACAGTTTTAATTTTGCTGTTCTCATTTTACTAGAATTTAGTAAAAAATCTGCTAATTTTAGCAGTTTTTTCTGCAGCATCATTTTTAACTAAATTTTAGTAACTTTTTCTGCTATTTTTACAGATTTATTTCTATGAGTGTGGTAACTTACTATTATGTGTTTGTAAATAATGCAGAAAATAAGTCGGTATCATTACTGCTAGTCCAAAATAATGATATGTCATTACGGTTTCTATAGTGGAATACTGATTGTGGCAATAACCCAGCAAAACTTTAGGAATTTCTGCAATCTATTCAAGCATTACTTTCTAATGATAACTCGTTAACTTCTGCGTTATTTTAAAACAAAAAGTAATGACTTACCAAAAACAAATTACATATCGCATGATTTATAAATGGAAAGTAATGAATGAAACATTTTATTGAAAATAAATTTTAGGCATATTACTTTGTTTTTTTTTTTTAAGCATAGAGTTAAGGTGGAAATTATTCGACATTACGAACGAAAACGTGAAGCACAACAATTAATTTACTTTTTAAGCAATCAAATATTATATGTGTCGATAACTCAGCAGGTAGAGTTTCCGGCTAACAAGCGGGGATAGCAGGATCGAATGTCAGCGTGACCACATTTATATATTTAATAAAAACGAGTAAAAAGGTTAAAGTCGGGCATGCCGACTATACAATACCCTACACCAGTCTGGTTAAAAGCCAACTAATGTTTGGATCCGAAATTCGAATGGGTTAAGATGGGGCTTTTGTCAAAATTTTCTATAATGTGAGTCAGCGAACCAAATTTCATTAAAATATCTTAATATTTACGACCTGCAGTTTGTAACCAAGCCAATTTTGGGGGGACCCTTATATGGGCACTAGGTCTAAACATGAACCGGTGTTAACCAAAATCAATAGGCTCCATGCTTGGGCTGACATAGGTCGGTGTACCAAATTTCATCAAAATATCTTAATATTTGCAACCTGCAGCGTATAACATGTATAGGACCCTTATATGGGCACTAGGTCTAAACATGGACCGACCCAGGAAAATTTTTTACAATCGGTAGCCAACCACACCCATTCTACAACTAGTTCCACTGCAACCGATTCCATGGAACTGGTTCCGGAACCAGTTCCTGGGATCCTATATGGAAGGTGTGGGTGACGTAGAATCAGTTCCATAACTAGTTCCAGAACTGATTCTAGACCAACTGGTTCCACTTTGGAGCCATAGAAAGGGTTGCTTTTGGGACAATTTCAAACGAAAAGAATCGGTGTTAGAATCGACAGTAGAAGGGGTTGTTAATGAAAAGTACCCAGGAAAATTTTTTACAATCGGTAGCCAACAACACCCATTCTACAACTGGTTCCACTGCAACCGATTCTATGGAATTGGTTCCGGAACCAGTTCCTGGGATCCTATATGGAAGGTGTGGGTGACGTAGAATCAGTTCCAGAACTAGTTCCAGAACTGATTCTAGAGCAACCGGTTCCACTTTGGAGCCATAGAAGGGGTTGCTTTTGGGACAATTTCAAACAAAAAGAATCGGTGTTAGAATCGACAGTAGAAGGGGTTGTGAATGAAAAGTAGCTATTGTACAACCGATTCTTTGGAACAGAAAATTTTCCTGGGTAGCTATTGTACAACCGATTCTTTGGAACAGAAAATTTTCCTGGGGATGTTCACCAAAATCAATAGGCTGCGTTACTGGGCTAAATTTCATCAAAATATCTTAATATTTACGACCTGCAGCGTATAAACAATATAATTTTGGTACGACCCTTATATGGGCACTAGGTCTAAACATGGACCGATCAAAATCAATAGGCGTCGTCCTTGGGCCGACATAAGTCGGTGTACCAAGTTTCATCAAAATATCTTAATATTTGCGACCTGTATAGTGCGCACAAGAATGCATGGACAGACAGGCAGACGGACGGACGGACAGACGGACATCGTTAAATCGAAATAAAAAAAAATTCTGAACCGATCGGTATACTATAAGGTGGGTCTAGGACCAATATTTTTTGGTGTTACAAACACCAGCACAAACTTATAATACCCTGACCACATAGTGGTGTAGGGTATAAAAATATTTGTAATACATGTTTTTAAAATAACGTTTTATTTATCAAAATCTATTTTTATTTAACACACATTACTTTGCCCATCCTCGTAACCACATAAGTAACCACTTACTTTATCTTCTCCCTCCTTCCCATAGATACATTACCTTGGGGCTCATCGCCTGTAAAATCCCATCAGTGAAGTTAGGTAGAAATGGCCCTTATGGCTACTCATTACTTTATATATTATTTAGTAATGCGTGGTTTTGCTGATATCGTTTACATTTTTTCTGCCAGTGAAACCATACATACTGGGATATAAAAAAAATATGCACTCATAAAAAAAAAGTCCGTTCAAATAGGTCAAAATTGTGCTGGCGCAAATACATGTTCTATTTCCTGTTATATTAGCAGGATTTTTACCTATTTGTACGGACTTTTTTAGAGAAAATAACAGAAAAATTAGTTCAATTTAATCAGGATGCGTTTAACAGACTTTTGTACTAACTTTTTTTTATAAGTGTACGTTTTCTTATGCGTCAATATTTGGAGTATTTTTCATATTCGGTTTTTCGAAATTGTAAAATTAAAACCTTCGGTTGTATTCAATTCCTTGTCTACCTTTATCTTAAAACAAATTATGTATCAACATAAAGTTTTGCTGTTGAAGGATAAGGAAAATCCACTGTTTAACAATTTGTGTTTTTCTTAATGCCCAAGTAAACAATAAAGAAAATGTATGAAAATGTTTTGTGTTTGTTGTTGTTTTATTTTTCACAAACCAACTTCTGTTGCTGCTAAAAATGCAGGGTTACTAGGGTTTTAAAATTGGGACGTTAATAGGTATATCAACAACCATCAAAATACACACAATTTAAATGTTAAACAAACAAATCGATTTTTTGAATGCTATTTGTTCCTTCAAGAATAACAATTAAACCCAGATTTTGATTTCAAAATTAAAACCCGTTTGATATTTTAGCAAATATTGCAAAAGAGTATTAAAATGTCATTAGCAATTATCAAACAAAAATAATAAAGTGTGAACTTAGGTTGTAAATGCCTAACAAAGTTCCATTATTTTCTTTTGAATATTCGTTAGCTTTCATGTGCCGAAATTTGTTAACTTACCAAATTGATTAAACACACCCTCTTCCCTGCTAAAAACGTAGACTTCTGTATTTTAAACTGATTACATTATATCGTATAGTACTTGTAATGGAAAGAATATTTTGTTTCGCCTTTAGCTGTTCAAAAAACTTGTAGCGTTTTTGTTGTTGTTGTTGTTTCCTTCTCTTTTTTTAAAGCATAACTTTGAAAGCATTTTTCTACTAACCTTAAAATATTTATGAACAAAACTAAATTCTTTGGATTCTTTGTTTATTGTTATATCGTTTGATAAACATAATATGCATGCCAATATTTTGCATGATTTTAAACATTCTAGAGTTGTTTGATAAATGCTAAAGTTATAAAAAGTAGACATATAAGGCTTTGCGTACTATCTGCGCTTTAAGAAGAAAAAGTATGTCAAATTATTTCGAAACTTTCATTATTTATTGCCCTATTTGATACACTAATAGAAAAACGTATGCAAAAATTTTAGCTAAAATTAATAAAAATTAGATAAAAACTACCTTGCAGAAAAAACTGCTAAAAGTAGCAAATTATTTTTGCTGAATATTACTAAGATAAGATCAGCAAAAATAAAACCGTTAATATACTGAATTTTAAATTTTAGTTAATAGAAAATAGCAACTTAAACTGCTAAAGTCAGAAAAAAATTTTGGTAAATAATTATTGGACTAAAAATTGGGATATATGTATATCCCGAAATCCCGGTCCCGAAAATTCTGTGATTTTCTGGTTTTGTAAATCCCGAAATTTAGGGATTGTTCTTGAAAAAATCCCAGGACTTCCGATTTGATTATTTGGCATATTTTTTCACTTTTTGAATTTGGTTTTATTGTTGTATTCTAAATCCTAAACCACATAATTGTAGTCCCTTATTAAATGTTTTTAAATAACTAATTTAGACTATTCATTAGGGTGGACCTTATTTTTCAACTTGCGATTTAAGGCCGCCCCTCCCTATAAATGTACCTTTGGGTTTAAAAATACACTATGCAAAAATTTAAGGTGATCGGATAACGGGAACACCTGCCACATCGGCCCTGAAGTTTGAAATACGATTTACAAGGCGAAAAAATTACTTTTTTGGCTTTCTTTTAAAATAGTGGCTCATTAGTAACCGTATTTTTGGAAAATATAAATCGAATTATAATCTAGACGGAATTACCTTTCTGGTAACGTATAAAAATCTAAAATCGGTTGGAAAATATTTTAGTAAGGAAAATAATTGTAGAAACAGTCCGAATGCATGATTTAATTATAAACTTTGAAAATTACAATAACTTAGCAACAATACTCGTATCAATAGGGAATGAAATCCGATGTTTTTAGAAAAAAAATCAGTAATAGAACAGTAGATTTTTAGTACAGTAATATAATCTATATATATTAGACCGACTCACGGAAAAAAGTAAAAAAAGCGCAAAATAAAAATTGGTTTGCTTTATGATAATTCCCAAAATATTTCGAATGTAGCAATGAGATCTCACGAGCTGGAAGATTTTTAAAAAATTTCTTTTTTTTTAGTTTTTGTAAGAATTTTGCATTTTAGCTGAAGACAACGTACTCAGTATGGGTATCATATGAAAGGTTTTTTTGAGACATGCTCAAGAATATCAGATATTCAATGTGGTGGAAACAATATGTTCTAAATAGGGCAATATGGATACCAACACATTTATTTTGACAACTAAATCATCGCTAAGTGGACATAGTTTAGAATTTTGCAAATTTCATACATTTTGCACGGTGCTATGGACCAAATTTTGTTAAAATTTTTGAATTTCTGCAATCCGCATTTGTATTCAGTATCTAGTTGATGTAAGATAAAAATGCAACTTAACAGAAAAAAAAATCTAGCACGCGCGTTTTTGACGGAATAACTTTTTTTCGCGAAAAGAAATTTTATAAAATTTTAATAATAATTAAAATTTAATTTCTAGTAGATGTAAGAATAAAAATGCTATTTAGGGTCAGCTTATATTTAGATTTTTCTTAAAAAAATTACAGACACGCGTATTTCAATAAAATATTTTATTTAATAATAAACCTAAAAAAGATTTCATAAAATTCAAATTTTATCCGGAGCACCATGAAAAATGTATTAAATTTGCAAAATTCCAAACTATATCCACTAAGCGATGATTCACTTCTCAAAAGAAAAGTTTTGGTATCCATATTGCCCTAACAACTTTATAATATTTCGAGCATCTTTTTCAAGTCTGAGAATAGATAAAGATAGATGGGAGCCAAATCTGGCGAATACGTTGGGTGAGGAAGCAACTGAAAGTGTAATTCATGCAATTTTGCCATGGTAGACAACGAGTTTTAACACGGCGCATTGTCTTGGTGGAAGAGCACTTTCTTCTTCATATGGAGCCGTCTTTAGCGATTTCCTCCTTCAAACGCACCAGTTGGGCCATATAGCGATTTTAAAAAATTTTTAATTTTAGATTTGAAAACAGTGTTTAAGAATGCCGACTTTTTTTGGCACTTATTTAAAACGAGTTAGCAAAATGCAATGTAAAAAAGTAATTCTTATCTGAGTTCTTGGAATAAAAAATCTTTCTGTAGTAGATGATTTCGATAAATTTTAACATTTGGACCCGAATGTCTTGATTAAGTGGCCTGCGACACATCAGTTGCCTGGGGAAATTGTTATAACTCGGTTGATTTTTAACCGGTTTAAGCTTTTAATGCTTCATTACAAGGAGAATTCACTCTAAATCACGATTTTTTAGTGCTTTTAATTCGAATTAGTTTTAAAATATCAATGTTTTCGAGAAAGTGCACAAAAAGTCATATTTTCCCCTTGTAATCCGTGTTGCAAACTTCAGAGCCGATGCGACACGCCTTCCCGATATTCGATTATCCTAATTTTTTGGTGGACGTAGTTTTACACCAAAATAAATATTTCCAGGGGGTAGCCCGGTCAAAACTTCAAAATTTATTTTTCTCCATACAGGCTTAGAGCACTCTACGGTACCCATTTCGAAAACAGCTTTCTTATGGCCAACTGTTCATGCAAAAACAACAAAGTTCGCCAACTTACCATCAGATGGCGCGCAACAACTGTTCTAAAATTCAACATCTCGCGAAATTACAGTGTTGCCATATTTGAAGCCCTTCATCTTTCACCACCTTTCACTTCTTTTCTATCCACATTCCAAAGGAAGCACATTAATTAATAGGAAAAATTTCGTGAGTGTTGCTTCTCTTATAAAAAAAAAAAAAAAATAAAGCCGACATGTTCCTTCGATATCTTTAAGGTATCAGCTATCTCCTGCAACTTCACTCTACGGTCTTCCAAAACAATTTCGTGAACTTTTTGATATTTTCCGCTATCACCACCTCTTTTGGGCGAACAGCGCGTTCGGTGTCATCGGTATTTCTACGACCAAGTTTAAAGTCAACAAACCACTTTTCTGCCATTTGTTTCCATGGACCAGAGTCCCAGTAACACTTATCAGCCAAACTTTGGCTTGAGCGGGCGTTTTTCCTATTAAAAATCAATGATAAATCAACACACCAAACTGCTTTGAATCTATTGTTTTCAAAATCGCAAAAGTATCACTAAAACAACTGTAACTTGTTCGCTAATGAACGAATTCTCATTTTGACGGGTATCATTTGAAGGTTGGTAGTTCCAAAAAATCATATGGATTTTTCATTATTGGCGCCACCTAAGTTTCATCCTACGAACTTTTTAGCCGATGTGTTATATTTGTTATATTTCGGAAATTTAATAATTAATTAGCAAAGAAATTTTGCTGATTTCAGTAGTTTTAATCGCAGAACATTTTTTTACTACACTCAACCAAAAAAGTCTGTAATGGCTACTGAAAATTTTGCTGTTATTACGGGAAATTTAACTGTTTTAAGGCCAGCGGTATTTTTTGCTAATTTTAGCAACACATGTCTGCTGATCTGTAGTACAATAAAATTAGTAGAAAAAATTAGTAGCCGCTACTAAATTTTAGTAAAATTTATGTAAAATGCAATTCAAAATCAATTTGATAAAATCAGTTAAAAAACTTACTAAATATCATAATTTTAGTACAATGAAATTAGTACAAATAATTAGTTGCAGCTACTAAATTTCAGTAAATTGCTGTAAACTGTAATTTAAAATCAATCTGCCGAAATTAGCAAAAAATTGTACTAAAAAATAAAAAAACTGTAAAATCTAAAAAAAAAATGTTTTTTCTTTCGATTGTAACAAGGGTATAATTACTTCATCGTACTTGAAATTTGGAGTCAAAATTGCAATGTTTTTCTGAAATCACCAGCGAAAATTAGTAAAAAAATCCGTAATTTGTAATAAGAGAATAGCAAAAATGATTACTAAAAATAAAAATTGTACACAAAAATTGTAATAATCCATGCATAAAAATACGAAATTAATGTCAAAACAGCAAAAACTTTCGTAAAATAAACCATTTTTCGTATATATTACGAAATTTTGTGTTATTTCGACATTTTTTCGTAATTTTATGCATGGATTATTATCAGTGTACTAATAATCAATATAAAAATAGTATAGTGCGATTGGAAACTGTTTACAAATTTTTTTACAAACTTTTTTATCTGAGTTTAGTTTTTGTTTAAATTCAGATCCACAATGCTGAAGAAGTCCATTCTGCAGAGTGGATTTTGTTCCTTTCTTTTTGGCACTTACATATTTTTCGTATCATGCCATCACTATTTTAGTTCACTCCAACTTTGTTTATTTTTTTCATACTACAAGAAATAAATAAGATCATTTATAATTTAAAATTACCTCCATTTTTAAAATGAAAAATATGATGAAACAAAAAAAATCTTGAAATCCCAAAAATCCCGGGATCCCGATAAATCCCGAACACCCTACTAAAAATCACAAGAAAATTTAAAATAATTTTCAAGCCTTCTGAAATGAGCAATTTACTAATTTTTTTTAGCAAATATTTCTACTGATTTTAGCAGGATAGACTGCTATTTTCATTCAACTAAATTAAAGTTAAAAATAACAAAATTTGTTTTCTATTTTTATTCTACTAATATTTAACAAAATTTCCTGCAGATTTGACAGTATAATTTTTCACTATCAATTAATTATGGTATAACTAAAATTCTGTAAAATTTACCATTGCTGTTTTTATTTGACTAATATTTAGTAAAAAAAATGTGCTAATTTCAGCAGATTTTCAGCAATGTCATTTTTAACTAATTTTTAGTAGAATTTTCTGTAATTTCTACAGGTTTATTTTTAAGAGTTTAACACGTATTGTGTTAATACATCTGTTGAAAAGTGAGTTATTTAAAATTTGTGGCATATCTTCAAACAAATTATTTATTAAAGCACATTTCATATACTGCCTAAATAACTTCTCCCAAGTTCTTTCTAAAACTGTGAAACAAGATACAAATTAATTTCCTTTTTTCTTTATGTCCTTTGGGATTCATATTATAATCATTTGTAACACTAACATAGAAATATACAACATTTTAATAGCCATAAACATTTCGATCTACTGTTATAAAGTTACACTCCCCTAACTCAATGCTTCAAGTACAAAATTTTACACTCTAATAAAAAATTAGTAGAAGAACTAGTAAAATCCCTTACATTACACCTTACAGTAGTTGTACTAATTTTCAGTATAAAATTGCTTTTGTGGTAAAAACGTTTGCTATTCTCTGTTTACAAATTACTGACTTTTGTTGTATAATTAAGAGCAAAGTTTTGTGTTAAGAAATGATTTTTATAACCCAGTCAGCAAAAGGGCTCTAAAATTAATTAAGAATGGACTCAAAAACATTTTACTAAAATTTCAAATTTTTCTATGAAAGTGGTTCATCCAAATTGCCTTCTTTTTGAACTCAAAAATGACTCAGAAAAAAGAGTGTGTGAAGAATTAATTTGTTGTTTTATTTAAAAAAAGAAAAAATTTTGTGTTTCTTAAAGTTAGCACATCTGTGGTAAACATAGGCAATTTTGCGAGATTTTCATGCACCTCCTGTTTATTTTTACGCATTTTTTGTGGATTTTGACGCATTTTATGCATACATTTACACGTGAAACGTGCTTTTTATATGCACCAATTTAGTAAATTAACACACTAGTTTAAAAATTTCATTTCATTTTTACGCACCTTCATTGCAAAATGACACATTAGTTGTGCACCAATTTAAACACAATGTGTGTATTTTTTTCAATTACAGACATGGAGTAAATTTTTCCAATTTATAATAGGAGTACAGTTTCCTACTATAAGTTGGATAAATTTCAACAGAATTTAAACAAAGCGTATCAAACATTTTTCGAGAAGAATGCATGTTTAGATCCAGTATCCATATAAGGGCCACCCAAATTGGCTCTTATGCTCATTCGCAAGGTACAGTCCTCAAATATAAAGATGTTTTAAAGAATTTAGGTGCACTGACTCATATGGGCCTAAGAACAAAGCTTGCTGAATTTGCATAGAATCGGTCTATCTTTGAATCTAGACCCCATATGGACTATATTTCCGTATACGGACAAATTTTGACATAGACACATTTCAACGCATTCACATTGCAGATCCACACCGGTGGCTTGTAACGCTTTATGATTACTAACTCTGCTGAACGATGTTATTTTTGTTCCTGAATAACATTTTTGTATAGTTTGTTTTAATTTTATAAAATTTTTGCTTTTAAATTATACTTGTGTCTGTTTGCTTGTCATTTGTGGAAACAAAATTTAAAAAAAATCAACAACCCATGTAAAAATCGAAATATATATGAACGTACATGATCATACATGGAGTAGTATATGATCATGCATGGGCATACATGATCATAAACGTCTACGCATAGCTCAATGTATGACCATACATTATCTCATATATTCCCATATATCTTCGGATCCGAAATTTGAGGGTATATGACCGTACATGTTCATATATGACCATATATGCTCACATATGATTCATGTATGCTCATATATGTTCATATATGGGCATATACCTCCATATACCTTCAAATTTCGGATCCGAAGATATATGGAAATATATGAGATAATGTATGGTCATAAATTGAGCTATGCATAGACGTATATGATCATGTATGCCCATGCATGATCATATACTAGTAAATGTATGATCATGTATGTTCATATATATTTCGATTTTCACATGGGAACTATAAATGTATCACTATTTAATCACAAGTATCAAATACTGCTTTCGCTACCAAAATATGGCAGTGGTACCTGAACGCTCAGTCTATGAGGTTAGTGATCAGGTTATTCTGCAGATAGTTATGAAACAGTTGTATGTAGAACTGTTCACTATCAAAGTGCATCTGCTGACCAAAACCATTATTTTTCTTTCAACCAGCTGATTTAAGGTATTCTAGAGTCGACATGCCCGATTTAA
Source organism: Leucophora obtusa (assembly GCA_949987735.1). Taxonomy (NCBI): domain Eukaryota; kingdom Metazoa; phylum Arthropoda; class Insecta; order Diptera; family Anthomyiidae; genus Leucophora; species Leucophora obtusa. The sequence continues at coordinate 127,311,360 of OX465297.1, read as the reverse complement.
ACTTTTTTACTCGTTAAGTGTTATTTTTCTTAATATTTTTACTTATGCTGTTGCCTTCTTTCCATTAAATTGTTAATGAAATTCAATTTACTTTGCCATTTTTTGTCTTTTCTGCTAATAATATAGTTGTTTTTCGTATGCCATTGACTTTATTCGAAATACTGAAATGTTGTTATTATTTTTATTTCCGCTGTCGTATTTGCATTTTGTAGACACTCACACCTGAAGCGTGAGCGTATATTGCGATATTCCCAAAGGATTTCATTATATATTTAAGTAAGTACGAGTATATAAAAACGAACAAATGTTAAATTAAATACAGTTAGCATATGTATATTAAAAAAGACATTATCATTAGTAGGTAACTAGTCCCTGCAAAAATATTAAGGAGTACTTCAAAAAGAATGACTATTTTATCTACATCCAAAAAAAATAATATACAAAAATAAAATAAAACAAATACAACAACACATAACGACATGACGCACAAGCATAGTTTTCTACTGAAAAATTGTTAAATTTACAGCAGTATCGGATCTTTTCTATGGCACGCACGTGTTAAATTCATTGATGCAAATGCCAAATTTGAACTACTTTTATTTTTGAGTTGTGTTTTTTCTGGAGCTGTTAGTAGTTCAAAATTTGGCATTTCCATTAATGAATTTAACACGTGCTTGTCATAGGAAAGATCCGATTCTGCTGTAAATTTAACAATTTTTCAGTAGAAAACTATGCTTGTGCGTCATGTCGCTATGTGTTGTTGTATTTGTTTTATTTTATTTTTGCATTACCTTATTTTGAATGTAGAGAAGAAAGTCATGCATTAAAAAGTGGATGTTCCCTTTTTGCAGGGGGTATTTTAACAGCGGATTGAAAGCCGAAAAGTTAAAAAATTATCAAAACTTTATTGCTCTTTCGTAGTTTTTCCATTATTCGCCATAGAATTGTTGAATTAATCGTACCAATTCGAAAAGTAGTACTCAACACCTAACCGGCTAAGGCCCGATACTCAATGTCCAGTTAAAATTTAGCCGACAGTTAAATTCAATTTTTTTATGAGAGACAACAGCAAATGTGTCAGTTAAAATCAATGTTAATAGCTAACTGAACATTCAGTAATTGAATTTAAAAGATCAAAAATTTAAAGCAAATAACCTGAAAATTTCATCACAACCATTTTTGATTTATCTCGGAAAATATCCAGTCGAAATTTTTACAAACTATCAATTTAGAAAGAAGAAGAGGTGGCCTTACGGACAGCATGTAGACTGCAAACCCGAACCATACTAATATAAAAATTTTAAGTTTTTAAACTCTTCTTTTTCATTTGCAATCGACTAAGTTCTATCATAACTTTAGCTGAATTTAAAATTTAGACGTAAATATTTAATATAAGACGTAAAGTAAGTCTTGAAGGAATTTACACTCTGTGTGAAATACCATTGCCGAAATAAGCAAAACAGATTATTTTTTACAACTTGACAATGTCTGACTAGGTATCACTGGATAACCACTGGTTGCAAGGTTTGGCATAGCACTCAAAGCCCAATTTTTGCCACACGCTGCGAAAGCGTCCCAAATGGTTGTTCTATATATTCGTTCCTTTTACTCCTGCAAGGAGCAACAAGATTATTCCAATACGTTCGATCTGATGCACGATATTTAATTTCATTCCAACACAGGTGTAAGTTGGATATTTCGGTTTCAATTTGCCGTTTCCAGGTGTGCGATGGTCTTCCTATACGTCGACTGCCTTGCGGGTTCCAGTCTATAGCTTGTTTAGCAATATCATTGGGTTGTTTACGTAAAGTATGTCCAATCCAATTCCACTTACGTTTGCGGATTTCAATTTGGATGGGTTGTTGACCAGTTTCTGACCAGAGTTGGCAATTTGAAATTGTTCTAGGCCAGAATATATGTAGAATCTTCCTCAAGCATTTATTTATAAAAACTTGTATGGAATGTATGTCGCGAAGTGCAACATTCCACGTCTCGCATCCATACAACAGTGTGGATTTTACATTGGAGTTGAATATCCTTAGCTTCGTCCTTCTTGATATATGTGAAGAGTTCCACACTAATCTGAGTTGGCCGAAAGCTTGCCGGGCTTTGTTTATACGGCTAGAGATGTCGGCTCTGCATCCACCACTTTTGACCAATATGCTTCCCAGATAACAGAATGATTCTACTTCATGAAGCGATTGATTCTGAACGGTTAACGTCTGCTCGTTATTTACGTTTACTCGCATTGTTTTGCCGATATTTATTTTTAGGCCAACATGTGATGCAGTTTCCTGGACTAGTGACAACTTAGATTGCATGTCTGAAAAGGTGTGGGTAAGTAGACAAATGTCGTCAGCGTAGTCAAGATCCTCCAGTCTGCCTTGGAGACCCTAAGTAATTCCCCTTCTATGGGGTGTTGCCTTATTCATTACTACGTCAAGCACACAGTTAAAAAGCAATGGCGATAATACACACCCTTGACGTACGCCGGAGTTAACGTTTATTTTGTTGCTCAGTTGTCCATCGTGGATAATTCGACAGGTAGCATTTTCATATAGACCCTTAATAAGTCTTATTATCTTGGCAGGTACACCTTTGCACTCTAATGCTTTCCATATGGCTGCGTGATTTAGGGTGTCAAAAGCCTTCTCGAAGTATATAAACGTTAGGTACAAAGGTGATCTCCATTCTATAGATTGCTTTATGATCACTCTTAAGATGTTAATATGATCGACACAGGATTTATGAGCACGGAAACCGGCTTGTTCCTTTTTAAGCTCAGGGAGAAGAGAGCTAGACAATCTTTTATTTAATATGTGTGCGATCACCTTGTTGATCATACTCAGAAGCGTAATGCCTCTCCAATTTTTACGAGCTGTTAGGTCTCCTTTTTAGGTAAATTTACGATAACACCTTCAGCAATTTCCTCTGGGAGGAGCTCCGTACACCAGAATTGGAATATAATAGGCGTGAGTAAATGGGCACTTGTCATTGCATCAATTTTCAGCAACTCTGGGGATATATTGTCTTTGCCAGGCGATTTGTGGTTTTTAAATGATTTTATTGCTGAGCAAATTTCATTAATATTGGGGCAATCGATGGAGGTATTTGTAGTGTGTGATTCACAACTGCATATTGTCTGCTGTGTTGGTAGAGACGATGATAGCATAGTCGCATAGAACTCTTCCTAAAGTTTCAGTTGTTGTTGTTTGGATGTAACGAGTTCTCCAGTTTGGTTTTCAATGGTTTAACCGTGGGTTTTGAACTAATAGTTAATTTCTTTGCCGCTCTATAGAGGTCTCCCATACGATTCGTTTCGGCAGCAGCCTGTGCCTCTTTAGCGATATTGTTAACCCAATTTCGTTTGTCACGCCGGGCACTGCGCTTGACTTCTCGATTAAGGCGATTGTGCAACTGTTGACACAATGCTTTGGTCGAACGCGTTCTGCTATTGTTAATTTCTGCTTTAGCTTTCTTCCTCTCTAACACTAGTCTCCAGGTTTCATCACTAATCCACTCTTTACGGGAGCTGATCTTATATCCCAAGTGATTGTCTGCAGCTTGTGTTAATATATTTTTTATTTCCTCCCAACGACGACCTATATTATTATCATTCTGAAGCGATGTTTTCAATGCTAACGTGAAGGAGTTTGCAACTGTTGAATCTTTGAGTATATCAACGTTATATCTTCTTTGGGAAGTTTGTGTGTTCTTTCTAATAGCGGCAATTTTTATGCGGATTGTTGCGATTACCAAATGGTGATCACTTGCAACATCGGCTCCTCTTTTATTACGCACATCTAAAAGCGAACCTCGCCATTTTCTACTAATAACGATGTGGTCGATCTGGTTCTCAGTTATCCCGTCAGGAGAAACCCATGTCACTTTGTGTATCTTTAGATGCGGAAACAGCGTGCCACAAATAACCAGATTGTTTGTTGTGCATGTCTCCACTAGTAATTCACCATTTTCTGTCAGCCGCCCCAATCCATGCGTTCTCATTCTGCTCTCTACGCTAGTGTTGTCTACTCAAACTTGAGTGTTAAAACCACCAATCATTTTCATGATATCACCTCGATGTACTGATGTTAATACTCTGTTAAGGAGGTCATAAAATGATTCTTTTGTAGATAATTCGGCTGCTTCTGTTGGTTCATAGCATTGTATGCATGTAAGATTGCGGCTTCGAGTTCGCAGTCTTGCAGTTATAATTCGATCTGAATATGGCTTACAATCTATAAGAGCTTTCTTAGCTAGCTGCGACAATAAGATGCCTACCCCACTAGATCGAGGTTCATCACTTGTCTTCCCCGAATAGATTAGGGTAAGACCATCGGCAGTTATGAATTCACCTGAATCACACCATCGTGTTTCGCACAGTCCGAGCTTTGTAAGTTTGTAGGTGTTAAATTCTTTGCAGACCTGTGCCAGGCGAGATGTTTCCGAGAGCGTCCTAACATGCCATGTTCCTATTCGTGTCCTTATTTTCATGCCAAAGGTCGTCATCTTTAAATCGGGATTATCAGTATTTTTTCTTGTTGTTACGGTTTCAGTAATCAGGTATTGTTTAAGATGAATGGCATCCGATCCTGGTGTTGGGTCTGCCAACATTGCCTCCAGGCCTGCAATGTTTGCGCAAGGATTTTATCTAAGCGCCAATAGGGACATACCGCCCATGGTCGGTTGGGATATTGGTTTTGTTGGTTGGCTCCAATTGCTCGCCACGACATTACAAGGATCACAGGAAAACTTTGGACTTAGTAGGAGCTCGAAAGACCCTCCGAGACTCTCCCCTTGTAACCGCTGACTGTCCGCCGCTGCCATTGGCAGCTACTCCACATTTCTGCGGAATCACTATCCGCAACCTGTGACGCGTCCGGTAGCACTCAGCTGTGCTTCCCATAAGCAAAAGAATATATCATACATCGTCATAAAAATGACAAGGTGTAATATATTATTCGCAAGGGCGGAGAATGGTTGTTCTGTCAGTCGTTTATTTTTAACATCGCCGTTATCCAGTGATATGAAAGTGCTTGATTTTTTGTACCACTGGCAATTTCTGACTGGGTTTTTTTTTGTATTTAGTTCATGGTGATTAACTCGAAATATTTAAGACACTCTCAGGTCAATTTTTTTTTATAATTTTTAGAGGTAAATATTTTTTTAAATTTTAAAATTTTTTGGTTTTAATATTTTTCTATTTGATTCTGTGATATTGCTTACTAAGAAATTCAGTTAACGCAATAAGGTATTCAATTTTAAAACAACACTGAAAATATTATTACAGTAACTGACTGTTGTTTATTTAAAAAGTTATCCGTACATTTATTTTTAAACGATTATTCAGTTAAAATACAAAGAAATATATTTTTTTAACTGTTTTTGTCGTTTATTTAAAAAAATAAATTACATAGAAATACGGATTTTCTGTTAGAGTCAATATTTTCATTTAAAATGTTTTGTTAAAAAAAGAATTCTATTTCGATTTCTAGGTCAGTTAAAAAAATGAAATAAACTAAATATAATTTATTCTTACGGATTTTGTAGTTAATTTTTGGAAATTTAAAAAAACGAAATAAATGAAAAATCATTGTTTTTTAAGGATTTTGTAGTTTATTTATTAACATTTAAAAATAAATGAAAAGTTCTTTTGATTTAAATGAAAAGTCAGTAGACCGGTTTTCAAGTGATTTTTCATTTATTTTAAATTACATTTTCAGTTAATTTAAACTACAAACTATTTTGTGTGAAATTGTGAATGTCATACGCGTAAACCACAAATTTTCATCAATTTTATGAAAAATCTATAAAAGTTACTGTTAATCGTACCTCAAACAATTTTGTTTAACGGCGCACGCATCCTATAAAATTTAAAAATGGGAAATTTTTGGTTTCATTGGTAAACTACTTTACAGTTTTTCACCAAATAGAAATATGGGTATAATTTATATACGGAAAATATTCGCCAAGTCTAGTGACTCCATTTTGTATTGATTCCGATCTCTTCTCGGAGGTTATAATATACACTCAAAATAGTTTGTAGTTTAATTAACTGAAATGTAATTTAAAATAAATGAAAAGTCACTTGAAAACCGGTCTACTGACATTTCATTTAAATCAAAAGAAATTTTCATTTATTTTTAAATGTCAATAAATAAACTACAAAATCCTTAAAAAAAATAATGATTTTTCATTTATTTCGTTTTATTAAATTTCAAAAAATTAACTACAAAATCCGTAAGAATAAATGATATTTAGTTTATTTCGTTTTTTTAACTGACCTAGAAATCGAATGGGAATTCTTTTTTTAACAAAATATTTTAAATGAAAATATTAACTGTAGCAGAAAATCCGTATTTATATGTAATTTATTTTTTAAATAAACGACAAAAACAGTTAAAAAATATATTTCTTTGTATTTTAATTGTATAATCATTTAAAAATAAATGTACGGTTAACTTCTTAAATAAACTACAGTCAGTTATTGTAATAATATTTTCAGTGTATTAAAAAACTTAAACTTCATTGGCAAATATCGCGCCTATATTGCCATTTTGAACTGGTTATTCAAATTTAAATTTAATAATTTTTTTGAATCCTAATATAGAGCAATTCCATATGAAAGCGATCACCTTTTGGACGACCCCTCTCCGATTCTAAAATAAATAATCTCAAAAATAATGTACCTACATATTTTTTTTTTTTTTATAGTGACTGGTTTAGTGGTGGTGTACACCACTGTCATGTGACAAAATTGAAGAATTCTTCATAAGGGACCTCATTGAAAGTTGTTTTTAAAAAAACTACTAAAGCGATCGCAACGAGTGATAGCTCGTTGGAAAGGTATTGAATCAGACTTTAATTGAAAAATAAAATTTTCCTAATTTTTCTCAGAAATTTACCTTTTTTCCCATGAAAATTAAATTTTCCCATGAAAATTAAATTTTCCGATTTTCCACAGAAGCTCCTAAATTTTCCGGCTAATTTTTTTTTTGGATTCCTCATAATTTTTGCTTTAAGAATCAGCAATAAAAAATGGGCCCCGACTCCTTGTGTGGACAGGAGAGGAGCATTTAAGAGACCACCTTGTTCTCATTGTTTTTATATTTTTTATAATTGAATTATTTGTAATTATTTAACATTATTTTATTTTATTATTAAAAATACATTTTAAAAATTATTTTACAGTTAAAAATACATTTATGAAGAAAAAATCAATTTTTTTTAAGAGCCCCAAGTTGAGTGTGTAGTGAATATGGTCTGCCTGCCTTCACAAGATCGGCCATAAATCCATGGATAATAGCAGCAGTGGCATGTAATGGCACACCAAACCCGACTGAGGCTACAGGTCGTAAAATGTTTTGTAAATTTTTTAAATTAACAGGTAATAAATATTTCGCCTAAAATGACACGTGCAGAAACAAGTCATAAAACACGGATTTTCCATAAATATGGCGAAATATTTATTACCTGGTAATTTAAAAAATTTACAAAACATTTTATGACCTGTGGTCGGCTTATTGGCAGTAACCAATTAAGTCCCTCTTTAAAAAACATTTTATGACCAGTAGTTCACGCAAATTTTCCTATTAAAGAAAAGCAAATATCGCTTATTTTTTTTTACCTATTTTTTACCAAAAAATAAATATAAATACTTCACACACTCTGAGTCAAATTTTAGTTGAATACTAAACGTGAAAGTGTTAAAGTGTTTTTTTTTGTAAAGTAAAGAGTGAAGCTGTAAAGACAATTTAAAGTAAAATGAATAAATTTTGCTGCAATCCGTTTAACAAGAGTGGACATCGTTCGAAAAAGATAAAAGTATTAAAATTAACTGGTGTTTCGAAGCGATACATGAATGAATTAGATATACAATACGGTGAAGAAGCAGAATTCATTTGCCCCAAGTGTAAAATCGATTTGTCTCAACAAGCAAATGCATTGAAACAAATGCAACCACAATCCGAGAGTGAAATGACAATTGAACAAAATGTTTCATCTGATAGTGAGGCAGACATTCCGATGTCTTTGAGTCCTTTGAATGAGGCTATTACCACTTTAGGTGAATCGCCTATTACAAAAAGAAAGTTGCGAAGTGAAAAATACAGGAAAGAGAAAAAAGGCAAGGTTATGAGTGCAATCGCGACAATATTTGATGAAGGCTCTGATAACGAATGCAGTCAAGCAGATGACGTTGATGACGGCAAACAAATGATTGAGCAGTTGAAAAGAAAATTCAATTTAGCGACCACTTTTCCGGAGAAATATCTCATTTTATCTGTGCTGCCTCAATCATGGTCTATACGCAAGATTTCTGAACAGTTTCAAACATCTTTTTACATCGCGAGCAGAAGCAAAGAATTAGTTCGACAGAAGGGCATATTGGCGACTCCCACCAAGAAATTTGGCTCAAGGACCCTCAGCGAAGCAACGGTGAAATTGATTCAAGATTTTTACTGCAATGATGACAACAGCCGCGCCTGCCCAGGTACACGTGACTATGTTATCACACGTGAAGATGGAGAAAAAGTACACAAGCAGCGCAGATTATTATTATGTAATCTATCCGAAGCATACCATCAGTTCAAAGAGAAATACCCAGCAGAAAAAGTGGGATTTTCTAAGTTTGCCATTCTACGACCAAAAGAATGCGTGTTGGCATTAGACAGGCACGGAACGCATTCAGTCTGCGTTTGCATGTTTCATCAAAACATCAAATTAATGTTCTTTCCATGCAAGAAATTGAAAGTATTTCACGGTGAAATTGAAACATATAGGGACCTCCTGTCGAAGTCGTTGTGCGCATACCCCACGGAAAATTGTCATCTGTCCAAATGCGACAATTGTCCGAAGATTGACGAGCTAGAGCAATATTTGGCGGAAAAGTTTGAACAGCTGTTAATTCAGGAGGTGCATTTCAAACAGTGGATAATTAGCAGCGGCAGATGTTCCCTTGAGACCGTGGTAAAGCAGATTCCGGAATTCATCGAGGAATTCGGATTCAAGTTGAATGAACTGAAGGCGCACCATTTCATATCCGAGATGCAATCGAAATTTCTAAAGGAAAGTAAGGAGAAATTAGCCCAAAATGAATTCATTGTGATAAGCGACTTTGCCGAGAATTACACTTTTCTCGTTCAGGATGAAATTCAGGCTTATCACTGGGCAAACGACCAGTGCACGGTGCATCCTTTTTGCATTTATTTGAAAAACGAAGATAACGAACTACAGACCGTAAGCCTTGTTGTTGTCGCGGAGAGTTTAGCTCATAATTATGTGTCCGTTTATTTATTTCAAATGAAACTGTTTGAATTCTTAAGATCAAAATTCGATGCAATCGACAAAGTAACGTTTTTCTCAGACGGCGCGGCTTCTCAGTACAAGAATAAAAAAAATTTTTACAATCTTTGCATAATTGAAGAAGAACAAAACTGCAAGGTCGAGTGGCACTTTTTTGCGAATTCCCACGGTAAGGGCCCATGCGATGCGTTAGGGGGAACCCTAAAACGCATGGCGACTAAGGCAAGTTTGCAAAGGCATATACTGACCAGATCTTAAATGTACAACATTTGTTTTCGTGGATTCAAAGCAAGGAAATTGCCATTAACACAGTTTTATGCACTCAAAAAGAACACGATGCCATGGAGCGACGAATTCAAAACAGATATAATAATGTCAAAACTATAACTGGAACGCAAAAGTTTCATTGCTTCATACCAAATATTTCTGATATGTCAATTAATGTAAAGCGGTACTCTTCGTCTGCCGACGTGCTAAATTTAAAGTTACTTTAATTTTATAATGATGCCAAGACAATTGAAATTTTTAATAAATATTGTAATTAAGTATAAGCAGCAAAATAAGAAAGATTTTTTCTTCATAAATGTATTTTTAACTGTAAAATAATTTTTAAAATGTATTTTTAACAGGGACGTAACAGTTATAACTTTAATTCAAAAAACTGATTGTTTTACAATTATTTCTTGTTTGAATAATTTTAATTTTCTGTTTATTTGTTCTGTTTGATTTATATTTTTAATTCAAACAAAAACAATCCAAAAACGATTTTTATTTTTTCAAAAATAATAAAAGTTATTTTCTGTTTTTTTTTCTTTATCAAAAAATAAATATTAAGAATATAAATCAAAAGCCATAGAACCAATGAATTCAACAATTATAATATCCTGATAATGTCAACTAGTGTTAATAAAATATTGAACAGTGATTTAAAGTGAGTAAATATGTATATTCCAGCAACTTCCGGCATTCAATTTAGGTCAATTTTTAATTTTTATTTTATTATCAAATAAAAAAGTTGGTGCTTAATTTTTTCAAAAAAATCATTCTGTAACTTTTATAAAAAGTTTTAAAATAAAAATAAAAAAACAACAGAAATTTATAGAGTAAAATATAAAAATTGAAAAAATTAAAATCTTTGCTAAACTTTGTGATTTTTTTGTGCAATATGATTTATAAAATATAGTGCATTATTGAAATGTTATAATTAAATAAATTTGGGTGGTGACTTTTTAAGAAATATAACAGTTATCTTGGGTCTCTGATTTTTAATAATAAAATAAAATAATGTTAAAAAATTACAAATAATTCAATTATAAAAAATATAAAAACAATGAGAACAAGGTGGTCTCTTAAATGCTCCTCTCCTGTCCAAACAAGGAGTCGGGGCCCATTTTTTTATTGCTGATTCTTAAAGCAAAAATTATGAGGAATCCAAAAAAAAAAAATTAGCCGGAAAATTTAGGAGCTTCTGTGGAAAATCGGAAAATTTAATTTTCATGGGAAAAAAGGTAAATTTCTGAGAAAAATTAGGAAAATTTTATTTTTCAATTAAAGCCTGATTCAATACCTTTCCAACGAGCTATCACTCGTTGCGATCGCTTTAGTAGTTTTAAAACAACTTTCAATGAGGTCCCTTATGAAGAATTCTTCAATTTTGTCACATGACAGTGGTGTACACCACCACTAAACCAGTCACTATAAAAAAAAAAAAAATATGTAGGTACATTATTTTTTGCTGGGCAATCGATTGAGAATATTTATTTTAAAATCGGAGAGGGGTCGTCCAAAAATTTGCCAATTTTGATCGTTTTCATATGGAATTGCTCTATATTTGCTTATTTGCAAAAAGCATAACGGTTTTTATACCCTACACCACTATGTGATCGGGGTATTATAAGTTTGTGCAGATGTTTGTAACACCAAAAAATATTGGTCCTAGACCCACCTTAGAGCATACCGATCGGCTCAGAATTTTTTTTATTTCGATTTAACGATGTCTGTCTGTCTGTCTGTCCATGCATTCTTGTGCGCACTCTACAGGTCGCAAATATTAAGATATTACGATGAAACTTGGTACACCGACTTATGTTGGCCCACGGACGAAGCCTGTTGATTTTGGTTAACACCGGTCCATTTTTAGACCTAGTGCCCATATAAGGGTCCCCCCAAAATTGGCTTGTTTACAAAGTGCAGGTCGCAAATATTAAGATATTTTAATGAAATTTGGTTCGCTGACTCACATTATAGAACATTTTGACACAAGTCCCATTTTAACCCATTCGAATTTCGGATCCCAACATTAGTTGGCTTTTAACCAGACTGGTGTAGTCGGCATGCCCGACTTTAACCTTTTTACTCGTTTTTGTTTTTTGCATTACCAAATTTTATATATTCTTTTAATGATGTGCACACTGTAGTGTACAAGGGTAGTGAAAGAGTTGAAAAACACAAAACCGTTTTCCAGAATTTCGATATTTTTAGTTAGAATATTGTTCTACCTCAAGTCCAAATTCTAATATGAAATTGTTCGTTATTCAGCAGGTTGAGCTCGATTTTAGTAGCTTTTAAATTATGTACACACAGAGAAAAAATATGCCATTTTCCAACTGAAATTCGGTTACATCTACTAAAATAGGTTGGTACAACTGAATATTGGTTATCACAACAAAATTCGGTTTATACAACTGAATTTTAGTTGCAATACCCAAAATATTTAGGAATCACATTCCAATTTGGTTTCACCAACCGAATTTGTTGGTTGTAGCAACCAAAATAGGGTTAGCAATTCGGTTGGCAATTTTTTTTCCTATGTGTATCACATAGATAAAATAATAAAAACGTTAGAGTCAACTAAATAAGGGCAGTTTTTAGAAAATTTTATCATTTTACCAACACCCAGAAAACAGATTCGGTGCTGACAATCCCATTTGTTGCCAATCGAATGGTTCAGTTGCATCAAAGGAATTTTTCGGTTGTGGCTACCGAATTATTCTTGATACAACTGAAATTCCGTTGTCACAATCAAATTAGTCCTGTCTCAACTGGATTTCTGTTGCCACAACTGAAAAATTCGGCTACCACAACCGAGCCATGCGATTGGCCACAAATGCGGTTATCAGAACTGAATTTGTTTTCTGGGTGAAGGTTTAATATGTCGTCATTTGGAAACTACTGGTCGTAAAGTCCAAGTATTGGAGCGATATCTTAGTTTTACAAGTTACATCTACCATTCCAATTTAAGTCCATTTAGGATAGGGTGAAAAAATTTCAATTATTGTTTTTTTATGTTTTCAGTCTGATGAAGCAAATTTTGCAATTTGTTTTTATTTTACCCTTAGGACACATTTTATGCACTCGAATTTTGTGATATAACTTTATTTCATGTGATTTATATAATTCATTCTAAATTCATTGTAATCGCCTTGTTTAAAACTGTTTAGTTAATTGTAAATACATACGGGCATAATTAAAAAAGCTTCAAATTAAAATTGATCATCCGCCACCATTTATTAGTATTGAAGCAATTAATATTAATCATACGCCTACGATGGCAAATGTCAACTAAATTGTATTTATGTATATTAGGGTGTCGCGATAAATGGCTTCCTTGAAAATTGATACACATAAATGAGATAAATACGGAAAAAATAATCAGCTTGTTTTTTGAAGGTCACTTAAGAGATTAATCACAACTGGGTCGACAACGACAACGAGGATTGCTTTTTCATATATTCTGTATAGGAAGCAAAATATCGCCATGTCGTCCGGCGATTTGTCGTCGTAATAGAATATATTCTATTTTCATGACGACACTCTAACACACACTCAAAATATTTGCCAAATTGTTGCCATATTTTTAACTAATTAATGGTTGCCATTAGAACAGAGTCGTAGAAATTCGTATTAGAGCTGCAAAAATTCGTATTTTGTTTACAAAAAAAAAATTTTTTGGCAGAGGATATACAATTGATATAATAAAATTTAAAACAACAAAAATTAATGCAAAACCAATAGAATTGGTGAAGACTTAAATCGAAATAAATACAACAATATTCTTGTTTTGCTTTCCTTTTTTTCCTAAACGTCAACAAATGTTGACTGTCAATTATCGCTGAATTTAAATTAATCGCGACGATTAAACTCTAAGTTTCCTACCAGCAATTGGAGATAGCGACAGTAGTGTATTTTGTCTAAAAAATTTTTGTTTTTGTTTTTTGCAAAACTGATATTAAAGGTTGTATAACGACGAATGAAATTTTGTTCATGCAGTAACTTTAGTGTTTTGAGATGCAAATTTTCGAAAAAAAAAATATATGTTTTTTATCATAAAAGAAGTACTAGTTGACCAAAATAGATGAAAAAAAAATTATAACATTTGATTATTAACCGACTCGTCATAAAATGGTACCAATTTTGTCCAACATATATATGGACACATATTCAACTTTAAACGCTGATAGAGAAATGAAGAACTCGTGCAGAATCTTTTTTCTTATCTTTCCCTTCCTCAACTCATTAATAAGCATCGTTTGAGCCTTATAACATATCAATTTTTTTTATCGGGACACCCTAACATATGTACTTATATAAACCCTTTTTAACAAATTTTTCAACAACTCCATGATAAGTAATTAAGCTTTATAATCTTTTACTGTTTGTTGTTTCTGTTTTTTTTTTCTTTTGCTCCTGCAAACGGAAGTTACTTCTAATGATATCCCAAAAATACAAAAAAGAACACGCAGCAAATATATCAACAACACTCACGGCTATTTGCTTTCGCTTTCATCCAAAGTTAAAACGCGAATTGAAAAATATCTGTACTCTCTAGGCATTTGTTTAACATTATGGTTCTTTTCGATGTTTTGGCAATTTATTATTTTTTTTTAAATTTTTTTTTTCGTTTTTTTCTTGAGGTTGTAGTTGAATTATAAGACATTATTTTTATTTTAAGCGAAACCGAATATGTTTTCTAAATTACTATATCCATGTAAAAAAAAACATAGTATGAGTACTAGGGATATACATAACTTTTTGCATTTTTTACATTGCTTAACATTCTAGGTCTTGGAAAAATATAAAGAAATTCGACATTACTTTTTCGCGTTAGTTAAAAAAATGTTCGCATCAAATTAGTTGAAGTTTGGAAACAGTTTTGTTTTTCCAGGAATTTTTTTTTTTTTGGGAAAAACTCCCCATAAAATGTATATAACTTTTATTTAGTATAAATAGGCTGAATTTTCCAAACCCAGCAACATGGCTATGCTAGACTGTAATGTTCAGTACAAAACTTTTTTCACTTAAGCTCAATACAAGAATGAATGTATTTAAAATATTCTGTAAAATATTCACTACAGTTTTTGCAATTCAGAAATCTTTAACTGAAATTCAAAAAATATAAATTGAAATATTGAAATCATGAATTAAGATCGATATTATGTTTTCTGAATTTTAATTAATATTTTCTGAATTTCAATTGATGATTTCTGAATTGCAAAAAGTGAAGTGAATATTATACAGCCTGTTTTAAATGCATTTATGCAGGCCTTTAGTATATTCCCTTGTAGTTGCCTAAACAATTGCACTGTACCAACTAGCACAAAATATTTTAGCCTGCATTAGAAAAATTAACTTGTTAACCGACACACGGTGGTACATTTTTAGAGAAGGTGGCCAAAAATCATTTTTTTTTTGCAACCGATTTTAAAATCAACTAGCTCATTTTTAAATCGACATCTTAGCACCTATGGAGCCAAAAAATCAAGGCTAAATTTTTACTACTTATTTCATAGTGAAAGGCTGATGCAAAATAACCTTTTCCTGTTTTTTTTTTTTGGAAAGTTATAAATTTTTTTAGATTTTCCCACAATTCAAATGTTCATATTTTTTTTGTTTTTAAAGTTATTAATTTTGGAATAATTTTGTTTAATTATCCGTTAAATATATTCCTAACGTGTATTAATTCTTTTATTCTATATTAATCAGTAGTTTTTTTATAATTTTTAAATGAGGGTATGTGTTCAACGAAAATTTTCGCCTGTATTGGAGCACAACTAACGTAGATCAAAAGGGATCAAAACGAAAGGCCGAAAGGCCGTATTCCCCTCTAAAAATACATACCAAATATTTCTGGGCGAAAGTGGGCGCGGAGGAGCTAGACCCATTTTTTTGATAAAAGTTAAAATTTTTTAAGTTATTTCCGAATTTCATAGAAACTTGCTATGTTAACAATAAAATTCCCAATAAGCACATAGGTTTTAAAAATTCAAGTGCTTTAAGTTTTGCTTGAAGTAAAGTAAAGTAATATTTCAAACTTGAATTTTTGTTTCCCTTTTGCTGGAGTATGCTATTGAAATAAAATGTAATTAAGGTTGTATTCAAGCCTTGAAAATGGAAAACCGGGCTGGAATTGAACTTTTTTTCTACTTGAATTCCAGTGAAATTGTTTATAGGGATTTTGTGTAGAGTAGGATGTCCCTAAAATTAACAATTTGTAAATTTTCTTGCACTACACCCCCAGTTTTATTGGAAATGGTCCCAAATGGAAGAAATCGATTTTGTTTTTTTTTTTAGTTAACCCGAATCCGAAGAATCGGAAAGTGTATTACTATTAAAAATGCCCAAAATTCGAAAAAAAAAGTTATTTTTTATTTCAGTTATTCACTTAATATATTCAAAATGATTCAGATATGGAATTCTGACTTTATCGGATATCATTAACCCACTTTAGCGTAGAATCTAAAATGACCCACAAATTTGATAAAAATGCAGAAACGTATTTTTGTTTTAATTAATTTTAAAGATTTTTTAAAATGCCTAATTTGGAGATATCGATTGCCAATTATACCATATGATAGTTTATATTAAAGAAAAAAATAAACAAATTTAAAAAATGATGATTCGAGTTTGTGTTTGGAGCGACTGCTTTCCAGGACATTTTACGAAAACTACTTATTTTGTCAAAAATTTAACAAAATTTTAATGTTTTCATCAAAGTTTACATAGTTTTCCAAAAAATAGCACATAAATTTGATATCATATAATTATTTCAATTTTATTTAAAAAAAAAACTTTAACCCTTAGTAGCCTGGGGACAAAACAGATCCATGAGACTTAATATTAATTATGACTATTGATATAAAAAAAATTTCCACTTGACAAAAATAATTATTTAACGTAACATAATCCATATGGGGTTAACTTTTCATTTTTGACCAAAAACGACTACTCACTAGGAAATTTACAGAATAACACCTTTTATAATTTTCGGAAAAATATCACTTCAAATGGATAAAAAAAATTTTTTTCCACTTGATAAAACTATTATTTTGTGTAACTTGATCCAGATAGGGTTAATGTTTTCACTTTTCAGCAAAAAATACCCACTTGGAAATTTACAGAATAAAGTCTTTCCAAACAAAAAACTATAAATGCATAATAAAGAAACCTTTTAACCCTAGAACACTAATCTTAGTCGATTCGACTAACACCACTTACATTTTTATGCACAGCTTTTTTCTCGTTTTACCGATCGGTCTCAATTCTCTTGTATTCTCAGTCATCGGTGTTCTCTTGTTGCGAATGGTCACATTATTGCAGTAAGTATTGTTATTTTTGAGTTATTTAGCAAAATGTTAGTCGATTCGACTAATGGCTAGTGTTATTATTTCTTATTTATTCATTATTTTCAACAATTGATCTCAAGAGTATTTGTTATTAATATAATTGTTTTGCAAAAAATAAAATTTGTAAATTGATTTACATTTAAAACAAAATCAACTGTCAAACTTGTAAACATTTTTTTGGTCGTTCAAATACAGACATTTAAAATATCGGTAAAATATATATATTAGTCGATTCGACTAATGATTAGCGTTAACGTATAAAAAATAGGATTAGTGTTCCAGGGTTAATTAGAATCTAATACGATTACACAACCAAAATTGCTATTCACATACGGACACTTTTGACACCACCTTTTTAACCCTTAGAAATCTGATAAATGTTATTGGCATTTTAGTGAACATACCTTCATTTGTGCTATGGAAAATATTTGCAAAGTTAAGTTGCAAATTGGAAAAAAATGGAATATTGGAATAGACAAGTCCCATTGTTTTTACTAGCGTTATTCATTTTGCTACATGGGTTTCTTTGGGGCATGAAAATTTTGCGAAATTATGTTAACAGATCCAATTTTTGGAAAATGAGGTTTTAATTGAGAACAAACACTTGCAGATGCAACATTTATTACTCATCCTTATAAAATTCGAACGCGATTTGCGATTATTTTATCTACCCAGCAAAAAATACTGCTTGCTTGGAAGCAGGTTCGTCAGGGAAAGAAAATAGTGTAGCGCTTGCATTATTGCTGATATAAGGCATGATTTTTGTTCGAGATAGCTCGCGTGAAAGCACTTGTTTCGATATCCGATATGCGCTTCTATCATAGCTCCAAATAATGGCATGAAATCACAGCTTTTCGCTAGTAAATTCGGTTGCCATTGTCATTCTTTCGTGCTTTGTTAGAGCGATAAAGTGTGGTAAACAAATCTCTATTGCCTTTTTTAACACACTACTGTAAGCTATAAATTCTCAGAAGCAGTAAACGAAGCAGAGAAGAAGCAATAATCATTTTTATTCAATTTTACTGCTTCCGAATTTCTGCTGGGTACCTGTTTTCTATCGAATCCATGTGAATTGTGGATAACATTTCAAGACTATTCTGTTTCGAGTAAATCAAGTAAATCATAAGTCTACCGGAAATTTGCAATGAAGCATTAATTTTTATTGAAGATTTCTGAGTGTCGATTGATAAAGCATTACCGCAGTTGGGAATGCCATCATCTAATCGTGCAATGCAAGACAGTTTTGAGCTAGAATCTGTAACGTGAACAACAATATAATCGCAACGAACTGAGTGCTTTTGTTTAAGCAAATCTTTCGACATTGAATGCGAAACAAACAAAAGCGCACGATACTATTATGCAAGCTGTCGTTAGTGATGCCAGTGGATTTTATTTTCCAGATGCACCTGAAGGCACCGGAAAAACATTTTTTTATTTCATTGTTATTGGCAATGATAAGTTCCCAGAATAAAATTGCAATTGCATTGGCGTCTTTTGGTATTGCAGCCACTTTGTTAGATCGTGGTCGAACTGCACATTACACGGTATCACCTTACAGACAAAAAAAGTGCACAGTACACCCTCAAATATAAGGTACTTTTTCAAGGCAATTTCAAAGCAAAATTTTTTTTGCCGAATGTAGGGGTCGCCTTTTTATAATTTTTGTTATAGCTTCGTTATTTACAGTCGGATTTTAAAGTGTTTTTTGACTCGAGGAGACCAGTGTTTTGCTATAAAGGAAAAATCCAAGGAAAATATTTAAAAAAGCGATCCCTATGTTGGGCAACAAACAAAAAATAAAAAAAAATTCTCCTGGATTTATCGAAAATCTTCAAAAGTTTAATGATATTTTGCGAGCATTAATTTTCTGACATTAAGATGGTATATTAGGGTGGTAACAACTGAGATCTGGTGGGTAAATAACAGAACGGGATACTTTAAGTCAATGGCTCTTAGAGCAAAACATTGGTCCCTCGAGAGAAAAACATCGATGCATCATACTTTAAGATCCGGATGCAAATGCCAAAGCTATAACTAAAAATGTAAAATGGCAACCCCTACATTCGGCAAAAAAAAGTTTTTTTTTTTTTAAACCTCCTTGCAAATATAATTTAGATTGGACGGTGTACGGCAAACTTTTTTCTTGAAACTCTAACATGTAACATTTTAAAAACATCTGGAACCACAAAATTATTGAAACATTTCTTTATCATTATTTCGGATGAATGCACTATGGCGAATAAGAAATCTTTTGAAGTTTTGGAAAGAACAATGAAAGATGTTCGAGATAGCTCAGAGTTATTTATTGGTGTATTGATTTTATTATCATTAGTTGTGTCTGTTAGTAACACAATCCAGAGTTCGGTTGGTTCTACTGAAACTCTAATTTAAGGGCATATTTGATTAGTATACCCGTTTTCGTAGTTACTACTTTCGAATGTCGACAATTTTTACAATGTGTGTTATTTTTATTCGGTTTTAAAATCAAACAATTTCAAATAGAATTCACAATTATTTTTACAAGAAATAGAGAAAAAAATTATAACTTTCCAACACTAATAGAAAAATGCCTCTAAAAAAATTGTTAAAACTACTAAAAATTAGTTAATAATGATGCTGCAGAAAAAAACTGCTAAATTGATAGATTATTTTTGATATTTTTTTTTTTTTTTGAACAGCAAAACTAGAATTACTAAATATACTGAATTTTATTTATGTACACCCAGAAAACAGATTCGGTACTGACAACCCTATTTGTTGCCAATCGAATGGTTCAGTTGCATCAAATGAATTTTTCGGTTGTGGCTACCGAATTATTCTTGATACAACTGAAATTCTGTTGCCATATTCAAATTATTCCTGTCTCAATTGGTTTTCTGTTGCCACAACTGAAAAATTCGGCTACCAAAACCGAACCATGCGATTGGCTACAAATGCGGTTATCAGAACTGAATCTGTTTTCTGGGTGTATATTTGAGTTAAATTTTTGTTAATAGAAAATAACAAATTAACCTGCTAAAATCAGCAAAAAATGTTGCCGAATAATTAGTAGCCTAAAAAATCACAAAAAAATTTATAATTTTCGGTGTTTTTTTTTTTAATTTTTTTTAAATGAAAATAAAAATGCAGCCTTTTGAAAACAAAAGTTTACAATTTGGTTTAGTAAATATTTCTGTAAATTTAATGCGATAGACTGCTATTTGCATTGAACTAAATTTAGCTTAAAAATAACAAAAATTTTGTAGATAACATATAACAATTTGTTGTTGCTATTTTTAGTAAAATTTTCTGCAGATTTTACAGTACAATTTGTCATTTTCAATTAACTAAAAGTTAACTCATGTAAATATGTTATAACTTAAATTCTGTAAATTTAACAATTTTTGTTTTTGCTGTTCTTATTTTACTAGTATTTATCAAAAAAAAAGGTGCTAATTTAACAGTTTTTTCTGCAACAATATTTTAAAGTAATTTTTAGTTGTTCTTCTGCTATTTCCACAGATTTTTGTATATGAGTATATTGTACAATTAATACATTTTCGAGTTCTACCAAGCACTATCATCAGAGTGTCTTTATGGGGTTCTCTTCACACTCATAGAAATAAATCTGTAAAAATAGCAGAAAAAGTTGCAAAAATGATCTTGGCGAAAAACTGTTAAAATTAGCAGACTTTTTTACTAAATACTAGTAAAATAAGAACAGCAAAATTAAAACTGTTAAATTTACAGAATTTTAGTTATATTTAAGTTAATTTTTAGTTAACTGAAAATAGCAAATTGTACTGTAAAATCTGCAGAAAATTTTTCTAAATATTAGTAGAATAAAAATAGCAAAAATAAACTGTTATATCTACAAACTTTTTGCTATTTTTAAGCTAAATTTAATTGAATGCAAATAGCAGTCTACTCTGCTAAAATCAGCAGAAAAATTTGCTAAAAAAATTGCAATTTGCTGTTTTCAAAAGGCTAGATTTTTATTTGCATTTAAAAAAAATCGAAAACACAAACTTCGAAAATTTTTAATTTTTTGTTGATTTTTTGGGTTACTAATTTTTTGCTGATTTTAGCAGGTTAATTTGCTGTTTTCCATTAACAAAACTTTAGCTCAAATATAACTAAAATGCTGTATATTTAACAGTTTTATTTTTGCTGTTCCTATATGACTAAATATAGCAAAAATAATCTGCTAATTCTGCAGCATCATTTTTAACTTATTTTTAGTAGTTTTAACTAAATTTTTTACGGACTTCTTTCTATTAGTGTAGTTTATAATATAGATTTAAGTTTTTGTATTTATATAAACTCCCAAGCAAATAATGTAATGAGATATAAATGCAAAACTTTTTACTAGTTATTTATGTATTACAACTAAGGACGTAATAGTTATAACTTTTATTCAAAAAACTTATTGTTTTACAATTATTTCTTATTTGAATATTTTTAGTTTTCTGTTTATTTGCTCTGTTTGATTTTTATTTTTAATTCAAACAAAAACAATCCAAACACGATTTTTATTTTTTCAAAAATAATAAAAGTTATTTTGTGATTTTTTGTCTTTATCAAAATATAACAATTAAGAATATAAATCAGAAGCAATAGAACCAATTACTTCAACAATTATAATATCCTGATGATGTCAACTAGTGTTAATAAAAGATTGAACAGTGATTTAAAGTGAGTAAATATGTATATTCCACCAACTTCCGGCATTCAATTTAGGTCAATTTTTAATTTTTATTTTATTATCAAGTAAAAAAGTTAGTGCTAAATTTTTTCAAAAAAAAATCATTATGTAACTTTTATAAAAAGTTTTAAAATAAAAATCAGAAAACAACAGAAATTTATAGAGTAAAATATAAAAATTGAAAAAATTAAAATCTTTGCCAAACTTTGTGATTTTTTTGTGCAATATGATTTATAAAATATAGTGCATTATTGAAATATCATAATTAAATAAATTTGGGTGGTGACTTTTTAAGAAATATAACAGTTATTTTGGGTCTCTGATTACAACGAAAATCACATATTTCTTACAGAGCTAATATTTTTCTCTATGCTACACAATTTTCTAATAAATTTTAGAGATATAATTTTTCTAGCATAAATAAGTGATTCCTTCTGCTGTACGAATTTTAATTTTAAAGCTGATTGGAAATGCCAATAATTAAATAATGGGATTAGTTAACTTTTTCATCTTTTAGTTTCTAACACAATATTTTTAATTCCAGATACAATATTTTTTGTTTAGTACTTAGCCATAGATAATTTCAAATAAAATGACGTCCCAGCAAATAATAATCGTTTTCCTCTTTGTGCTCAAGAAATGATTTTTTTTTATCAGTACAGCATTTTCTTACCTAACAATTGTTATACTCCTAACGGGCACTATTTTCAAGCACATAAATATATTGTTTTTGTCATGGTCATGGCCAATTTGTTGGTATCACATTTTAAAATAGTAGACAAGTAGGCTTTTGTATTTCAGTCATGACATGCTGCCATTTAGCTGAATACGTTGTTTTTGTACATCGTACAACTGCTTTATACTCTTGTTAAAGCACGAGGTGGTTTTTGTTGTTCTATTCCTGTTTTTATTTTAATGCAATATTGTTGCTCACTTAACGGTAGGCAGCTGTTGTTGATGGCTTTAATGGTTTTGTTTTGACTTGGTTTATGGCTTTTTTAATGGGTTTTTATTTTTTGTTTGTTTAAGAGAATGTAGTAGATAATCTATAAAGAGCAAAAATGTTTACAAATCTAAAGAGAATTTGATTTCTGTTAACATGAAATGCAATAGAGCTCAAGCTTATAAAATAATCCATTTTTAACCAATTTACAATACTAGGCGTTTTTACTAATAAAATTATACAATACTTCTAGCGTCAATAACTTTCAAACCACCAAAGTGACCACCCTATTTTTTTCGTTATTAGAAGAAAACATATCAGCTAAAATAAAAAAACCGTTTTTCAGATATATTCTTTTATTTTTTGTTTTAAAATAAACGATGTCGCCATTGTAAAGGCTTTGAAAATTATAAAAGGACCAATTTTTATATTTTTGCTTTTCTGAAGTTTAAATATAATTTTAAACAATTTTAAAAATGGTGTTTTAATAGACCTTGCTGTTCGGTTTTATTCGAAACCAAGAACTTAGTTTTTCAAACCTCTAAACCGAAACCGAAACTAACAAAAATAAGTCGATTTTTAATAAATACTTTAACCACCCAGCTAAAAATCGACATATATGGATACAAACAGGTTTAATGTATGTACGTGCATGCTCATAAACATGCATTCATGACCATACATTGATACATAAATCTCCATACAAAAATCATATATGACCATACGTGTGCATTAACGAAATTTTACCTTGCAAAAAAAAAATGCTGATATTAGCAGAGTTTTTTGCTAAATACTAGTAAGATAAAAACAGGAAAAATAAAACTGCTAATTTTACAAAATTTTAGTTATATTTAAGTTAACTTCTAGTTAATAAAAAATAACAAATTACCTTGATAAAATCCGGAAAAAATTTTTAAGCATATTAGTAGACAAAAAATTGTTTTTTTATACAAGATAATTTTTAACTTATTTTTTGTAGTTCCAATTAAAATGTTTACAGCATTTTGCTTTTTCTATTAGTGTAGTAATAAATATATTTCGTAAAAATTTGATCAAAATGTATTTTTAAATAACAATTTTTTAAATCCAAACGAAATTGTATTATATACTTTTTGGTATTTAAAAAAAATTTTTTGAAGAATTACATTTTTATTTAGAAGTTTTACATTTCCATAAAATTAATAGAAAATTAAAAAAAAAAATTAAATTGCTTCAAAAATTAATTGAGTATACAAAAATAAAAAAATAAAAATTTTACATTGAAAACTACAAACAGTTATTAATTGTGTAAAAAAAGTTTCAAACATTTTTTTCTGACCTGGTGGGATTCGAACCCGCAACCCACTAATTTCTGTACCAGCACGTTCCTGTGCAACCCCCATACAAAATATTAACTTCTTATCACCCATAAAAAACAACTTCTAACTAGCATATATTTATTGCAGCATAAGGTGTTGTGTTAAACCCATTCCTAAGGAAGTAGTTCTTTTTGATCTAATGAAGGCAGTGATTCATTTAGAAGTCATTCCATTTCTTTGCTGGGTAGTAACTAAAAATTACTAAACAGTGAATTTTCGATTTCCTTTCATTGACATTCTATTGTCACATTCACATAAAGTGATGGGAAATTATGTCGCGAGGGGAATGCGTGGTGAATAACACTAAAGGTTGTAAAAAAAAACGATGGAAAATATTTCAATATGACAACTATTAACAACATTACTCCTCTTTAGTTTAAAGAAAATTGCTTTAAAAAATTGTGTTCCAATTCGCACATTTTTTAATTTTTCTAGATACAGTCAAAAACGACTTCCATTTTTTGTCTTGTTGGGAATCACATGTTTACTGCTAATATACTGGAAACGACAAATCGACAAAACCTACCTTTTGCACTAAACATAGTGCTTTTAGGAGCTATCGAAAAATAGAAACTATAACAAAAATTTTAAGATTTCTTTATTTCTTTTCACTTCAAATGCGTACGAATGTCGAGTTGGGGACCCTGGAAATACCCCTATGTTATAAGAAACTAAATTTCAAATTTTTGATAGAGTTTCTTCAGCCAAACTTTTCATTTTAAGATGCAGATTTGTAACTTTTTGGCAAAAGAAGGAACTTAAATAAAAGTTTGTCTTTAAAGCGTGTTGTTTTTTTAATAAAAGAAGAATTAGTGGACCCAATATAATAAAAAAAAATATTCTTGATACGGCCTCGTGATTGCAGAAATGTTAATATCAATATTGTTACAATTTTTTTTTTTTTTTATGAACCACACCGCTAACTTTCCTTGGTTGGACAGCTTAAATAATCTCCCAAACTTTGCAGTAATTACCCTACGGGAAATTTTAACAAACTGTCACGGAACTGGCTCCTTTATATGAAATAGACTGGCCACTTTTACATGGCGTTGTCATAGGAGGGGGAAATTGACCCCTTGTGACATGTCACAAGACAAATCCCAGGACATGTCCCTAAACTTTGTTTTTTATGAGAGTTCAGTAACCCGTCCTAGGATTTGTCTTGTGACATGGCACAAGGGGTCAATTTCCCCTTCCTATGACAACGCCCTGTAAAAGTGACCAGTCTGTTTCATATAAAGGGCCCATTTCGGTGACAGTTTGTATAAATTTCCCGTATGGTATGTATGACAAACTGTGACTAGTATTTACCATGTTGCCTATGACCCCTATAATAATGAACACAACAAACGAGACACAAAGTACTCAGACAACACAACAACAATAAACAAACTCCCGTTTTAATGAAAAGTCAAGGAAATCCACTACTACATTTAACAATGACCTTATCCTGGTGAAATATATAAATGAACACAATACTACTTGTAGTAAAAAGAACAACAACCGGAAAATAAAGAGTTTAAGTGAGAAGAGAGTTCTAAACAAAGACAAAAGAGAATCTATGTTAAAATAAAACAATTGTTGTGCGCATAATAATTTATAAACAAACTGTTGCTTCATATGTGAATTGACTAACATTAATCAACCCCCTTCTGAGTTAACATAACATAACATACCCCTAAAATGCTCTTTTGTTTTTATAATAAAAGCATGTTTTTTTACAATATACATAGCACTCACTCTCTTACTTTTATTGTTGTTGCTTTTGTCTATATATTTACAGGTTATAGTCATATTTGAAGCCAAATATATATCTCCCGATGATGCTGCTGGCAATTTTGAGCCAACACATTTGGTACGCTCTATACAACAGCAAAGCATAAGTTGCAGCAGTCAAAGTTTAGAAGATGATCAACAGATGCTACTTGACATCGAACAGAACATAGCGAATCTGGAGCGCAGTTTTAATAAAGGTGAATAATAATTTAAAAAAAGTAAAAGAAAAAAATTCAATAAATTTCTAGGAAATTGTAATAGTGAACAAAAATAAACAAAAAGAATTGTGATATATTTTTGGGTTTGATAGTGTATTAACTAAACAAACAAACGTAAAGTAAATAAAATAAAAAAAATATGAAATGAAAAAGTAAAATAAAATAAAATAAACAAAAAATGTAAAATAAAATAAAATTGTGGTTTAAGAAAAATAGAAAAAAAAAAACTATTTAAAATGTTGTAAGAAAAACCAACGTTAAATAATTTAAAAAACCTTTGTTTGTTGCTATAAAAAATATAAAAATAATTAAAGCATGTATTGTGGATTACCCGAATTACGAAAATGAAAGTATATTTTGAGGAGAAACTTGTTTTTATTAATCCCTCAAAATGAAAGTGAAATTATAAAATTTTTTAAATATTATATTCATTGAGTTCGTAAAGTCTTATTGGATTATCATCAACAGAAACCTTTCCTAATTTTTTGTATGCTAAATTATCAAAATTAAAAAGATTTATATATAAAGGAGAGTGTGGCCCACGAAATACTTAATTTTCACAGCCTTCCCAATGCTTTTTAACAAAATGTTCCTCTACAAGGTGTTTTATTTTTTCTAACAACCATGTTTAGTTTTAATTTCTGTCCGTAGTTGCTAAGAAAAATGCTGATTGTACCTTAAGCACCGTAAGTTGTTTTTCATTTGGGAAATTTTCAATAGAATTTAAAATTTTTAATTTATTAGAAAGATTCAATCACAATAAACACAAAATGTCACTTCTTCACAAGAAAAATAATGGTCTTGTACATTAAATTTGCTTTAAAACAAACTCTACACACTTTTCACGTAAAATTCGTTATCGTGAAAAATCGTTTTTTTTATATGGAGTATAGCAGTTTTTTTCATGTGAAATCGGAGCAACTTATGGTGATTAATAAGTAAATATTTTTTAAAACTTTGAAGTTCTCGGAAAGAAATTAAATTTACAATTTTTTCTTCCTTTGGCTTAATATAACGATTTAAATCCTAATTTTTAATCATATACATATACCGATGCTGCTATCACATATGATATCATTTTCGAAATCGAAATCGAAATCGTATGAAATAACTATAATGTTCCGATACTGGATCAGATTTTGGCGGTTTTACTATCGTTATTACAGGGAATTTCGATAGCGAAAAGATTGTAATAATTCCTTATAGAAACGATATCGTTAGGAAAAGTTTTCTTATCTTGCTTTGAAACCGGTTCTAGAACCAGTTACAGAACTGGTTCAGCGACCGTAAACTTAAATTTTGACTCCCCGGAATCCGTTCCAGAACAGATTCAGAGGACACAAGTTCCAAAATATTTTGTTGGTTAAATATCAGCTAGGTGATATCATGACCAGGGCAGCGACTTTCATGCACTTAAAAATCGAAAATATGCTCTTAAAATATGCAGTAAAAAATGTAAAATATGCACATAAATATGCACTTAAATGGAAATATGCACTAAAAAACCCAAAACTATGCACCAATAATCCATAAATAAATGCTTCAAAACCAAAAAAGTACTTTACATTTATCGATTTTTAAAAATCATATGGTCATCTCAATCATAAGAAAAACATGATTGGGATGACCATATTCGAAGAGCATCATATATTTTTGGGTTTATGATTGCGTCAATCATATTACGAAATACCTTTTTCTATCATAATATGATCCTTAAATTTCTGCATTATGATTCCAAACTGATTCCTGCATATCATACTATGATCCTTATAATATTTTCCCAGCATTCTCTTGAAGATGGTGAAAAAGTTGTGCACGATTTGTTTTATTCGAAATAGTACATTCATTTATTCAATATCTAATTTACAAAATTAAATATTTTAAATTTATTCTAGTTATCACTTATTTATAACTAAAAATAAATCAGGGATACATCTGATAACAGCGCATAGAAAAATATTGCTAAAAATACAATTTCACAATGCATCCGAAGTGATCATAACATGTTCTCAGTGATCATAATCTATTCCTAATGATCTTAATATATTCCTCGTCCTCACATTATGGTAATGAAGAAAATGTTGTGGTCATTTGGGATTATATTATGTTCATCAGGAATATAATATGATCAGTAGGAAATATTATGATTATTTCATCGTGCACTAAGTTTTTTTTTGTACCTTTGTACTTTTTTACAATTTTGTTGTCGTACTAAAAACTTCTTATTATAGACGCTCTGCAACAATATTTTTGCTATGTGAGTACAAAAAATTAAGAAAATTAATTACTTTTCTATCACTATTTACTTATTTATAGCGCTCAACACTTTATTGTATAATAAACAATAATTTTATTTGAGGATTGCTTTACAATCTATATCTCTCTTGATTTCTTGGGTACAGCGAGCTCTTTATTCCAAAAACAATGTCGCTATTAAAATGACTACCAATATATACATATTATTTGTTTTAGTGCTTTTTACAAATTCTTTTGACAAAATCTTAAACAAGACTGACGATAACTTATCGATGACGCTCTTAACAAAAATTCACTGATCATCTCATGGTTGTCGAAACTATACCAATGATTGTGCATATGATCTCTCTTAACTCAGATAATAATATGATTGTAATTCGAAGAAAGGAATATGATTCTCCAGGTAATATATGATTGTAGACGAGAGAATAATATGATAACTTAAACAAAGAAAGATTTGAAATATAAAATCATTATAGGCGACCATATCATTTGTAAAGTATGATTAATAAGTTAATAATTTGATGCCAGTAGTGACCATAGTTTGGTAGCCGTGATGATACTGCAACCATATCTTTTCTTTGCGTGTACTACTCGAGAGCATTTGGTTAAAAATTAAATCCAATATAAAAATCTAAGTAGATGACAACTTGATGTTTTCCTTCTAGTTAAGTGCTACGTTAAGGTTTGCAAATTGTTCTTTTTCTTTATTTTTCATTAAATCTTACTTTTAATTTTTTTAATATGAAAAAAAATGCAATTTAATGAAAAATATGAAAAAATATGCACTAAAAATCATAAAATATGCACCTAAAAGCAAAATATGCAAAAATATGCAACAACAAATCGATACCATTTTGTTGCAAATTCTTTGAATCGGAAAAGCATTTGGTCAAAATCATTTTTGGATTAATGACTACAAACATGCATTTGCATGAAAATCGCTGCCGTGATCATGACAATATCGTTTGTCTTATTGGGCAACAATATAAATATACAATAGAGCCTTAACAAAAAATTACAATTATCAACAAATACACTCAAAATAGTTTGTAGTTTAAACTAACTGAAAATGTAATTTCAAATAAATGAAAATCACTTGAAACCCGATCTACTAACTTTTCATTTCAACCAAACGTAATTCATTTATTTTTAGATGTTAATAAATTCTAAACTA
This sequence comes from Leucophora obtusa, assembly GCA_949987735.1. NCBI lineage: Eukaryota > Metazoa > Arthropoda > Insecta > Diptera > Anthomyiidae > Leucophora > Leucophora obtusa. Next base: position 127,282,023 of record OX465297.1, on the reverse strand, counting down.
CGAAATCCTTAAAATCCTTAAAAAAATAATAATTTTTTATTTATTTCGTTTTTTTTAATTTCAAAAATTAACCACAAAATCCGCAAGAATAACTGATATTTAGTTTATTTTTTTCTTTTTCTTAACTGACCTTGAAATCTAAAGAGTTTGCTATTTTTAACAAAATATTTTAAAAGAAAATGTAAACTGTAACAGAAAATCCGCATATATACATATGTAATTTATTTTTTAAATAAAAGACAAAAAATGTTGAAAAATTTATATCTTTTCAATTTAACTGTATAATCATTTAAAAATAAATGTGCGGTTAACTTTTTAAATAAACTACAATCAGTTACTGTAATAATATTTTAAATTTATAAAAAATACAACCGTGAAAGATTTTTGTATCTGTCTTTGCGTACAAAATTAAACGTCAATTAAATTAAACTGCCGATTTTAGAAAACATACGACGTTCAATTATTGCCCAGCGAAAAAAGAGATGCCGAAGCAGTAGAAAAAGCACTACAACTGATGATCTAGATCAACGAGCATAGAAACTCAAGAGGATGCATGTGTCTCTTTCAATGTTAACTGGCTCTGGCCGACATTTGAAGAAATTTTATTAGAAGGTGATAGGTTAAGTTTTATTGTCAAATTTTAGTAAATATTAAAAATTGTTTCAATAAATATGCATAACATGGAAAAATGTAATAAAAAAACTACACACGTTAGCTGCAATTTAACTTCTTGAAATCTCAGCCAGAGCTAGTGAGAGAGCGGTTAACAGTACGTGAGCATCTTGCATAGAGCCTGTCTAGATGTACTTCTTTTTTAACATAAACTCTAATGATTTTAACATTGAGCTGTTATAGGAGAGGAGTACTCCGACTTTAACATTTTTTCAGTACTTTTTGAACTAGTGCAAAGGAAGTTCTTTTTCACCAATTAAATGTTAAAAAAAAATTCTTCACAAAAAAAATTATATTTTTTTTTTTACAAAGGTTTTTTATTGCCGCCAGCGGGTATCGAACTTGCGACCTCACGATTGCTAGTCGCTGAGCTCTACCGCTGAGCTATTCTTTGATATGAAAGTTGACTGGCATAAAAACACCACATTGCTAATGCGAGATATTGTTCCTTATTCTCTGCAATAAATGTACTTATTAAACAAGTGTAAAAGGTGCACTCCAATTCAATATTGTTATCAGTACTATTTTTACCATTGCATAAAAAGCAATTTCTCACCATTTTTTATATATAGAAATTTTTTAAAATTTTAAAATTAAAAAGATATTGAATTTAAAAAAATTAATTATAGATATTAAAAAAAAATTAATAGAATAAAAAAAAATTAAAAATATTGGTTCGCCGGGAATCGAACCCGGGACCCTATGTTTGGAAATGCCAAATTATACCAAAATCACTTTTTACGATCACTTTTAGAGTAATTACTCTTAAGAAGCAATATTTAAGTGATTTTTTGGATGTGGTTCAGAAGTAATTCTAAAAAAGCTGTAAAAATGTAATAACGGATACTTTGGATGCAATGAAAGAAGTAATTTTTTGAAGTTGTTCAGGATAACTTCCAATACAGCAGTAAACATTAGGGTTATGACTCATTTTTAACAAAAATAAATTTTTTTAGGCAATACTAAATTAATAATAAAAATCGTGTTTGCGGATCATTTTGGCATAAAAACTTTCCGCACCAAATGCAATTTCTAAAAAATTGTTTGCTCGGGGATTTTGCATAATTTACATAACGAATTATTACAAGAATTATTGTAAACGACAAAAAATGTATCCAAAAGTCCCTCCAAAAAGGTTTCGTAATTTTTACCATAAATAACTTTTAATACGCATCCTTTGAGTTTCATTTGTTTAAAACTTCGGAGAAATATTTTAATTAAACTAAAACAATATAGACCAAATTTCAAACCTTTTGGTGCTGGAACTTTTTTGACAGTAGCGAAAAAGTAAGACTGCGTTTCTTAATATTTTTGTATGGCCTTTTTGGCTAGGGCATGTAAAATTTGATATTTGCAAAAAAAAATCAAAAAGTCATAACACTAGTAAACATAAACTAACGGATACTTGTGAAGCATTAAAAGAAGTAGTTTGTAAAGCATTACTTGCATTTTTTTTGCTGATTTAATAAGGAAAATTAATACATTAGCAATTGTATACCTTAACCCAAAATTAAGAAAAGTTTATGCATTAGAGTCATAGTATATTTCCTTTTAGAATTATCTACTAATGTGGAAGTCTGGACATTTTTATATTTTAAGAATCAAATAATACTAAAAAAAATTACAAAAATACATTTTTTATACTTAAATTTTTAGCAAATAAATTGACTAAAGTATAATTTTTTTTTATAAATTTTTTGACTTTTCTTTAGCCTTCTAGTTATACAGCTCTACAAAATAAGACAATATTTATAAGTTACACAACTGCGCAGTGGATTAAGGAAAACTAGGCGCTGCTGATTTCGAATCTGCAACCAATTTATACAGAGTGGCTCTAGATTTTACACAATTCGCGATTTTCCTTTTTACTTTTTCCGATTATTTTAATAAAAAATTTATAATTGAGTAACTATAAATCCAGAAATAAAACCATGTACCCAGTTTAAGCTCGACTCTATGCCCTATTTGTTAAACTTGAGTATGTATCAATATCTCAATAATTTTTGTAAATATAGTAAATATAGGTTTTTAAAAAAAAAAATTAATATAAGACGAAGTCCGATTTGAAATATCAAAACCAATTTGGAATGAAAAAAGTCCAAAATTTGTATATATGTCATACTGCATAAACAAATTATAAATGCAGTATTAGAGCTTTTGATAATTAATTTTAGACTTGAAAAACAAAAAAAAAATATTTTACTGTACTAAACATTTTTTTCTAAAAACAGCAGATTTCATCCACTATTCATTTTGTTGCGAAATTATTTTGATTTTCAAAGTTTATATTTAAATCGTGCACTCGGACTGTTTCTACAATTATTTCTCGGGGAACTCATTTTGAATGAGAAAATATTGTGATTTAAATATAAATTTTGAAGATAATAATAATTTCGCAAATAAATCAATAGTGAATGTAATCTGATGTTTTTAGAATAAAGCATTCAGTAATAGTCCAGTAGAATTTTTGTGGAGTAAAATATTTTTTTTAAGTCTATGGCTTGTATTCACAAAAATGTTTTAAATTTTATTACAGTTTAATAAAACAAATTAACATGCAAAACAACAACAAAAATCCTTCAATTAACCTTTAATAAGAAAAAGAGTTTTTTTGTGAATTCACATGTGTATAGTTAAGTCGAAAACACGGAAAACTATACACATGTGTATAGTTAAGTCCAAAAACTTTTATCTTTGTTAATTAGAGATGTTTCTTAACAACCCTATACGTATGAGCGATACACCTGAAACTATATCACTCATGCGTATAGATGTCCTAATATATTTTGTAAGAAACATTTCCATTCATACAGAATATTTGCGATATACAACATTTAAGGAATATTTTCTCCGAAACCAAGCCAACGAAGTAACACTATAAAATTTTCTGTGTGAAAAGAAAATTATCTGAGTTTTTTCTAAATGAAAAACAAATCAAAAAACTTTGCCGTTTTTATATAAATTATATTACACTAAAAATTCATAACTACACCATTTTCAGTTTTATTTCAGAAAATTCCAAATATATTTCAAAATTGTCTAAAAATTTTTTAAAATTATCCAAACATTTTTTAAAAATGTCCAAATATATTTTAAAATTGTCCAAATATATTTTAAAATTATCTAAAATGTTTCAAAATTATCGAAAAATGTTTTAAAATGCTCCAAAAATGTTTTAAAATTGCCCAAAAATCATTCCAAATTGTCCAAAAATGTTTTAGAATTGTCCAGAAATTTTTCAAAATTGTCCAAATGCTGTTTAAAATTATCTAAAAACCTTTCATATTTGTCCAATTGCATTTCAAAATTGTTCAAAATGTATTTTAAAATTTCAAAAATGTATTTCAAAATTCAAAATCGGCTTTAAAATAAAAATATCCCTCAAGTTGAAATTCCAAATATAACCAGGGGTCTCCCATGGTCCTGATGAATGGCAACACGCGGTTTTAATGCAACTGATGGCGCTGACTGCTATTTTGTTTTTTCTGGCAATACTGTTTCATTTTATTGGGGAGCAGTGTTGCCCAAAAAGTTTTAGCTTATTCCCATTTTAAATGTTTAAATTCCCTATGTTATACCCAATTTATTTTAATTTAAACAAAAACTCAAAAAAAGGAGCTAAGCATCGCTCTTAAGTTCAAAAAATGATTAAGAAATGAGTGAGCAAATTAAATAAAATTGAATATTTTACGAAGAAATATTTATGTTTTCACTCGAACTTTAACGGCGCCAAATCTTTGTAAAAATTGTGAAACTAAAAAATTTTTATTATACGAAACAAAAATCACAATTAAGCTGAAATGTCACTGTTTCAAAATAAAAGTCGTATATTAAATTTTCGAGAGAAAAAATTCTACACAATTTTCACATGAACTTTATTATGGTGAAAAGTCTTTTTTTACTAAAATTTGTAAATTTAGTAAGGTGAAAGTTTTAGGGCTCGTAAACTCTTTTGAATATTAAGTATGCATAAGTCGAGTTTACAAGATTCAGAAGGTACATAAGAGGTTATATGAAAATCCCTGGTCCTTTTTAAGCCTACACAAAATTTATTTTTTCTGAGTCCTTTGCATGTAACAATTTCAGTATTTGGAAAATAGAATTTTTTTGATTAATTATTGAGCTTGGTTGCTTTTCGTTATTTCAAGATTTATAAATATTTGGAGAACATTTCTTCAATAATTAAAATAAATTTTTGAAATTCTTTTACAGGCCTAATTTCATCGACTTTAATTTGAAATAATACGCATATAATTTATACCATTGTTTATTTTGGGCCTAAGACAAAATCTTTTAAAATTTACAAATTTTTTAATCTGTCCCCAAAACGAAGTCGAAATCCCTAATTTGGGCCCAAATCCCCTTACCTAACAACTTTGTAAAACATCATTTGACATAAAAAAATCCTCACTTGACAAAATTTCCCAAAATAAAATCCTTCTTTGACAAAATTTCCCACATGCTAGCGACATCTACAGTTTGTTTAAAAAATGATCGATGTTGCATCTCTATATTATATATCTCTGAATATATCTTTAGGTATAAATATTAAAGATGAAAATAATTTATTAAAAAAATAAAACGTGTTAAAGTGTTTTTTTTTTCATCAGTTGATTTAAGTATAAAATTATTAATAGAATTTTAAAATTTTTGTTTTATTTTTCTTATGTTGGAGATACTGTGCTGGTTTTTGGTTTCATATTAATTAAAACTCAGACGTGTTAAGATTTTTATTAATTTTTTTTTACCACCGAACCTTTTTTCGCATTCCGCTATTATTTTTAAATTTTCTAAGTGGAAAAAAATTGGCGAACATTTTTTTTTGAAAATTCCAGCAATGTTCCAGCAGAATTTTTTTTTTGTTGCCGAACGTAGGGTTTGTCTTTTTAATTGTTTTTTCATTGGACTTTTTCTTTATAGTAAGACATCGGTCTCCTCGAGGCAAAAAAATCGATATATCGCACTTTTAGATCCTGTAAATGGAGAAGTTATATCGAAAAATTAAAAAAAGGGGACCCCTACGTTCGGCAAAAAAATTCGAAATAGCCTTGTAAAAATACTTTATATTCGAAGTTATACCGCGCATTTTTTTCCTTGCCTGTACGGTGGTACGGTCTAGTGACCATGCTGGTAACTAGTTAATCGCAATTTTTTTGTAAGCGAGAGAGTAATGACCACCCATTAATTTTCGGACTTCGCGAACCAAAGTAATTAAGAGAGTAAATAGCCTCGTAAGTAGTGAAACCCTTTGTGTGCTACTTGCTCGCTTAAATACTTAGTAATGTTTATTTTTGCTGTGATAGTAAGACCACGAACCAGTCGATGCAATATATTCTTTATACAGTGGCCTCGCATTTTTTATTCACAATTTTGAACATCTGCACCGGAATTCACAATTTTTACCCCTAATTCGTTTCGGGGAACATCAAATAATCTACAGTCAGAGAATTATGTAGGTAAAATAAACTGCAAATTACAATTAAAATAACTGCATTTGCAGTTAAAAAGGTGTAGACTACATTTGCATTTAAACAACTGCAATATGAAGTTAAAAATTAACTGACAAATGTTTAATAGTAAAAACAAATACTAATGCAATTAAAACAACATACATACAAATTATTGTAAAACTGTACAAAGAACTGCAAATGTAGTTAAAATAACATAAACAAAAATTATTTTATAAATTATTAATTTAATAGAAACAAATTTATGTAAATACTCTTAACTTAATTTTATTCTATAATAAATTTAAAATCAAAATTTACACTTAATATCATTTTTATTGTTCACTATTAAGATATTCCCTACGGGAAATTTTAACAAACTGTCACCGAACTGGCCCCTTTAGATGAAATAGACTGGTCACTTTTACATGGCGTTGTCATAGGAGGGGGAAATTGACCCCTTGTGACATGTCACAACACAAATCCTAGGACAGGTTACTGAACTCTCATAAAAAACGAAGTTCAGGGACCTCTCCTGGGATTTGTCTTGTGACATGTCACAAGGGGTCAATTTCCCCCTCCTATGACAACGCCATGTAAAAGTGACCAGTCTATTTCATGTAAAGGGGCCAGTTCGGTGACAGTTTGTTAAAATTTCCTGTAGGGTTGTTCTAGATGTCCGTCTGTGAGGGATGAAATATTGTTTGGCTTCCTCTTTTCTCCAGGCAGAAAGGGAAGAAAATATAAAAGAACTGAACGAAAATAAATACAATTTTTTTTTAATATTCCCGTAAATAAATTTATGTTCTATATTGTAAAACTTTTCTTATTATTTTAATAATTTAATAAAATATATAACATTTTCCGTATTACGCGTCTTTACTCTTTGGATTTGTTTTATGACTAAGACAAGAGAATACATGTTCTTCTCATAGTTGTTCACTAAACCAGCGCTTCATACACACACCCTTGTTTGCTTCGTACTTGGAAATTTAAGTATTTGAACAAAATTCAAAATAACTAAATAAAATAAATGTTACTACAATGTAGTAGTTTTTGTAATTCGTTAAAAAAATAACTGTCAAACACATTGAAAAAATTTGCTCTAAGTAAATTAACTGCAATTCGAGTTAAAACAACTACAACCGCATTATTACACAAATAACTCTCATGTATTAACTGCAGAACTTTCCTGAGTGTAAGCAAAATGAAATAGTAGTCGAACTATTTAATGCTAAAATTAATCAGAGAAAACCAACACTTGGCCACAGTGAATTTTTATCAGGGTTAACCCCCTTGGTCTTTTAGGATACATTGCATTCTTAAATATCATTTACTTATTTAGTATTTAAAATTAAGTTGTATTATTTTGGATGTAAAATTTACTAAAAAGGAGAAATTTAATTAAAAATTTGTATATGAAGGTTGCGCCATGAAAAAGTCAAACGTTTTAAGCCTAACGTTAGCTTTAACTCTGCGCGCAAAAGTTTCCGAATATTGCAAGCGCCATACTACTGCGCGGCCCCCTCACTGATTCACGTGAGCCCAAGAACATCTTTTGGTATAATCACTTAATGTTTAGACCTGCCTGTCGAAATCTTAGCAACATATTTATTTGATACTTGCTCACATATTGCAAGTATCAAATATAATTCAATGAAATTTGGCTGACACTCCAAGGACAAAACCTATTGGTTTTAGATAGAATCGGTACATATTTGAATCTATCTTTTATATAGACTGTGGTGCCTATTCCTACTTCTGACTCGTTGTGACCGTCATAAGACTATTTTTAAGAATGAGAGTCACCAATTTTAATACAAAACAACAATAAAATTCAAAAAATTCAAATTTTGTTTTCCAATGTTATGATTGTGTCGATAACAGATCCTAATTTTTTAAAAGTTTAAAACAAAAATTTTAATAAATATAGTTTATTGTGAATTTGCAACAACAAATACATAAGGAATATAGTCACAACTAAAAGTCGCAGACTTTTCGTAGAAATAGGCACGGATAATATTTAGCAAAATACAAATTTCTGGCAGATTTTCTAATTTTTTCCCATTTTACATAAAAAATTTTAACTTAAGTTCATTTCAGTGTATTAAAATTTCGGATCCAAAAATTTCTAATTGACTATGGAGCGCATAGTTTGATTAATTTAATGATATATAAGTACTGGTTTTGTTCTATTTTCACTACACCGATAAAATTTCTCAGTTGCTCAATTAAACAATTTCTCAGTTAGAATAGAAAATTTCTGAATTAACTGAAATAATTGTTATCAACTAATATTTCAAGAGTTCCGTTGAATTTCGAACACATTGTTTCAATAAGGAGTCAAGATGGAAGAAAATATGTAAAGATAAGTTTTGTTGTTTGCTTATACATATATATTTTACAAACATTTAAATTTTTTTACAGACAAAATGTATAAATCTTTATTGGAAATTTAAAAGAGTATAACTTGACAGAATCATAGACGGATTAACAGAGGCTCAACTAAAATAATCAGAACTTGTTTACCCGTTCGGACCACTTGTGAATGCTTAAGGCCGATTTTGTCAAATGTTTTAATGTTATCACATTTTCATTAAAAATTAATAAAAAGTTGTAAAAATATTATAATAAATAAAATGGCTGCAAATTTTAGTATTTTTTTTTTAAATTTTTTGATTGCCAATTACTATTTTGAAAATTTTTTAAATGATATCTAAAAATACGTTCTTTTTAACTAACTTCATAGCTAGATTTATTTATACAATTTTCAACTGACAAATTAGTTATTTACAATTAATTTTTTTAACTGATATTCAGTAAGGGGTATTTCACCTGAGATTCAGTTGAAGATTTAGTAGCCAGCAACTGAGAAATTTTTTCGGTGTAGTTATGGGTTTACTAGTCACGGAAATGTGTACCATTTTTCGTTTAAAATTAAAATAATTTAAAGCAAACCCTAAAATATTCACCGGGAAACTTTAATTTAATTTTCCTTTTACTACGTCCATGCACATTAAAGAACACAACAAAAAAAAAACAAATATATAAAAAGAAATATTCCTTTACTACATTGTTTTTCTTTTATTTTTCCTAAACATAGTCTTTAAAAAGTGAAAATACGGATACGAAAAAAACCTCTAGAGAATTGACACACAAAAACATATTTACCTTTCTTTATAATGTTACCCAGCAAAATATTGGTAATGACACCTCATTACTATCTGCATTACCAAAAATGATATATCATTACCTTTTGCATTATTTTATAATATAAAATAATGACTTCCTAATAACGACCTATTGTATTCATTGTTTCTAAATATAAAATAATGACTTACTCGTAATAGTTTAAATAAGTACTTTTTACACAGTTAAATTTTATACATTTTTATTTATTATACCGTCACCTAAAATGCAAAAGGGCGTAACAACACTTTTTATTTTTTTACACGAGAACCAAAAAAAAACGTTGTAGAATTAAAGATGTTCTATATTTTCTTCTCTTATTTAAAACACGACTATAGACTTATTTCTACATATAAGTATAAAATTTTCTAGGGAAATGTAGTTTAGTCTAGTGCATCATAATCAATCAGAAAATTGGCTTAAATTTTTTTGTTGTTACGCCCTTTTGCATTTTAAGTGACGATATGTAAATATGTTTTATGTTTAAATTTTTATGACGAGTCCTAAAATTACACACTAGAGAAAACTTAAATTTTTCCGAATGTATTTCCTTAAGCTAATAATATTTGCTTAACTCCTTATTTTTAAGAATCAAGTAAGCAATCGGATAACCACTTATAATTCAACTTTTTGTAAGCATGTGTGTAACCACTTATTATTCAAAATCTCATAACTACTTATTTCTCATTTTTTCGTAAGCGAGCGGGTAAGCGTGACTACTTATAAAAACGACCACGCCAAACAAAAATAATGAGTTTAGACGCCAAAAAATAAGTTGTGCGGAGCTATGAATTTCTATTATATGAAAAATTTTGCTGGGTATATTAGCTACTAACTGGAACTTAAACAAAAACACTTATTGTTGTTTTTTATATAAAATTTTAACTGAATTGTTAGTTAAATTTAAAAAGGACGTTCAGTAAACATACCTTAATATTATTAACAAAAATAATTAAAACAACAGAACGCTGGTCCAGCTAACAGCACGATAAAAAAATAAAACTTCTTTAAAAAAAAATTGACGAAACTAAAGTCGGATTAGTCGACTTTATTAAACCCTACACTAGAGTACGATTTGGGTCATATTCCGAGAAGCGGATGTAATTTCAATTAACTATGCATTAAATATAGTAAACTGCATAGAGTTTCATTTACATTGCCATTACTTCATGTAATAGCAATTATTTTACTATTACTTTTTTGTAATGTAACAAAAAATAAATTCACATTTTTTAATTGTAATGAAATTAAAAAAAAAATCATTATTTTACTAAGAGCGAAAATATATTTGATTTTTTTCTATAGTCGTATTCGCGCTTTTATGGGCACATTTACTAATTTTCATAAAAAATTTATGATTAAGAAGCATTTATGATATATTTTATAGCTTTAGACCTCAAAATTGGAGGCCCAAATAACAAGGGCCTTAAGCGTGTGATAGGCATACCATGAATTCAATTAAAATACCAAAAATAAAAATATTTACCTCTGTACAAAAGTAATGATAATGAAAATATATGTCTAATTTTGTAATGAAAATTAAAATTAATTTCATTGCAATTACTGGAATGCAATGGAAATGACAAAATATTTTATTAGAAATAATGAAACAAATGTACTGATCGTTTTTTTCATGCAATTGTGTACAATTTCATTACCTTGCCTTTATTTTTAAAGATCAAATACTGGCTAAATTCGTCCCAAAAGGCAAGAAGATAGTCTATAAGATTGCCGAGACGTAACGTCTGTGTTTTTTTTTTGTCACTTGTTTTAAGTGGGCGAAGCCTTTAATGAAAAATTTGCGAAATCGATCCTTTATCAAATTACATAGTAAAATTTTGCTAGTACTGATCGGATCTACATATACTGCTCTATGCTGTTGGAAATTCTATAATATTTCCTTAAATACTGTATTATTTTTATACACAAATGGTCTCCAGACTTACCATGACAGTGCCTTAGGGAAGAACAAATTTTTCTTTGTTTTAAGCGAATATAAAGAATTTAAAAGTGGTAAGTCTGGAGACCATTTGTGGATAAAAATAATGCAGGATATCAGGAAATTTTACAGGATTTCCAACAATATACAGTTGATTCGATCAGTACTGGCTAAATTTGACTATCTAAATTGATAAAAGGTCGATATCGCTAATTTTTCATTAAAAGCCACGCCCAATTAAAACAAGTGGTAAACTAAAAAAACAGACGTTACATTAAAATTCTGCACAAACTTCTAAACCATTGTCTTGTCTTTCGGGGCGAAATTAGCCACTATTTTTATCTTTAAATATATAGGCAACGAGAATAAAATTATAAAAACTTGAATTGCCCCTATTATATTTTCCACCACTGTATATTTAATGAAAATTAATAATGATCATTACAAAAAAAAAAAATTATTCCCAACTGTAATCCTATGCCACCTAGTGAAGAGTAGAATTCTAAAAAACGCATCTAACAAGTACACATTTCTACAACATTGGGACAGAGCGGAATTACACTATATGTGACAGCGCATACAGAAAGGGACCTAAGGGTAAAAAAATCAATTTTTTTTTTTTTTTGTACACCAAAGATACACGTATTTAAATCTTGAACAAAACCCTTTTTTACCCTTAGGTCCCTTTCTATTTTGCGCGTCACATATACTTACTAGAGTTCGTCACAAAAATTTGATTTTCGGATATCATCATTTTTGCATAGAAAAAAAGAATGGCGTTTTTTTTTCTTTTTTATTTCAACTCCTTCCACTGGCGCAAGTCGGCCAAAAACGCTAATTTTAAGACCCTTTTCCTCTAGAGCAAAAACAGCTGCATTTATAGGAAATCTGATTTTACCATTTGATTCTACAACAAAATTTAATACACAAAACTGTTTTTTGCATTTTCAAAATACACCAGATAGCCATTAGAGTGGTGCGAAAATCCGCTTTTTCAAAAACTTCTAAAAAGTAATTTTTTTTATTACATACAATGAATATGTATTTCCGGCGGAGTACATGGGTACAAAAATTTTGGATATACCGCTAACCGTTAAAAAGTTATTAGCTAATCAAATTTGGATTTTTTTTTAATTCAATGAAAAGTTATTTGAGCTAATTAAAATGCAGCTTCCAATACTCGCTGCCGCATTATAAATCTATTTTTTAGTAATGACAAAATAATTTGTAAGTTTTGTAATGTTTATAAAAAAAATTTTTTTTTACTAAACATATTTGATTACTAAATAACATTTTAACGGGTTGCGGTATATCAAAAATGTTTGTACCAATATTCTCAGCAGGGAATACATTTTCATTGTGTGTAATAAAAAAGTAACTTTTTTTGAAATTTTTGAAAAAAGTGGATTTTTGGACCACTCTAATGACTATCTGCAGTATTTAGAAAACGCAAAAAAATGATTTTTATATTAATTTTTGCTGTCGAATCGTATGGTAAAGTCAGATTTCCCAGAAATGCACCCGTTTGTGCTCTGCAGAAAATGGATATCCAAATCAGCGTTTTTGGCCGACTTGCGCCAGTGGAAGGAGTTGAAATAAAAAAGAAAAAAAAACGCCATTCTTTTTTTCTATGCAAAAACTTTAAAAAAGTGATGATATCCGAAAATCAAAGAATTTTTTTTTTTTTTACGAACCCTAATACTTACATATGTCTGTTAGATATGATGTTCTAGTTTCCGAGTTAGTAAATTGCCTAATATCGACTCAACATTTTCCGAGATAATGCTTAATTGATTATCGAGAAATTGTCGGAGTTTTTTAGTAATCTATGATGCAGACTGCTTTCAAGAAGGGAACAAAATCCATTCTACGGAGTAGAGTATTCCACCATTGTGAATCGACTTTTAATGTAAAAATCTATTCAGATTTTTTCCAAATTTGAGTAAGTTTTTCAAAGAATATTTTCATATATCAGCTGTACAAAATGATTAATAAAAAAAACCGGTTTTCCAAAAGGCGGTTTTTACAAGTACCCGGAACCTGGTTTTTCAATACGTAGAATACTTGACAAAGCTCTTTCCCAGGTGATGCAATCAATAGTGTGTTAAATTATTTACATGAAACATATGTTGACGTACTTATTTATGTACACATTAGGTTTGGTCAATTTAGCAATCGATATTGTGTCATAGATTTTTCGATAGCTTTTGGCATGAGGAAAAAAAGTTTCACTACGACATATCAAAAAAATCATTTTCGAGGCACACAAATTTCAATTTTTTGACTTTTTCAACTTTTTTTTTAAGATTTCTTTAGTAGGTAATAAAAAAATCGTCTGATTTAATTTTTTTTAAATATTACCTTTCCAAGGTGAAATTGTAAGCTAATACCGATGGCGATAGCAGTTTTTCCAAAAAAAAATGTTTTTCTTGAGGTTTTATACGAGTTTTTGTCGAAAAATCGATTTTTTTACGCACTAATTTTTAAGATTTCTTTTAGTAGGTATGTTAAAAAAAATTCGCCGATTTCAAATTTTTCTCATTTCTTATTTCTTTGTTTTATAAAGTCTATGGATAACAATTAACCTTACAGACTACTCGCTAAAAATAAAATTAGAAAATTAATACAAATTATTTAAGTAAAGTTCAAACATATCTTTTGAATAACTAAAATCTAAAACAGTATTATTCTCTAATTTATTAAAATTTTAAGCAATTGTGGATTGATGTTACACTTAATGATGATCTAACGGATTTATTGTTAGTAGCCATTAAAGCTTTTGTACTTCCAGAAGGCAACTCATGATCAAGTGTAACATTAGCAGTAGTACGAACAGTGTTTAGATTTTTGTATACAATTTAGGCATCAACAGAAGCTGTTTTTGTTGATTGTAAAACATTAACAAAAGGCAAACCAGAGCTTAAACCTGTTTTGAGCACGGGTAAACTACAATGATTCTTGTTGTTATTATTATTATCCAAAAAATTTGCAACAAAATCAGACTGCAAATTAGAGTCAGTTTGTTTAATAAGAGCATCATCCGAATAGTACATGGTCCGCCATCTAACCTTTTTTTTTTAACTAGTGCTTATTTCGTGAATGATAATACTTAGCTCATGTCTGATTTGACAGATAATTAGTTTTATCCTTCCGCTGAACGAATATGGTTGTGTATACGCTAGAACAACGCTGGGAAATATTGCGACATTACTTTGAAAATCATGGTAATGTTGCAGAATGTGTGCGAAGTCAATGGCGATCGTTATCGGGCCATGTTGAACGAATTTTTGTTCACAAAAATTGAAGAGGAGGATATTGGCAACATTTGGTTTCAACAGGACGGCGCTACGTGCCACACAGCCGAAGCTACACTCGATGTTTTGCGCCGTGTTTTTGAAGATCGCATTATCAGCCGCAGAGCTGATGTCGTTTGGCCACCTCGGAGCTGCGATTTGACACCGTTGGACTATTATTTGTGGGATGCCGTCAAAGATAAGTGTTACGCCGACAACCCAGAGACAATTGATGCTTTAAAGGACAATATTCGTGAAGCCATTGGTGAAATACAGCTGCACACAATCGATAATGTGCTTAAAAATTGGGCCGATCGTGTAGGCTACTGCATGGCCAGCCGAGGCAGCCATATGAATGAAATTATTTTCCATTATTAACCGGAAGGATTGTAATTTCAAATAAAAAAAGAAATTTGAGAAAATATTTAGTAGTTTTTTTTTTATAGCATTTTCAAAAAAAAAAAGTTATTTGGCGGACCCTGTAGTTATTATCATGTAAATTAAAGGCAGATTGAGAAGTAACATTTGCACATCCATATTTAACGTTCCTTAAGAGATCGATTACCACCAATTTCAACTCTTTAACTTCAATAGACAAAGCAGAAACCGTTGAAATTAACTCATTAGAAAAATTAAACATTTATTACAATTGAATACAATGTATTTATTATAAATTAATGATTTTAAAACGTATTCATCTTTCAAATTTATACAAATATTATGAAAGTGGCGTTTACAAACAGCACAAGTAATTAATTCTTTCTGTGAAATATTATGAAAACAGAACGAACAAATCGAATCTAGATCCGACATTATAAACGCGTTTTACTCAATCAAGAGTACACTCCCAGTCAGAAAAATACAAACGGGAAAACGGTGGCAAAGCACTTTACACTTTACACTTTACGGTACAAGTACTGGAAAAAAGTGCTTTCCCATTCCCAAAATGATAACATCATTAGACAAAAGGACCGGCTGTTCAAAAAGCGCGGGAAAAGCACTGGAGGAACAAATCTTTTAAACGTTGGCAAAACCAATAAATAGGTGGTCTGGAAATATATTTTCCAAAATAAAATTTAAAAAAAGTTCATATGTATTTTTTTTGGTCCTGCCGTGATTTGAACCCAGACCGTCAGATTGGCAAACGATTGCTCTACCCACTGAGCTAACGAGACATTAATATTTGATATCTAAACACATAAATGAGTGATAATAGCTGGACAACTACTGGCTGTGTCAAAATGCTAGTACTGGCAAACAATTTTTTGTAACTAATATGCCAGTGTTGGGAGGGCAAAAAAAAAGTTGGTCTTGAAGGAGCTTTCCCACAAACAAAAAAATTGATTTTATAAAACAAAAAAAATTTTAAATTAAAAAAAATCCGAAAAAAAATTTTTGTCTTGCAACCGGATTTGAACTCGGAACCTCCTGACTACAAACATTTTTTAACGAAGCGTCAGCATTTTTATAAAATCATTGGTCTACCAGTGAATTGATTTTTGTACGTCTGGTAGCATTGGCTAGGTAGCACTGGATAACCACTGGTTGCAAACCTTGGCATATCACTCTAAGCCAATTCTTTGCCAGTGGTTTTTTTATAAACCACTTAAATTTTTGTAAAACAAATACTGGTAAAACGCTTTATGCAAACGCTCGCAAAGCGTCCCAAATGAGTGTTCTGCCAGTCATTTATTTTTAAAACCGTGGTTACCCAGTGGTATGCCAGTGCTTGATTGTACCACTTGCGATTTCTGACTGGGCTGTTTTATTTTTTAAATTTATCCTATCCAAGGTAAAAGTATACGCTTAAAACGATGGCGATGATTGAAAAAACTTCAATTAGCCACACTCAGCGATATGCCATGTCATAGCCTGTGCAGGTGGCTGCCGGTTCAATCCCCGGTCATGGCAATACACGGAAAAGTTTTTCATATAGAGACAAATTAACAATTAAAAATTACTTTGATCAGTTGACACATAAACTAACCACTAACGAGTCTTTGGGTAAGACGAAACTGCGGCAGTCTGGTGATCCCCTTGTGTCTGTTAAATTTTTCAATAAAAATGTTTTCTTCTTCTTCTTCCTATAAATCAACTCTAGAAAAATTCTTTAGTAATTAATTCTAATATTAATTACGATTGTCCTATGCGACATTTACAAACACTTAAATAAAAAAAAATGGGTTTTTTGGGTTTGTGGACGAGTTTTTGTCGAAATGTGGGCGCCTCGAAAATGATTTTTTTGATATGTCGTAGTGGAACTTTTTTTCTACGTATCGACAAATTTTTGTCTTTATAAATCGGCCCACCCTAATATACATACATTTACTTATGTATGCATAGCGCATGGTACGGGGACATTTTTTCGATCAAGTGTTTAGTATGGAGACATTTGTTTAGTTTGGGGACTGTCCCCAAAGTGGTTCTCGAGTTATGTCAAAAAAAAGATATATCTCGATTCCTAGGGTTGACCCAGCGAAACGCCGGGACACGTATAACTTGTTTTTGACCGATATAACATTTCCCGTTGGTTTCATCCCATCCCGATTTTGACTGTCGCATAGTGATATTAATGCAATTTCTCTGTTTGCATTCGTCTCAAGTATTGGTAGTGAAAAATTCCCAATTGTGAAAAAAGTGTTTGTATATTTACAGCTCTATTTAAAATTTTGGTATTTATGACAGCAAAATAATTTTAAGATTCTTTTGTAATATTTTCCAACTGCATTTACATATGTACAATGAATAAATTATTATTTTATAAATGTTTTATAACTCCAAAACAAAATGCGTTTTAATTTGTGAACATTTTTCATTTTAATTTGTTTCAAAGAGTTTCCAAAGTCTTTTAAAAATTGTATTAAATAATAACTTTTTCTAAGCTTCTGCCATAACCATTATGTAATTGTTGGTAAATTTAAATTAAAACGAATAACAACATCAAAGCGAATTTTATGGTATTAAGTATAATAATATTCAAAACAGTACATTAAGAAAAGTTCGAAAACGAAAAAAAAACGATTCTTTGTAGAATAACCCATCAGTTGTCAAATACACCATTTGTGAGTCTTCTAAAAAAATATACATATACACTCAAAAAAAAAAAAACAGTCAGTAAAATCAGCAAAAAATTTTGCTAGATAGCCTTTGACAACCTCTTAAGCAATTCGCTGTTAGAATTGTGAAAAATGACAATTTCCCTCTGTATTTAATCCTCTTAATTATACGATTGTGGCTTTTCAATGATAAATACTAAAAGGAAATTCATAAAAGCTTCTTTGATTAAAACAGGTTTACAAGAAAAAAATTTTCTTAAAAAATTTGTTTTATAAACCTCCCATAACTTTATAATAGCGCATTGAAATTTAAAAAAAATAATACTATGCTAGTTGAAAAACTTAACAAGCGGGGCACCTGGTGGATAAACCTAATTCGAGTTCGCTGAATCCAGCGAGGCAAGCCATTTTTCAAGGTTAGCTCTTAAAAAAAAAAAGATATTTGGGTTGAAAAATAATGGTTCAAAAGACTGAAAAATATTTTTGACAACACAAAAAATAACAAGGTTCTGACAATTGATTCTGGAAGAGGGAACAAAAAAAAATATACGTGTATCGGCGTTTTAAAAGTTTACGTCTGACACTATGTTTTTTTGGCGGGTTAAAGTTTCCCCTCTTTGCAAAGTACCGAATTAGTCTTTTTTTATTAATATTTTATTAAATTCTTTTCGTTTATTTAACCTTCTTTTTCAATTTTTAACTCTACTATTTTCTTGAGCTTAAGGTTTGGTTTTTATTTATAAAAAGTTTTTTATTTTCGATATTTCGCTTCTCCAATGTGTAGCATCTTCAGGAAATAACAATTAAATGAACAAATTATAAACAATTTTAAAGTTTGAAAAAAATTTTGAAAAGCATTTGTCAAATATAGATTGTATGTTTTTATAAATTGTATGTATTTATATTTGACAAATGCTTTTCAAAAATTTTTTCAAACTTTAAATTTGTTTATAATTTGTTCATTTAATTGTTATTTCCTGAAGATGCTACACATTAGAGTAGCGAAATATCGAAAATAAAAAACTTTTTATAAATAAAAACCCAACCTTAAGCTCAAGAAAATTGTAGAGTTAATATTTTATTTATTGAATTGTTTCCAACATTTGTTCAACTGAATAGGAAATTTTCCGAGCTAAAAAGTTATTTTTCCAATATCACCAACTATTGTATTTCACAATATAGGGTAACCACTTATTTCCTAACTTCTGAGTAACCACTTATTCTATCTTTGTGAGTAATTACTTACTTTTTACCTATGGGTAACCATGCTAGTAACTCTTTATTCGCACTTTTTTTGTAAGCGAGAGGGTAATGACTACCCATGAAATTTTGGACATCGCGAACAAAGGTAATTAAGCGAGTAAATAGCCTGGTAAACGCTTAATTATTCGATAATATCTGTTTTTGCTGGGTGATAATTAATTTTACATCAAATAGAGAAAAAAATTTTAAAAAATACTTCTTAGAACCAATGATTAACGCTGTTTTTTCATGCTTACCAAAGCAATTTAGCGGCATCCTGTATAATGATTCCCACTATGAAATATTAAATGCTGATAAAGTCATGTATTTAAACTGAAAATAATTTTATAAAAGTTAATAAACAGCAGAGTGGGTAATTCTCAATGGTTTTATAAATTCTAATTACATCAACCTAAAGAATTTCATTTAACTTTGTGCTTATTTAATCACATTATAAATGATAAAAAAAGATATACATGGAAACATAGCAAAAACAAATTTAAATGATGTTGTTAATCAAAACTACGTTATTTTTTATCACGCAAACTGAAAGAACACAAAAATTTCTTATTCATTATAGAATCGACTGGTAATATAGCCTGTGGCAGTGGTGGGGCCTCTAGTGGTAGTGAATCATATGTATCATCGAAGAAAAAGCATCTTTTAAGACGTGTGATGTCGGCTGCTAATAATGCTACATCATCGAATACAGCAACAACATCAGCTGTTAATCGTCAACGTGCTGAAATGAAATTTGATAAATATGGCAAATCATCAACTAGAATTACAGTTGGCAATGTAACTGGTGGGGCAGCATCTAGCGATGCCGCTACACCAGGTGGCAGTCCAACAGTAACAGTTAAAGAAAAACGAATTACAATGAGAGCTGTGCGTAATATTATACGTTTAGGACGAAGCCGGCAAAGTTCACAAACACGTGACAGTAGTACGGAAGATGAGGGAAGGTAAGTGAAAACAAAATATAAAACAAATACCTTTTATATTATTTACATACATGTGTCTAATATTGAAAAATAACATACATATCAGTGACCATAAGTTGATTACTCATAACCACCAACTTAACAATTTAAGAATATCAGCCATTATGTTTTCACCATACAGAAGTCATTGGGCATTCTCTTGTCAAGTTGTAAAATATTGTCATCTAATATGACTCAACTTATAGCCATCGATATATTAATGCTTTAGTTGCCAAATCGATTAACTCCACTTTGAGAATTTTATAAAACTTTAATTTCAAAACACTTTATTGACTCTTAAACATCAACACGTCTAAAAAACTAAACCCTAAATTCATAAACGCCTTGTAAAATTATAGGAGGTTTATTAAACAAATTTTTTATGAAAATTTCGTTTTGTAAACCTCCTATAACTTTACAAAGCGTTTATGAATTAAGGGGTAAATTTATAATTTAACAGGAATTAAAAAAAAACAACAATATATAATATTTTCTTATTTTTCTCATAGAAACTCATTAATTTTTCTTTATGGAGTTAGTCGATTTGGCAACTGATTCATTTATTTATGTGTGTTTATTAACTACATCTTCCATGTGTTGTTTTTACATTAAGGAAATAATTTTAAGCAAAATCGAATTCTATTTTCAAGGTATTTTTTCTTTTTTGTTTAAGGTTTATATAACCAAACGTTTGAACATATTTAAAATTCCCTATAGCATCCTTTGAATTTGATGGAAATAATGATGTAGTTCCATGAAAAATGTGTTTTTTTTTACAACGACTTATAAACAATGCTTTTAAGGAAATAATACAAAATTGTTATGAGGAAAAAATTCAATTGTTATTTTTCTCTATAATTTTATGTTTCCAAAAGTTTATTGTGAAAATTTGTAAAATTTAATACAACATTAAAGAACAATACAGCTAAGAAAAGTTCATCCATGTCATATTAATATTTTTTATTCAATTTCTTAAACAATGCAAGGTAAATGAATAAAATAATTATAAGGGAATTAATTAACAACCAAAATAATGAATAATTTTTCTAGCAAAACTTATTAAGCTACGCAGCATATGTTTGGTTTCGCTAGGTAGCTTGTACGATTTCGATATTAACATTATCACCAATAAAGTATATTATTTAATTACACTATCCGACAGTCAAAATCGGGATGGGATGAAACCAACTGGAAATGTTATATCAGTAAAAAAACAAGTTATACGTGTCCCGGCGTTTCGCTGGGTCACCCCTAGGAATCGAGATATATTTTTTTTTGTTTCAGCAAAATCGAACTAGTGGTTCTCGAGTTATGTCAAAAAAAAAGACCACCAAAGGTCAAATCGATATAGCTCCAAAGTGGAACCGGTTGCCCTAGAATCAGTTCTGGAACTAGCTCTATAACTAATTCTACTTCAGTAATACCTTCCATATGGGATCCCAGGAACCCGTTCCGGAACCAGATCCATGCAATCGGTTGCAGTGGAACCAGTCGCCAAAAAGGTGTGGTTGGCTACCGATAGTAAAAAATTTTAATGGGTTTTTAAAAACCATACTGGAAAGCATTTGTTAAAAATTTAACCCGTTATAAATGGAAACGGAGCATCTGTTTTTAGTTTTATTCTCTATTAAGGAGAATGTTTAGTTTTTTTAGGACTAGCAAAGCAGACCTTCTTAGTTCTTTATTTGTGGTTAGTTTTTGATGTAAAGGGTGGTCAAACCAAAATGCACGATATTAATTGTAAATAAAACAAAAAGTTTTCAGAGGATTATCTCAATCTCATGTATGATAATTATGTGCGAAACAAAATATCGGCCAAATGCTCGCCACGGCTTCGGTGGCATACCTCCGATGATCCATATTTTCAATAACTCTGAGACATAATTGAGGTTCAATGTCGTTAATGTGCCGAATTATGTCATCCTTTAGCTCTTGAATTTTTCTTGGCTTATTGACGTACACTCTAATAAATTTTTATTTAAATTTACTACCATAATGGTAGGTAACTGAATGCCTACCTTTTAAACGGTATGAATACTAAAAATGTGTAAAATTCACATATATAGGCACATTGTGCCTAAAAATTATAAGCACAAAAATGGGAATTATTTTCTTTAAAATACTATAGGAACAAACGTCATGTGTGTAATTATAAAATATTTGTGCCTAAAAGAACATAAACATATGAATATTTATAAACACATAGCAAATGCTTTAATATCCTTAATATTAAACTCCTGTAATCGAATTTAACTCTACAAAATTCCGCTATATTTAAATAAAAATGAATCCAATAAATATTTTCTTTTATGCTTTTATTAACAAATAAATAAATTATTGACAAAATTATGGTTGAATTATTAATAAAATCAAGAAAAAATAATAAGGCTTTTACAAGGCTTCTCAACACTTTTCAATCGCGCATCACGAATGTCTACCAAGAAATCAATTATATATGTACATAATTACCTATATTTGAAGATACACGGTATTGAAATGGAACCTAAGTAATATCGTTTTTCCGAAGGAACTCATTTGAAATATTTTTCTCTGAGTTAAAGATATGATAATAAACTCCAACTGATTAAATTTTGCTATCGCGTGTTGTTACATAAAAAATTACATAATTGATCTCCAGATAATATTAATGACGGTTGCAGATATTTCTCAATCTTATTTCTTTAGGAAAAAATCTAACTTGGAGGTATCTTTGGAGCGTATAATCAGATGTAACTTGGACATCTTGTAAAGGGGACTAAACTGGTGAATACGAACTTTTTTTGGCAGCCATAACTCACAGCCAGGTGGTAAAAAAGGGCGTACAAACACTTTTAAGATTTTGTTCAGAATTCGATAGCATTTTCTAATTTCTTTATTCTAACTTTTGAACAGGAACGAAGAAATAAACAATTTTTTCTATGGAATGCAGGCGATTTTCATAAAACTCAATTCTTTTAAAATCCTTCGATTTCGTAGACTATTTATTTCCTATAGCAAATCTGGAGATTTTCTTCTACATATAACCTTTAGATTCAACAAAATTTCACTTGAAAAAACCCTGTGACCCAGATTTTGATGACCTCTTTCTACAGAAAAGCACAAATTTTTATCGTTAAGAAAAATTTCAGATTCGGAAGAAAGCTTTTTTAAGAAAAACGCTTATAATATCTGTTTTTTATGGGAAACGTTCGGAGGAAGTGGTATTTTTTATAGAAAAAAATCCTAACAAGCTCAGGGGTTTTTTTATTGGTTAAAGGTTTCAAAATTTGAGAACGAGTATGAGATTTACTACCGATTGAGAAGCCCTGAATAAGCCAATAACTCGGAAGCTGACTTGCCCCGACAACTACCAATTTCTACAAAAATTATATATGTGTATATAGAATTTCTTCAAATATGTGGATGATTCAGATTGCATCCAAATTGTTGATTGCCCCATTTGCCTTTCTTACGGAAAATAAAAATATAAATTTATGCGCATATTTAACCGTTTTTGCATACATCATGTATTTGCCGAGTTACTGC
Organism: Leucophora obtusa; assembly: GCA_949987735.1. Lineage (NCBI taxonomy): Eukaryota > Metazoa > Arthropoda > Insecta > Diptera > Anthomyiidae > Leucophora > Leucophora obtusa. The sequence goes on along the minus strand of OX465297.1, from coordinate 127,258,677 downwards.
TTTACATGTTAGTTATGTTCCATACTGTTAAACACTATTTCGTCTTCTTTTCCGTTGTTATTCCAACTACCGATCTGAATTTCAATTCTTTAACATTGATGTCTATGGAAGAGATATGTACATACCCTTTTAATAATCATCAATTATGGTTATTTTCCACTTACCTTAATATATATTCGTATCCATATATTGACAATAATTTAGTGTATATTTATAATTTTGTTTTCCACGGTTTTTTATACGAGTGAAAAATTTTCTTTTCAGCTATTTTCATTTAAAAATTATGTTTTGACAATTTTATTTATTTATTTTGAAATGTATCTACAATTCCCAGCAAAATATTGGTAATGACACCTCATTACTATCTGCATTACCAAAAATGATATATCATTACCTTCTGCATTATTTTATAATATAAAATAATGACTTCCTAATAACGGCCTATTGTATTCATTGTTTCTAAATATAAAGTAATGACTTACTCGTAATAGTTTAAATAAGTACTTTTTACACAGTTAAATTTTATACATTTTTATTTATTATATGTAAATATGTTTTATGTTTAAATTTTTATGACGAGTCCTAAAATTACGCACTAGAGAAAACTTTAATTTTTCTGAATGTATTTCCTTAAGCTAATAGTATTTGCTTATTTTTTTGAATCAAGTAAGCAATCGGATAACCACTTATAATTCAACTTTTTGTAAGTATGTGTGTAACCACTTATTATTTAAAACCTCATAACTACTTATTTCTCATTTTTTCGTAAGCGAGCGGGTAAGCGTGACTACTTATAAAAACGACCACGCCAAACAAAAATAATGAGTTTAGACGCCAAAAAATAAGTTGTTCGGAGCTATGAATTTCTATTATATAACCACTTATTTGGTAATGAAAGATTTTGCTGGGTTTGAATATACCCAGCAAAATATTGGTAATGACACCTCATTACTATCTGCATTACCAAAAATGATACATCATTACCTTTTGCATTATTTTATAATATAAAATAATGACTTCCTAATAACGGCCTTTTGTATTCATTGTTTCTAAATATAAAATAATGACTTACTCGTAATAGTTTAAATAAGTACTTTTTACACAGTTAAATTTTATACATTTTTATTTATTATATGTAAATATGTTTTATGTTTAAATTTTTATGATGTGTCCTAAAATTACACACTAGAGAAAACTTAAATTTTTCTGAATGTATTTCCTTAAGCTAATAATATTTGCTTAACTCCTTATTTTTAAGAATCTAGTAAGCAATCGGATAACCACTTATAATTCAACATTTTGTAAGCATGCGTGTAACCACTTATTATTCAAAATCCCATAACTACTTATTTCTCATTTTTTCGTAAGCGAGCGGGTAAGCGTGACTACTTATAAAAACGACCACGCCAAACAAAAATAATGAGTTTAGACGCCAAGAAATAAGTTGTGCGGAGCTATGAATTTCTATTATATAACCACTTATTTGGTAATGAAAGATTTTGCTGGGAACTTTGGCCTTATTAGAGTGTACATTATGAATTTTTACACACAAATGTGCAATTCTAATGAATAGGTGTTTATTTATTTATAAATATGTTTATTAACATGCATAATACGATATTTTGTATGTAATTTTGTAAACATATATGCATAAACTTTTATTTTAAACATCTTTAACTTTATTTCAAACACTGTGTGTTATTTTAAATTAAAATTTACACACATTAATCAGTCATTTTATATTCTTTTTTTAGAGTGTACACTTTTTATTTTAAATATCCTTAGTGAAAGAAATTCAACGGTGTCAAATCACATGATCGTTGCGGCCAATAAACTTCGCCACGACGTGAGATAACACGGCCATTGAATTTCTCGCGCAAAAGAGCCATTGTTTCGTTGGCTGTGTGGCACATATCGTCCAGGTCCATATCCTCAATTTCTGGCCACAAGAAGTCCGTTATCATCTCGCGATAGCGAACACCGACGACGAGTCGAGGTTGACGGCTCTTCTGCTACCCTATCGCGAACAATAGCAAAATTTTCCGTAGAATGAACTGACCGAGCAGGTGTTTTCACGTTTCCTACAGACCGGTTTTGCAGAAATTTGCGTACAGTTCTCCCGATTGTGGTCGATTATGCTGACCAACGAAGTGCACGAAATGCATTTTCATTTGAACGCCCATTTTCATAAAAGGCTTCAACAATCTTAACACGCTGCTCAATTGTACCTCTCCATGGTTGAATTTGTAAACAAAGAAATGTCAAATTAAGTTGGGCAAAAAACTTGACGTTAAGGTGTGACTCACAATTAACATCGTGCATTATGGTTGGACCATCCTTTATTTAAAAATATGCAATACCCGTAAAATGTAATATGTTGAAAAACCTGCATTTTTAACAAAATATTGATGACATTTTGTTGAAAATTCCTTGATTCGGAAAAATATTTGGCTCATACAATTTTGCCTTACAGCTGGCCGTTTAATCAACAATTTCTATTAAAGAGGTTCCCCTAAGCGTATGAGTAATAATTTTGAAAAGGTTTTCTGTTAATATCACTCATACGTACTGAAATGTTTTAATTAGTAGAAATATTAGGAAAAAATAAAATTACTCAGCTGAAAAATGTGTCTTATACTACATTTATACTTGAGCAAAACCCACTTAGTTTTGTACAAAACTAGTTTTTGATTGTTTTTTTTTTTTTTTTGTATGCGTTTTGACAAGTTTTAAAAACTACAAGAGCCAAAAACCAGGTAGTTTTTGCTCAAGTATAAATGTAGCATTAAAGACAATATCAGCAGCGCCATGTAGCTAAGTCAGCAGGTGTAAACATATCCATGTCTGAGCGTCTACACCATTTCCAATTGTATTTCAGAAATTATCATTTTTATGGTTTTTAGTTTTTATTTAAAAATAAAAATTGTTTTTTCGACCTTTTTAATTGTTAATTAGAAATTTATTAATTTAGTTCCAGGCCAATTTCCTTATTATGAATTAACATAATAAGTACTTTTTCCAAAAACTGTTATCTTTTTACAAAAACTGTTATTTGTCTTCATCAGGAAAGTGTAGAGGTTTTTGAAAGCTAAAACTATGTGAAATATTTGTCAGGAGTTGGCAAATAATTCGATTGTCACAATGAATCTGTTTTCTCTGTGAATGCTATGAAATACAAAAACAAAAAACTTTCATACTATTTCTATTGTTGGGTATGCTTTGCAGAAGATTTCGAAAACATGTTTTATTGTTTGCTTCATTCGCATTTTGTTGATGTAGCAGACTACATTTAATATGAGATTTTGATGATTTAATTTGCATTGCAGTAATGCCACCAATTTCTAAAGAAAACTGATGAAGGGGACGTGGAAAAAAGAAGAAAACATTTTGATTGAAAAATTTAACAGACACAAGGGAATCACCAGACTGTCGCAGTTTCGTCTCACCCAAAGACTCGTCAGTGGTTAGTTTATGTGTCAACTAATCAAAGTAATTTTTAATTGTTAATTTGTCTCTATATTTTGTGTATTGCCATGACCGGGGATTGAACCGGCAGCCCTCTGCACAGGCTATGTCTCGTAGCATCACCTCTTAACAAGATACACCACGGTTGGCATAGCGCTAACTGTGGCTAATTGAAGTTTTTTTAATCACAGCCTATACAATGTATGTTTTATAATCAGAAGAGCCAGAATTAACTAATACTTGAGCAATTTATTTTTCAATTAGAATGTTTGCTCTCTTAATCCTACTGTTTTTTCTCCTTTTTCACAAGTAGTTATCACATTATGATGCGCTTTTTTCACATTCAATAGTTGAATACCGGGTGTTGGTTGGAGAAGTTGTGTTGCTGCTGTGCAAATTTTTTCAATTTTATTATTTTTTAGTTAATTCCTGAAAGTTTAGAGGTTTTTGAAAGCAAAAACCCTTGGAAGTATTTGTCAGGAGAGTATCCTGTTGAAGAAAAATAGCAGTTTTTGGAAGCGTGTTCGTTTACTTACTACAAGTTACTACTTTTACTACAGCTGGAAAATTTCAATATAAACAGTAAACAAAACCTTCCAATTGTAATAAAAGTAGTAAGAATTTCAGTATAAACTCTGATGTTTTGCACATAAGTAATCAAGTTAACATTAGTCATAGTTTTTTATGGTAATGATCTTGCGTGGATACTAAAGGGCTGAACGATTCATCTTAAATGAGATTTCAAGACACATGATAGCCTACAAGCCATAACGAGTTGTGTGGTTTTACTTTTTACAACGATTGAATCAGTACAAACAACAAAAACAAACACCATGGCAAAAAGGCATATGGATAGTGAGACGAATCAAATCATGAATCGTTTAGCGCGGATGACAACAGTACATTACCACATCATATTATTGTGAACCTAAGCAATCAACACAATATCAACACCATCGTTTTATTGTTACTGAAAACTTATGTATAACAGTGTTGCCAGTTTGGGGGATTTATCCACAAATTGGGAATTGTATCATCAATGGGGATAAAAACTTCAGTTTGTAGAACTGGGGATTTATTGGGGATGATACGAAATTTTAGGGGATCATTTGGGGATAAAATATATTATTGCTTTTTCATATTTTTATGAATTTAAGAATTTAATCCTGATAATTTTTTTAAAGTTATTTAAATTTAATAAGAGTTATAAGAAGCTCTTCTTAAATTAAATATATACTTTACAAGTTACTCAATTGTCAAAAGTTTAATCGATCTGCTGCAATGCTAAACTTTTTAATGCAGTACCATGCACAAAAAAATGTCTGAAGCTGATGAATCAGACAATTTTTATTCTTAAATATTTAAAATGAAAAATTTTGGTTCAAATTTTCTTTGCTGTTATATAAATTTATTTGTTCTTTTTTATAATTTGTTGCAAGCACAAATTTATTGAGTCTGAGTGTACAACTTACCGCAAAAAATAAACGAATATGGTATTTTCCACTAATTTTTCGAAAAAATAAACGAATTTTTCCAGAAAATAGAAGTTGGGGATTTTTTGGGATGGCAAATTGAACATTGGGGATAAGGTATGAAAAAACTGGCAACACTAATGTATCTAACCGAAATACGTACCTACTTTGTTGAAAGCTATCATGCTAATGACGGAATATTTTTATTTGTTATTCTCTTAGTTGAGAGGTTTGTTGTCTGTCATTCGTGTTATGTACGTATGAAAAGCCGATTATGATCGGCCACTGGTGGCTATGGGTGACGACCACTGATATATATATAATGAAAAAATTAAAATAGACAAATGTCTACCCCCAAAAAAATTCTTTAGTTGATCGTAATGAATATTTCAACTATTTAATATGTGAAATACTCTAATGATACCAAAAAACGAGTAAAAAGGTTAAAGTCGGGCATGCCGACTATACAATACCCTACACCAGTCTGGTTAAAAGCCAACTAATGTTTGGATCCGAAATTCGAATGGGTTAAAATGGGGCTTGTGTCAAAATTTTCTATAATGTGAGTCAGCGCACCAAATTTCATTAAAATATCTTAATATTTGCGACCTGCAGTTTGTAACCAAGTCAATTTTGGGGGGACCCTTATATGGGCACTAGGTCTAAACATGGACCGATGTTCACCAAAATCAATAGGCTTCGTCCTTGGGCCAACATAGGTCTGTGTACCAAATTTCATCAAAATATCTTAATATTTGCGACCTGCAGCGTATAAACAATATAATTTTGGGGGGACTCTTATATGGGCACTAGGTCTAAACATGGACCGGTGTTAACTAAAATCAAAAGGCTTGATCCTTGGGCTGACATAGGTCGGTGTACCAAATTTCATCAAAATATCTTAATATTTGCGACCTGTAGAGTGCGCACAAGGATGCATGGACAGACAGACGGACGGACAGGCGGACATCGTTAAATCGAAATAAAAAAAATTCTGAGCCGATCGGTATACTATAAGGTGGGTCTAGGACCAGTATTTTTTGGTGTTACAAACATCAGCACAAACTTATAATACCCTGACCACATAGTGGTGTAGGGTATAAAAAGCTCTAAAGCGGCGAATACATTAAGGAACATTGAGTAGGGTTTTTAGCCTACTCTACTACGTATTGGTTTTATTATATTATTTATTTTTAATTTTATTTTTCAATATTGTTTAATTATACCACCGATTTTTTTTAAATGTTTTTTTGTTTGGAATGAATTTGGTAAATTTTATTTTATAGAATTTCGTTAGGTTATTTTAAGGTTATCGGTTTTTAAGTTGTATCGTTCAATTATTTTAGGGTTACGGTATTTTAATTTATTTCGTTAGGATATTTTAAGGTTAACGGTATTTTAAGTTATTTCGTTAGTGGTATTTTAGGGTTAAAAATAGTTCGTTGAAAGGGTTTCAATTCGTTAACGGTATTTTACGGTTAGTGTTTGCCAACCAAGTTAAAAATTTTAAAAATTACCAAAATTAAAAAAATCGTTTAAATTTAAAAATTGTCAAAATTTGAAAAAATTATAAAAAAACCGCCAAAATTTTGAAAATAGCAAAATTTAGAAAAAAAAACAAAAATCGTCGAAAATTAGAAAAAAATCATCAAAATTAAAAAAATCATCAACATTAAAAAAATCGCCAAGAAGCTTTATGAAGAACAATTCGAAAGTCGAACAAAAAAAAACCCTGTCAACAGAGTAGGTCTATGTCGCTTTGTTTGACAAAATAAGTACACAGATAATATTTTGCAACAACCAATGATATTAAAGTATATGTATGTATAAAACTTAAAAATCTCTGAATTATTATTGTTTATATTAAAAACAATTACAACGCAGAGATTTTTAACTTTCTTGTATTTAATAAGAATTAATATAAATTATTTGTTTTTGTTCTTATAATTTATTATGCATTAACATTATTAATTTATTTTTTTACTAACTTTATTATATAATAATATAAAAATTGTAAAACAAACATTGAATTGAAAATAAAGAACAACTAACTAACTACTAACTTTTTTATCTGAGTGTACGTTTATACTTTTTCGTTTTATAAAACCTACATATTATAACACAACACACCATCGCACCATAGCATTCATTGCGATACTTAAACACTAGTTCAAAGTACTAATTGCTATGTTATGGTAGCGAACGATCGAGTGTCACAACAATCACTTTGTTTTTTTCGTTGCCATGTCTAATGCTTAAGCTCGCTTACGTTTTGATTTGTTGTCTAGTCGTAACAGGGTGGTTTGAATCGTAATGCACACACACTAGCACCATGAGATTTAATGACTACAACAAACCGATTGCACTCATGCAGCCCTTTAGTGGATACTGATGAGGGGGAGTAACGAAACAGCTGTCTATGTTGTTTGCAAGAACAAAATTTTTAAAAACTAATATGCACGGTTTTAATCTAAACAAATAAAAAAATAAAAGCATCGAACTAGGGTCTGAATAATATCTGCCCTCACTAATTTGTGAATAAAGTTTGAAAACAAAATAATGAAGTTGGTTTATAATTTTTTATTTTTTGTTTTGAAACTTAATAAATTTTGAAGAAACCATTTTCCATATATAGAATTCATATATTTCCGTAGATGTTCATATATGTGTCGCTTTTGCACATGTGGAATTACATATATGGATTACAGTGTACTTCCATATTTGTCCATATGCGAGTCCAGGTCCATATATGACTCTTTAGCATTTATGCAATCACAAATAGTTACATATAATAAGCATGTAAGCATATATGATCATATTTGCGCATATATGAACATTTCTCACCGGGTTAAAACTTTAACTTTTGGCCTAAACTGACTTGAAATAATTTAAAAAGTCTTCCTTACAGAAATTTCCTATAAAATCAAAAAGAAAATGTTTACATTTTGTTGAAAATATTCTGCTTGCAAACAACAACAACAACTAACTTAATAAGTATTATAAACATGCTATCAACATACAATTGTTGGTGCCACCCACAATCAAAGCTTAATACAGAAATAGTCTACAACATTGACCCAATTAAAAGATTTACGTTATTAAACTGATACGGATGCAACTAGCAGTGAACTAAAAATATCGTAATTTGTTTTTTTTTATTATTATTATATGTTTTGTCTGCACAGGTTTCTTTTTTTATTTAACTCCAGCACCAGTTTGTGAATATATACACCTAAAAAAAAGTCAGCAAAGTCACCAAAAAATGTTGCTGTGTCAGCAAATTTTTAGTCAGGAGCGTGCTTACAAAAAAGTTGGTAATTTCAGCAAAAGATTTGTTGAAAATCAGCGTGCTGCTTTTTACCAAAAAAATAGTAATCTCTCAAATCACTAAACTTGTAGCAAAATTTAACTTTAACTTTAGTTAATTTATTTGCTGAAAATTTAAATATGGAAATTGTGTAGAGTTGTTTTTTTTTTTATTATCATTTCCGTTGTCTGTACTACATCCAGACAAGCTGCGCCATCTACATCTTGTCTATCTGGTTGTCGTCCACGCTATAAATGCGGTTATCAGCACAATTTTTGTAGCAAAATACATTAGTAAAACATTACTTCAAAATTAGTTTAGTGCTTAAAAAAAATATATAACTAAAACTTTTGCTGAAAACGGAATTTCAGCAAAAAAAAATTGCTGAAAACTAGTACACTTGATATACAAGACGTTTTACTAATTTTTAACTAGCTTATTTTTTTGAGTGTATATACAGTTTTACTTCAGTTTAATGCAAATTCTTTTATGCACAGATGTTCATATAAACCTAGATGCATAACTTTGAGCTTAACCCCCTGTTTTTACAAAGCGAACGCAATGATTCATCCAGAGCAATTGTGGGTATTTGGTTATTGTAATAAAAACAGAATATTTCATTTCGCTTTCTTAAAACAGGGGTTAAATGCCCTGCATATATGAATAAAATAACATATGAGTGAACAACAAATACTTTCATACACACGTTTATATGTGTTAATAGAGAGAATAAGTGTTGGTTGACTGCTGGCAGTCGATATGAATAAAGTGTTTGTTAAGTTTGCACTCAAGTAAATAATATCAATTTATATACTCAATTGGAAAATTATAAACAAAACTAAATTAACTAAAAACGAGTAAAAAAGTTAAAGTTGGACATTAGAGCTGGACATTTTTTTTGCCTGTAAGGTGGTAACCTTACAGGCAAAAAAAAAAAAGTGCGCCGTACACCCTCCAATACGAAGTATTTGTGCAAGGAGGTTTCAAAAAAAAATATTTTTATTTTTTTTTTGCCGAACGTAGGGGTCGCCATTTTACATTTTTCATTATATCTTTGGCATTTACAGTCGGATCTTAATGTATGATACATCGATGTTTTTCTCTCGAGGAGGTCAGTGTTTTGCTTCAAGGACATTTTGATCTCAAGTATCCCGTTCTAGTAGTTACCCACCAGATCTCAGTTGCTACCACCCTAATGTACGACCCTAATGTCAGAAAATTAAAGCTCGCAAAAAATCATTAAACTTTTGCTAAGGAAGTTTTTCGCTAAAACCAGTAGAAATTTTTTTTATATATTGGTTGCCGATCGTAGGGGTCGCCTTTTTTAATTTTTTTTAATTGGATTTTTACTATATAGCAAAACACTGGGCTCCTCGAGGAAAAAAAATTGATATATCACACTTTAAAATCCGATTTTAAATGCCAAAGCTATAACAAAAATTTAAAAAATTGGTACAAGTTTATTGATTTTGGCTTAAATCAGTCCTATTAAGCCCTAGTTTTCATACAAAAGGTCCGGTACTATACAGTTAGTTAGTTAGTTAGTTAGTTAGTTAGTTAGTTAGTTAGTTAGTTAGTTAGTTAGTTAGTTAGTTAGTTAGTTAGTTAGTTAGTTAGTTAGTTAGTTAGTTAGTTAGTTAGTTAGTTAGTTAGTTAGTTAGTTAGTTAGTTAGTTAGTTAGTTAGTTAGTTAGTTAGTTAGTTAGTTAGTTAGTTAGTTAGTTAGTTAGTTAGTTAGTTAGTTAGTTAGTTAGTTAGTTAGTTAGTTAGTTAGTTAGTTAGTTAGTTAGTTAGTTAGTTAGTTAGTTAGTTAGTTAGTTAGTTAGTTAGTTAGTTAGTTAGTTAGTTAGTTAGTTAGTTAGTTAGTTAGTTAGTTAGTTAGTTAGTTAGTTAGTTAGTTAGTTAGTTAGTTAGTTAGTTAGTTAGTTAGTTAGTTAGTTAGTTAGTTAGTTAGTTAGTTAGTTAGTTAGTTAGTTAGTTAGTTAGTTAGTTAGTTAGTTAGTTAGTTAGTTAGTTAGTTAGTTAGTTAGTTAGTTAGTTAGTTAGTTAGTTAGTTAGTTAGTTAGTTAGTTAGTTAGTTAGTTAGTTAGTTAGTTAGTTAGTTAGTTAGTTAGTTAGTTAGTTAGTTAGTTAGTTAGTTAGTTAGTTAGTTAGTTAGTTAGTTAGTTAGTTAGTTAGTTAGTTAGTTAGTTAGTTAGTTAGTTAGTTAGTTAGTTAGTTAGTTAGTTAGTTAGTTAGTTAGTTAGTTAGTTAGTTAGTTAGTTAGTTAGTTAGTTAGTTAGTTAGTTAGTTAGTTAGTTAGTTAGTTAGTTAGTTAGTTAGTTTGTTAGTTAGTTAGTTAGTTAGTTAGTTAGTTAGTTAGTTAGTTAGTTAGTTAGTTAGTTAGTTAGTTAGTTAGTTAGTTAGTTAGTTAGTTAGTTAGTTAGTTAGTTAGTTAGTTAGTTAGTTAGTTAGTTAGTTAGTTAGTTAGTTAGTTAGTTAGTTAGTTAGTTAGTTAGTTAGTTAGTTAGTTAGTTAGTTAGTTAGTTAGTTAGTTAGTTAGTTAGTTAGTTAGTTAGTTAGTTAGTTAGTTAGTTAGTTAGTTAGTTAGTTAGTTAGTTAGTTAGTTAGTTAGTTAGTTAGTTAGTTAGTTAGTTAGTTAGTTAGTTAGTTAGTTAGTTAGTTAGTTAGTTAGTTAGTTAGTTAGTTAGTTAGTTAGTTAGTTAGTTAGTTAGTTAGTTAGTTAGTTAGTTAGTTAGTTAGTTAGTTAGTTAGTTAGTTAGTTAGTTAGTTAGTTAGTTAGTTAGTTAGTTAGTTAGTTAGTTAGTTAGTTAGTTAGTTAGTTAGTTAGTTAGTTAGTTAGTTAGTTAGTTAGTTAGTTAGTTAGTTAGTTAGTTAGTTAGTTAGTTAGTTAGTTAGTTAGTTAGTTAGTTAGTTAGTTAGTTAGTTAGTTAGTTAGTTAGTTAGTTAGTTAGTTAGTTAGTTAGTTAGTTTTTTTTTTTTTTTTTTTTTTTTTTTTCCTCTTTATTTATTTCACAATTTTATTGACATTTATTCGTAAATCTATTCCCGCGAAGCCTTTAGGCTTATCTGCGGAAATTAAAACTATTTATGTCATGTATTTTGCGTTTTTCTAAGGTGGGTTAATTAACAATTTCTCTTAATTTTGAATTCATTGCGAATCTATTAAATATTTTCGTATTAATGTTTTTCTTTTAAACTTATTATTAATATTAAATAAGTTTACGGGCAAATCATTGAGAATTGTTGGTAGTGTAACTTCAAGTGTATTTTTTCCATAATTATTCTTATAGCGCTTAACTGTGAAGCGGCCTTGTGCTCGTCGTCTTGTGTTGTGCTGGTGATCTATTGGTTGCAGAAAGCGAGAGTCGTTATAGAATTCATTTATTAGAGTCGAACAATAAATACTATGAACATTCATAACGTTTAACTCGCTTGCAATGTTGTGAGGGGTATGGTTGTTGATACGAATGTTGTTGCTGTTGTTTTGGATGAAAATGTTGTTGGTACGGTTGGTGAGATTGTTGCTGTTATTGGTATTTGCGTTAGCGTTGTTGTCATTGGCGACGTCGGCGTTGTTAGTCGTATAACTGTTGTTGTTGCGGATAACATTGTTGTTTGTTGAGCCATTGCTGTGGACGTGATTGTTGCTCCTAAAGTTGGTATTGTTGACGTTGGTGAGATTGTTATTATTAATTCCGTGTACGAGATTGTTGTTTATAACGTTAGTATTGTTGATATTAGTCAGATTGTTGTTGTTGATGTTATTGGCGTTAACGTTGTTCTCATTGACCATGTTGGTATTGTTGAATGTATAATTGTTGTTGTGGATGACATTGTTGTTTGTTGAAGAAGTGTTGTTGTTTATTCGATTGTTGTTGTTGATGGTAACAATATCGTTGTGGTTGATGTTAATATTAATCAGATTGTTATGGTTGATGTTACCAGTGAGGTTGTTGTGTAAGTTGCTGTAATTATTTTTACGTAGTTTGCTTTTCCACAGGATTTTGAGTATTTGATTTTGGCTTTGTTGAAGTGAACCACAATACGTTGCGCTTCCCCAAGCAGTAATACCGTGTCGAATATAAGATTCTGTTAAAGAAAAGTATGCTTGCTTTAAGACCTCGAAAGGAGCCGAATAACTTAGGTGGTACAAACTATATGCCGTTTTCCGCAGTTTTTTTCGAAGTTCTTGTATGTGCGTCAACCATTTAAAGTTCTGGTCGACATATATCCCAAGATATTTGTAGGTATTCACCAACTCTATATTTACATTGCACGTACTACTGATGCATTGGTTATTATTTGTATTATGAAGACATTTGAAATCATGAAATTTTAAGGCGATGTTAACGTATCTGAAGTGTGGCGCCTTTATATGCATGATTTTGGTTTTTGAGGCATTTATAACAAGTCCATTATCGTGGCACCATTTTGTTACTACATCCAGTTGATCTTGCATGATTGCAACAGCGGTTTTGACATCTTTGTGGGTCACCACAACTGCTGTATCATCAGCGTATGCAAACGTTTTGCTTTTTTTAAGCATTTTTAACATGTCATTTGCATAAATTAAATAGAGAATGGGTCCAAGTTTGGAACCTTGTGGTACACCGTAGTTTGCGGGCATGTTATTGCTTAGAGTATCATTGAGTTTCACGCAGTATGACCTTAACTCCAGATAGTTTCTAAACCAATCCAAACATATACCTCTTATTCCATTTCGTTCTAATATATCGAGAAGATTACAGTGTGAAAGTGTGTCAAACGCTTTACTAAAGTCTATAAATAACACTAGACAGTGAATGTGTTCGCTCAAGCATTTGTTTATGTAGCTGGAAAAGTTTCCGAGGAGCATATTTATATTTTTTCCTTTTTGGAAACCAAATTGACTCTCATTTATGATCCTATATCTTTGTAGGAAATCAGTCAGCCTTCTGACTATGATTTCTTCCAGTACTTTTTCGACAACTGATAAAATTGCTATAGGCCTGTAGTTGTTACAGTCATTTTTCGTACCGTTTTTATAAATAGGTCGTATAAGTGACGTTTTGAGTAATTCGGGTATATTTGCGTTAAATATACTCGAGTTTATGAAGTTGGTTATAATAGGTGTTAAAATATCAGCATTGTATTTTATATCTTTTGGCCTTATTTTGTCAAAACCAGGGCTTTTTTTAACGTTTAAGTTTTTTAGTATTGTATAAATTTCCATTTCATTTGTCGGTGTAACGTATATTGAATTTCTTATTCTTGTATTCGAGCATTTTATAGTTTTTATGTTACAATTATGAATTATTTTTTGTATGTTTTCTTGGAAATTTATTGCAAACTTATTACAAATGTTTAAAGCACTTTCGTTTTTGAAATTTTTAATTAATGTTTCATCTATATTATTGTTCTTTTTACCCACAATTTCGTTTATTATTTGCCATGTAACTCGCATATTATTTTTGTTTTCCTTAAACTTATTTTTATAATAATTGTTCTTTGCAAAATTTAGTTTTTTATTTAAAATATTTCTAAATTTTTTATATTCTAATTCATATTTTTTATTATTTCGGTTATTAATCCATTTTTTGTAAAGTTTATCCCGAATATCACAGCACTTTATCATTTCTTCACTAATCCACTGTTTACTATTATTTCTTTTTGTTACTTTTGATATTTTTCTAGAATTATCATAAATATTACAAAATGTGTTATAAATGTTATTAAAAATAACATTTGTATTTAAGTTTGGATCAATTAGCTCATTCCAATTTACTTCTTTAATTTGGCGGTTCACCTTAAAATTATTAAGTTTGGCACGCATAACATTTGTGGTTTCTCCCTCCTGGTTTACGTATTCTTCATACATTGAACAAAAAACAGAATAATGATCAGAGATGCTGGTTTTGATTATCGCTGCATATATTTGTGTGGTTGTTGTAGTTGTTCTTACAAACAAGTGGTCAATACAAGTGCTTGTGTTTCTGCTTGCATCTTCTCTTGTGCTCTTGTTTACCATACTTTGCATTCCGTTTGACATTAGCATGTCCATGTATTTTGTTGTTGTGATATTTTCTTTCAGTATGTCTATGTTGATATCACCAATAACAATTACTTCTTGTTTGTTTTTTGTTTTGATAAGTGTTTCATCTAATTCTATTGTAAATTGATCAATGTTTTCTGATGGGGGGCGATATACTACCATAAGTGTTGTTGTTTTATTATTTGTGTTTACTTCTATTTGTATAGTTTCAAATGAAGTTTTTGTTATTGAAAGAGTGGAGTATGAAATATTCTCTTTAATATATAGAGCTATGCCTCCTCCTTTACCATCTCGATTTAGAAAAAGAGCATTATAACCATTTATATTATAGAGATGAGTTTCTTCGTCGTTTATATTCGTTTCGACCAGAGCTATAAAGTTTATTTTATTTAAAATGTTTTGCATGCTGACCAAAAAAGGTGTAAAGTTTTTGCGTAAAGATCTGATATTCATGTACATGATTGTTACAGGATAACTTAAGAATTTTGTAGCTATTTGATTATAATTGTCTATGTATTCGGTTTCATTCATTTTTAATTAAAACAATTTTTTTTTTTTTTTTTTTTTTTTTTAAAGGAAATTTATTGAATACTATTTCGTAACAGAAGCGGTTATTTAATTATATGGTTATGGTTATGAGCTCAATATCAGCATTATTGCGAATTATTATGGAATTTGAGATCTCATTTTTTTTTGCAAATATAGTGCCATTACGAACCCAAACAAACTTCCAGTTTGACTCCTTGGCTTTAGTTTTTGCTAGCCAAAGAAGTCGGCGGTTAAAAGCTGTGAGCTGGTCATTAATGTAGATGAATTTGTTGTTGTTGGTATTATTATTGTTGTTGGTATTATTATTGTTGTTGGTATTATTATTGTTGTTGGTAATATTATTGTTGTTGTCGTTATCGTTGTTTATAACTTTAGAGTCGATTCTATGTCGACTAATGTGGCTCAAAAGTTCTTTTTTTTTATTTAATGAAGTAAATTCAGCGATTACTTTTTCTGATTTTCTCAAAAAGTATGCACTACTAATGTCACTATCATTAATGTCAACGTTGACTGAAGAAGCAATTCTTTTAATTACTTCGTTTGGCAGAATGTTTTCGTTGGTAATGTTTTTAATTTCAATGTTTTTTTGTATGAGCTGTTGCTCTAGTTGGTTAATTCGTTTGTCCATGTCTTGCATTTGTTTTTCCTTTTCTTTGTTTTTTTCACACAATTCACTCACTTGGGTAGTTAAACTAGCAAGGGTATTTGTTATTGTTGCGAGAGCTGTTTGCAAATTTGTATTTATTTGGATGTTGGGTTCATGTTTATTGCTAACTCTTGCATAGTTGCCTTTATTTCGCTAATATCAGTTTTCATTGCTGAGACGTCGACTTTGATTTCTGTAACGTCAGATTTCTCCATCGCTACACTTTTATTAGCATCTCTTGTTTTAGCATAATCCTTAAATCGCTTGGGATCATTATCATGATCATCATTATCTTCTCTTTGTTGTTTTTGCTGACTTACTTGTTGGGTATTATTGTCAACTACAATATGGTACGAGTTGTTGCTGTTGGTGGAGCCTCTTCGTGGTCTACATTTATGACATTTCCACTCAGCTCTTTTATCCGCTTGCATGGTGGCATATGTTTTTTCGGATAAAGAACAACAAGGAGAGTAATGGTACTTTGATTTACAAAGATAACACAAAACAAATTTTGTTGGTAATTCTCTTAAACATTGATCACATAGACTCATTTTTAATTTCCTCTTTAACGCGATATTCTTTATAATTAAAATAAATTCCGTATTTTATTTGTATTTAAGTAGTTTTCAACGTTTAGAAATTAACAATTTTAAAACGATTTTTCTATATATTTTTGCACAAAATTTGTGGGAAATATTTATTTTGTTTATTAAAGTATTTTTTAGAATTTTATATTGCCACTTGACACTTTTTTCTCCACTTTTAATGGAGCACAACGAAAAACACGACCGTTCGCAATGAAAGCTTATGTTTAAATGTTAGTTAGTTAGTTAGTTAGTTAGTTAGTTAGTTAGTTAGTTAGTTAGTTAGTTAGTTAGTTAGTTAGTTAGTTAGTTAGTTAGTTAGTTAGTTAGTTAGTTAGTTAGTTAGTTAGTTAGTTAGTTAGTTAGTTAGTTAGTTAGTTAGTTAGTTAGTTAGTTAGTTAGTTAGTTAGTTAGTTAGTTAGTTAGTTAGTTAGTTAGTTAGTTAGTTAGTTAGTTAGTTAGTTAGTTAGTTAGTTAGTTAGTTAGTTAGTTAGTTAGTTAGTTAGTTAGTTAGTTAGTTAGTTAGTTAGTTAGTTAGTTAGTTAGTTAGTTAGTTAGTTAGTTAGTTAGTTAGTTAGTTAGTTAGTTAGTTAGTTAGTTAGTTAGTTAGTTAGTTAGTTAGTTAGTTAGTTAGTTAGTTAGTTAGTTAGTTAGTTAGTTAGTTAGTTAGTTAGTTAGTTAGTTAGTTAGTTAGTTAGTTAGTTAGTTAGTTAGTTAGTTAGTTAGTTAGTTAGTTAGTTAGTTAGTTAGTTAGTTAGTTAGTTAGTTAGTTAGTTAGTTAGTTAGTTAGTTAGTTAGTTAGTTAGTTAGTTAGTTAGTTAGTTAGTTAGTTAGTTAGTTAGTTAGTTAGTTAGTTAGTTAGTTAGTTAGTTAGTTAGTTAGTTAGTTAGTTAGTTAGTTAGTTAGTTAGTTAGTTAGTTAGTTAGTTAGTTAGTTAGTTAGTTAGTTAGTTAGTTAGTTAGTTAGTTAGTTAGTTAGTTAGTTAGTTAGTTAGTTAGTTAGTTAGTTAGTTAGTTAGTTAGTTAGTTAGTTAGTTAGTTAGTTAGTTAGTTAGTTAGTTAGTTAGTTAGTTAGTTAGTTAGTTAGTTAGTTAGTTAGTTAGTTAGTTAGTTAGTTAGTTAGTTAGTTAGTTAGTTAGTTAGTTAGTTAGTTAGTTAGTTAGTTAGTTAGTTAGTTAGTTAGTTAGTTAGTTAGTTAGTTAGTTAGTTAGTTAGTTAGTTAGTTAGTTAGTTAGTTAGTTAGTTAGTTAGTTAGTTAGTTAGTTAGTTAGTTAGTTAGTTTGTTAGTTAGTTTGTTAGTTAGTTAGTTAGTTAGTTAGTTAGTTAGTTAGTTAGTTAGTTAGTTAGTTAGTTAGTTAGTTAGTTAGTTAGTTAGTTAGTTAGTTAGTTAGTTAGTTAGTTAGTTAGTTAGTTAGTTAGTTAGTTAGTTAGTTAGTTAGTTAGTTAGTTAGTTAGTTAGTTAGTTAGTTAGTTAGTTAGTTAGTTAGTTAGTTAGTTAGTTAGTTAGTTAGTTAGTTAGTTAGTTAGTTAGTTAGTTAGTTAGTTAGTTAGTTAGTTAGTTAGTTAGTTAGTTAGTTAGTTAGTTAGTTAGTTAGTTAGTTAGTTAGTTAGTTAGTTAGTTAGTTAGTTAGTTAGTTAGTTAGTTAGTTAGTTAGTTAGTTAGTTAATTAGTTAGTTAGTTAGTTAGTTAGTTAGTTAGTTAGTTAGTTAGTTAGTTAGTTAGTTAGTTAGTTAGTTAGTTAGTTAGTTAGTCATGAAGACTTTAATTTTTTTACTCATTTTTAACAAATTTGTATTTAATAGCTTTTTGAAATATTTTTCAGGTTTACTTCTACGAGTGTGTAATAGTTTTAAAAGGGGATAGTTTTCCCCTTTCCAAAAATCCATTTTTAGTGAATTATGGTACCCTTCCTCGAAGATATGATTTAAATTGCAAAACCAAGACTTTTCACTTTTTGCCGCTTCCCGAAGAAATTTTAAAAAATCTCATCTTAATGGATGCCTACGCCGGCGGATAAACTTGGTTACCAAATTTCATGATTCGAGCTCCAGAGTACCGAGTTAGTCGGTCAGCAAGTCAGTCAGTTATTCATGTAGATTGTAAATTTTCTGCTGGGTGCTTGGCATAGCAATCTAAATGTAACTTAATACGGTACTTGGAAAGGGATATAAATTTAACTTTCCATTGAAAAATGTTTAATGTTCATGTTTGTACATGCATAAGATGTTTTCATAAATGCATACATACTATTTATAAAGTACATTTGTAGCATATTCGTAAGTATAAGATAATATTATATTACTACCTCCGTTCCAAAATGAAGTTAACATTTCGATATTGTTGCTGGGATTATGAAGGTTTTTTTAAAATAGCTAAATTTTTTTCTGCATACCTGTTAGGACATATCAGTGATTTTGAATTTATAGATAGCTTTCCAATTTTTTTTTAATCCGCTGTAAAAGTTTAAAATTCGAAATAAAATAATTCTTTGATTTTGTGTGAACAAGTGAACAGCATTCAGATAATTAAGAAAACGTATTTTTGACATTACAAACATGTATGGAATCTATAACCCTTTAAGAATTTGGAAGATATCTTCGAAGAAGATACACTCACAATATATTTTCCATAACCGATTGAGGTTTATTTAAAAAGTAATAGGTAAAGTTTGTTTTCAATTGAAGAATCAATTAAAATACATCGAAACATAAAGTTAAAACTTTTTATATTCCTCAATAAAAAACAAACCAAAAAAAAATATGTATCGTCTGTAGGAGTTGTTATTTTCAGTCAAATATTCTATTTTTAGATTTCTATTTGTAGAAAAAATAATTTAAATAATTTCGTTGTTTTCTGTTTTAAAACAAAAATTCAAATATTTCCGGTTTTCTTTTTTATTAAAATAGTTTGTATATATACAAAATAATGTCAATTCAAATTACAAGAAATTCTTTACTCATACACACAAACATAGCCAATAAAAATATGAACGTGTGTGTTGTGTGTGAGTGTTTTGAAAATTCAAACAAAAAAAAACTTTCAAATATGAAAAAACAAACGATAAAATCGTTTTCTTTTACGTTTTCTCAGTTAAAAATTGATGATTGTTTTAATAGACTTTTCAACTATTTTTATTTCTTTTATGGATTGTTTAAACAATGTTTGAAAATAAATACCAAAATGGTTTGAATATAATGAAAAATCAGTAGTCCTTTTTTAATTGTGTTTTCAATTAATTTAATATGTATTTTAGGTTGCTTTTAACGATAAAATATTGTGAGTGTATTAAAGCGATATCTTCTATTTTTCATTTTAATGAAAATAGTCAAATATTATTTTGAAATTGTCTTCGAATATAATTCGGTGATATTTTGAAAAAATAATTCGAAAATTGTTTTTTTTGCATAATTTTTTATGACAATATTTCCTTTTCATCATCCGGAAGATAAAGAATATTTGTTTGAACTTGTTGTCATTTTGGAAAAAATAAAAACAAAATGGTACAAAAACAACCAAGCATAGGAAACAAATTCCTCGAAAAATCAAGATTTAATGCGCGGAAAAAATCGGCTGCGATGAAATCAAGATAATTAAGGTGTTGGTCAATGGATTATATATGCAGATATTCTTTTTCAGGTTTAAATTTAATACTGAAAAAATAAATCTTTTATTTTGTACCGGGGAGTTTATTTGGCGATATCACCTTTTTATCTTCCAGCTAATAAATTAGCGATATCGCCGATTTATTTTCCTGGGGTATTGCTTTCGTATTGCCTGGAAGTATTGCTTTTGGGTAACAGTTGGTCCAAGCACGACGTCTTTTTAATTTGGTTAAAATCGGTCCATGTTTAGACCTAGTGGTCATATAATAGTCCCCCAAAATTGGCTTGTTTTCACGCTGCAGGTCGCAAATACGAAGATATTTCATTGAAATTATGTTCGCTGACTTACAAAGCCTATTGATTCTAAATAGGATCGGTCAATATTTGAACATATCGCCCATATGGGCTATATTTCGGATTTTCTCTTCTTTTATCATTTATAGAAAATTTTGACACAAGTCCATTTTAACCCATTCGAATTTGGGATCCAAACATTATTATTAAATTACAATTATTACAATTACAATTATTTTTAAATTACAGGAATTCACTCTCAAAAAGTAAAAGTTTTATACCCACATTGCATGCATAAAGTAGTCAGGGGTTCGCCTCAAATCCGAAGTACACGGAGTATCGAAAAAAGCCGAAACACCCCCTCACTTAAATATTATAAGGATTAATGTATTTGAATTTGACCATTAACTCTGTATACATCCCCATACAAAACCACCTAAAGTTTTTATGTTTTGTGTTATGCAATAAACAAATAAACATGCTTGACCATGTTTTATACACCGATAAATATGCCTCTAAAATACCTTTCGTACGACACCAAAATATCCTATAGTTACTTTGGAAGAAATATGAAATAAACCGAAAAAACGAAAATTTGGGCCATTTTTACCCCATTTTAAATTCTTAAATATGAGATCGAGCAGCTAAAAAAATACGTGTTCTTTAAATTGTTCTTCTCTACAACATATCCTAAGCTCATTAATGTCTGGCGGTCCGCGTTGGGAGTATTTCCTTGTCAGTAAGTTGAGTGCTTTTTGATTAATTTAAACGACGATTTTTTCACACAGTTCTAAATTTAAGACCAATTCGGTGCAGAATTGGAGTCAACACTAAGCACGAATTTTAATAAAACTTTACTTTGTTAAGAAATTTTCAAACAAACTAAAATAAAATTTGAGTTCAAAATCAAACTTTGTGCTGACTATTAAACTCGCTCACTAAACAAAAAAGACTGTAATGGCTAATAGAAATTTCGATGCTATTACTGAAAATTTAACTATATTCTGGCCTGCTAATTTTATGAAAAAATTAGTAACCGCTACTAAATTTTAATATAATTGTTGGAAACTATAATTTACTGAATAAACTATAATTTACTGAAAAACCTCCTCATATTTATAAAAAGCTTCACAAATGTAGCGAAAATAAAATTTGCCAAATGTAATAAATTTTTTTTAAATGTAAAAGAACACGTTTTTTATATTTACACTAAAAGAAAAAATTTTGTAAAAAAATTAAGTTAAAGCTACTAAAACTTAGTTGAAAATGATGCTGCAGAAAAAACTGCTAGATTAGCAGATTATTTTTTGCTATATATTGGTAAGATAGGAGCAGCAAAAATAAAACTGTTAAATATACAGAATTTTAGTTGTATTTAAGTTAAATTTTTGTTAAAAGAAATAGCAAAATTTTTGCTAAATAATTAGTCCTAAAAAATCAATAAAAAATTTAAAATCTTGGAATTTTTTTAAAATTTTTTTTAATACAAATAAAAATCGAGCCTTTTGAAAACAACAGTTTACAATTTATTTTTTTAAGATATAATTGTGTTAACTTAACATGATAGAATGCTATTTGCATTCAACTAAATTTAGCTTAAAAATAGCAATAATTTTGTAGATAGAAAAGTTTGTTTTTGCTATTTTTAGTCTACTAATTTTTAGAAAATTTTCTGCAGACTTCACAGTACAATTTGTTATTTTGAATTAACTAAAAGTTATATATTTATTCCTCTAACTCCCACTGGAGCACAGGGCTCCTAACTAAAAGTTAACTTAAATATAACTAAAATTCTATAAATTGAACAATTTTATTTTTGCTGTTCGTATTTTACTAAAAAAAGTCTTCCAATTTAATAGTTTTCTCTGCAGCATCATTTTTAACTAATTTTTAGTTGCCTTTTTTGTTACTTTTACATATTTATTTCTATGAGTATATGAAATGATAGTTTCTCATGTATTTGTGACGAAAGTAATTGTCAATTACGGCAGTTTCGTTAATTATTTTGTAAAGGATCAAGAGCCAGTTTTATAGCCAGAACTAAGATCGATTTTTAAATCAAATAGCTTTACCCGTTCTAACTAAACTGGCCCTAAAGGTAAGATCGATTGTTCCTTTAAATATCTTTTAAGTGAAAAATGTTCAAATCGATCTTAGTTCTGACTATAAAATTGAAAAAAATCGAAACTTAAATTTTGAAAAGGCACAAAAATAAGCAAAGGACCGCATTTGCCCAGTGTTGGAATATATTTTCGAATTTATGAAATATAATAAAAGCATATGCGGCCCTATGCTCCTTGCAGGAGTAAAAGGAACAAATATATATTAAATATAATGTAAGCATATCCAATTAAATATAATAGTATATAATATGATAAAATTATATATAATTATATATGGCATATGTAACTATATATAGTTACATATATAATTGGATACTGTAATATGTTGCACCATATAATGTGATATATAAAATAATTTTTATATAAAAACGACTAAAAAGGTTAAAGTTGGGCATTCCGACTATACAATAACCTACACCATTTTGGTTAAAAGCCAACTAATGTTTGGATCCGAAATTCGAATGGGTTAAAATGGGACTTGTGTCAAAATTTTCTATAAAATTATAAAAGAAGAGAAAATCGTAAATATAGCCCATATAGGAAAGAGGTCCAAATATGGACCGATTCTATTTAGAATCTATCGGCTTTTTTCTCGGAATCAAATTCGATTAAAATATCTTAATATTTGCGACCTGCAGTTTGTAACCAAGCCAACTTTGGGGGGACCCTTATATGGGCACTAGGTCAAAACATGGACCGGTGTTACCCAAAATCAATAGGCTTCGTCCTTGGGCCAACATAGGTCTGTGTACCAAATTTCATCAAAATATCTTAATATTTGCGACCTGCAGCTTATAAACAATATAATTTTGGGGGGACCCTTATATGGGCACTAGGTCTAAACATGGACCGATTTTAACCAAAATCAATAGGCTTCGTCCTTGGGCCGACAAGTTTCATCAAGTGTACCAAGTTTCATCAAAATATCTTAATATTTGCGACCTGTAGAGTGCGCACAAGAATGCTTGGACAGACAGACAGACGGACGAACGGAGGGACGGACGGACAGACGGACATCGTTAAATCGAAGTAAGAAAAATTCTGAGCCGATCGGTATACTTTAAGGTGGGTCCAGGACCAATAGTTTTTGGTGTTACAAATATCAGCACAAACTTATAATACCCTGACCACGTAGTGGTGTAGGGTATAAAAACCGAGAGACATAACATCCCGAGTAAAAAAGTTTTGATATAATCATATATTATTTTATATAATTCCATATAGTAACTTATAGTTACATATGGCCACATATGCTTTTAAATTCAAGCAGATATACTTTTATATATAGTCATATGTTAGATATTTTTTCCTCAAAGGTTTTAATATGGAGACATTTGTGATTTTATATTATTACATATTTGCCTACATATATATGT
Source organism: Leucophora obtusa (assembly GCA_949987735.1). Taxonomy (NCBI): domain Eukaryota; kingdom Metazoa; phylum Arthropoda; class Insecta; order Diptera; family Anthomyiidae; genus Leucophora; species Leucophora obtusa. Next base: position 127,235,226 of record OX465297.1, on the reverse strand, counting down.
ATTTGCTATATATAAGTACATAAAGTAACATATAAAAGATAGAATTACATGTACGTTTATATATAATTTAGTATGACACTATACATAATAATATAAAACTATGTGGATCCAAATAAGAAATATTTTATAATTTGTGTTAGTTATGATTATATATTGACGAATATGAACCCATATATAACTTAGACATATATCATCCCACATACCCTAGTAAAAACGATTTTTATATAATCAGATATGATTTTTATATAATCATTTATGATTTTATACAATTATAACTTGTCGATTATTGTGAAACATATATTTTTATATGATTATATCAAAAGATATTTAATTATATAAAATTATATTAACCAGATCCACCATTTTCCGGATCAAATCATGTATGGGTTAATATAATTATATAAAAAATATATTATTTGATCCGAAAAATGGTGGATCTGGTTAATATAATTTTATATAATTAAATATCTTTTGATATAATCATATAAAAATATATGTTTCACAATACTCGACAAGTTATAATTGTATAAAATCATAAGTGATTGTATAAAAATCATATATGAATATATAAAAATCATTTTTACTAGGGTAGGCAATTTTTTCAAAGTGATTTTATATAAAAATATATAAGGTCCATATAAAACCGTATTGTATTATATTTGGTTCCATGTTATCAATGATTTTGAACTAGTTTTAGATTTAGTAATTACTAGGGATTGGCGCGTGACACGAAATGTTCGTGAGACACGTTATTCACACGTGATCGTGAGTAATAATTACTATACTTAAGTGATTCGTGCGTGAGCGTGAGTAAGAATAACCCGTGACTGATTCGTGTGTGAGTTTATTTTTTGCATCATATGTTTTTAGAAATTTTTACTGTTTTGCGTGAGAATTTTCTGATTGTAAGTTTTTAATATACTCATGTGTGCTGAGTAAGAAACGAAATGCTCGTGCGTGAGTAATTTGTTTTTTTTGAGCATGAGTCAAAAATGGCTTACGCGCCGCACCCATAACATTAACAACACTGAAGCTTTAATACGTATATCCTATTAATTAATCCTATTAACTTTAAAATTTCAGTGTTGTTAACTTTATTTTAAAATTACTAAATTAAAAGTAATTTTTTTTCATGTTTATTGCACTGTCATGATAAATCTGGATAAAAGTAAATGGAAGATTTATCGAAATTATAAGATCTCCAGCAGGCCTGGGGTTAATCATTACATTTTGTAATTAATTACACATGCAATTACACAATTACATGTAATTGTAATTGAAAAAAAAACTCATCTATAATTACATATTATTTGTAATTGCAATTCAAAAAAAAACATTACAATTACAAGTAATTGAAAATTTTTTTTTTATTTAAAAAAATAATTTTTGTATGTATATTGTTAGATATGGTCCTATATAATATGATAAAAAGTATAAGGTTAATATTTAGATATAATTGTATCAAACTATGCCCACTTTTTTAACATTTTATATAATTTTATACAAAAATATATAATTTGATGTAATTGGATGAGGACAAAATTCAGATACAATTGTATCGAATTGCATAAAATTGTATCAAATTGTACCAAATTGTATACAATTGTATACAATTCGATACAATATGATACAATAAGACGTTCTCATTTTTCGGATATAATTATATCTAATTACATAAAAGATTATATATAATTAAATATAACTTCATATGGCTCCATATCATTTTTTTTACTTGGGATAGTGGCGAAAATAATCCACCAGAACATTTTATATGCCTTGAACATAAGCAAGAATAACGACCCATATTATGAATATGAGACTGATGCTATTGTTGGAGGGGGTGGAGGTGGGACATTATAATAATAATATTGGAGAATTAATGAAAAATAGAAATTAAAACACAAAGCAAATTGTAGAATAAGTTTTGCGGGCATGGTGGAACATTTTTCAAATTCATGTGATGAAAGTACTCGCATTTACGACATTTCATTAATCCCCCAACTGCTTTTTAGTACCTCCAATACCGTTGAGTATCACTACGACTCCTACGGCTTGTTAAATGAATGTTCAATTAATATTTAACATACAGTTAAATTTTATTTTTAAAGTGAAACTACAACAAATGTGTTAATTATAGTCGAAGTTAGCAGCTAACAGGGCATTGTGGAAATGTGGCTAAAGGTCAATTTTTCGCCTTTAAAATACCTGTTTACAAAGAGTGTATAGTATATTACTTTGTGTACTAGTTATTTGCATAATCAAGCGTATATCCTTTGATGTTCATAACTCCTACTAATTATTGAAATAAATACACCAAATTACAATTCTGTGAAAAAACAATCTTAATTGCTTTTCATGTCCCGTAATTATAAACCAAATTTATTTACATTATACCTCTTCGTCTAAGTACCACAATTTACTACTTTTTCTACAACTGGAAGTCTTTAATATATTAAAAAAAAAAATAAAAAAGATAGTGGATAAATTATTGAAATGCACACTCAGATAAAAAAGTTTGTAAAAAAATTTGTAAAAAGTTTCCAATCGAACTATACTATTTTTATACTGATTATTAGTACAATTTTTATTTTTAGTAATCATTTTTGCTATTCCCTTATTACAAGTTACGGATTTTTTTACTAATTTTGCTGCTGATTTCAGCAAAACATTTTACTAATTTTTCAAAACCGAGTGCTAAATTTAGCAGAGATATATACTAATTTAAAAATATTTTTTTTTTGATTTTTTACAATTCTTGTTTACTATTGATATATTCTTAGTTTAGAAATAACACCCAGAAAATTTTATTGCATCTCCAATGCATTAAACGGCAATAACTGGAGAACCGTTTGCAATTTGACTCCAAATTTGAAGTACTATGAAGTACCCTACGGGGAAAGGGACCGGTCCAAAGTGACACGCAGGATAGATCCCAAGGGGCAGTGACCGGTCCTTGATCGGCCTTTTTGTTTGAAAGAGACACGTCACTTTAACATGGCCTTGTCATTGGAAATGACCAATTGCCACAGTTTAGACACCTTGTGACAGTAAGGTGGTGTGTCTAAAAATAGCCTTTCAAATAAACTAATAAAAAATTAAGAATTAAAAAAAATCTACTTCGCGTCAGAGTAGGGCTTCGTAACACAACCTGCTGCTTGTTAGGCAAACGCTCTACCGTCTGAGCTAATGTTGCTTATGCGTGATGGCTGGCTGATGGTAAAGTTATATATTTTTCATTTCTGTTCAAATAAAAAAGAAAAAGAAAAAACAAACACTACAAGCAAATAAAAAAATATGGAAAAGAAAAAAATAGAAAATACAACAACACTTACACACACACAAATATAGTGAAAGTGCCTTGAATATGCCCCCGATTCACCGGTCATAGGATAGGTCCTTTAATGGCAAGTTGACTCGTATTTTGCGTTGGCCATAATTAAATTAAAAAATCAATTAAAAATTAGAAAATTACCTCAAAAACTCTGATAATATAAATAAAAATTCCCCTTAAGTTAAAAATAAAATTAAATGAAATACGAATTGTTAAAACTAAAACATCTTTAAAATTAAACGAGTAAAAAGGTTAAAGTCGGGCATGCCGATTATACAATACCCTACACCAGTCTAGTGTATTGTTTGGATCCAAAATTCGAATGGGTTAAAATGGGGCTTGTGTCAAAATTTTCTATAATGTGAGTCAGCGCACCAAATTTCATTAAAATATCTTAATATTTGCGACCTGCAGTTTGTAACCAAGCCAATTTTGGTAGGACCCTTATATGGGCACTAGTTCTAAACATGGACCGATGTTCACCAAAATCAATAGGCTGCGTTATTGGGCCAATGTAGGTCTGTGTACCAAATTTCATCAAAATATCTTAATATTTGCGACCTGCAGCGTATAAACAGTATAATTTTGGTAGGACCCTTATATGGGCACTAGGTCTAAACATGGACCGATGTTCACCAAAATCAATAGGCTGCGTTATTGGGCCAATGTAGGTCTGTGTACCAAATTTCGTCAAAATATCTTAATATTTACGACCTGCAGCGTATAAACAGTATAATTTTGGTAGGACCCTTATATGGGCACTAGGTCTAAACATGGACCGATGTTCACCAAAATCAATAGGCTGCGTTATTGGGCTAACATAGGTCTGTGTACCAAATTTCGTCAAAATATCTTAATATTTACGACCTGCAGCATATAAACAATATAATTTTGGTAGGACCCTTATATGGGCACTAGGTCTAAACATGGACCGATGTTCACCAAAATCAAACTTGTTCGTCCTTGGGCCAACATAGGTCTGCGTACCAAATTTCATCAAAATATCTTAATATTTGCGACCTGTAGAGTGCGCACAAGATTGCATGGACAGACAGACAGACGGACGGACGGACAGACGGACGGACATCGTTAAATCGAAATAAAAAAAATTCTTAGCCGATCGGTATACTATAAGGTGTGTCTACGACCAATATTTTTTGGTGTTACAAACACCAGCACAAACTTATAATACCCTGACCACATAGTGGTGTAGGGTATAAAAACGTTGAAAATAAAAAACTTACAATTTCTTGGCAAAAAATTATAGAAATTTAAAATAAGAGCTAAAATAAGCAAATCGTAGAAAAATAAAGTTAAAAATAAATAAAAAAAGAGTAAAATAAATAAAAAAATATTTTTAAAACAGTGAAAAGTAACGGATCAGAAAATACTTAGAAAATTAATTCATTCTCTTTGGTTCATATTTATACACTCATAGAAATAAATCTGTAAAAATAACATAAAAAGTTACTAAAAATTAGTTAAAAATGATGCTGCAGAAAAAACTGCTAAGATTAGCAGATTTTCTTTACTAAAAACTAGTAAAATGAGAACAGGAAAATTAAAAATTTCAAATTTACAGAATTTTAGTTATATTTAGGCTAACTTTTAGTTAATTGAAAATAGCAAATTGTACTGTAAAATCTGCAGAAAATTTTGCTAAATATTTGTACACTAAAAATAGCAAAAATAAACTGTTAAATCTACAAAATTTTTGCTATTTCTAAATTTAGTTGAATGCAAATAGCAGTATATTCTGCTAAAATCAGCAAAAATATTTGCTAAAAAATTGTAATTTGCTGTTTTCAAAAGGCTCGATTTTTATTTGCATTAAAAACAAAAATCGAAAAAAACTTTGAAAATTTAAAATTTTTGGTGATTTTTTAGGATACTTATTATTTAGCAAATTTTTTTGCTGAATTTAGCAGATTAAAATATAACTAAAATTCTGTATATTTAACAGTTTTATTTTTGCTGTTCCTATATTACTAATATATAGCAAAAATAATCTTTCTAATTTAGCAGGTTTTTTCTGCAGCATCATTTTTAACTAATTTTTAGTAGTTTTAACTAAATTTTTTATGGACTTTTTTCTATAAGTGTACAAATTTAGTAATATGCCTCCGGTGGACCGGTCACGGGATAGGTCCTTGGAGGGCAATTGACTCCTCATTCCCCGTAGGGTAATTACACGCTTGTTACAATCGAAAGAAAAAAAAAAAATTTTTTTAGATTTTACAGTTTTTTTATTTTTTAGTACAATTTTTGCTAATTTCAGCAGATTGATTTTAAATTACAGTTTACAGCAATTTACTAAAATTTAGTAGCTGCAACTAATTATTTATACTAAATACCGCTGGCCTCAAAACAGTTAAATTTCCCGTAATAACAGCAAAATTTTCAGTAGTCATTACAGACTTTTTTGGTTGAGTGTATATTAAACAAATTGTACTAATTTTTTGCTAACTTTTTGTGGCAACTGAATTTTTAGCTAAAGTTTTAGTCATGCGTTTTTAGGAAAAAAAAACAATATTTTATATATTTTTATTATATTTGTTTACTTTTAAAATTATTCTAATGAACACATTCATGGTGTGAACAGGAATAAAAAAAGTAGTCTGCAGATTAGGTTGTCCTAAATTTTGAAAATTTTGCGAATTTCGTGACTTAATAGTACTCAAGCGATGAGTACTAACAAGCTGATTATGGAAAAAAATACAAATAAAAAATCCGAGGGTATTTATAATTCGCTACCTACATTTCAAGTTGGCCTTCTTAGTGTATTTTTTTGAAAATTAAAAAAAATGAGTGCTCAATCTATTGATAGTGTTGAGCATATCTATATATATAAAAAGAAGTGTACATTTTGATGTCACCACTAACTGCGGAAACGGGTCAACCGATTTCAGGGTACGTTGAGGATGGTCTGTATATGGTTTATGTGAAGTTTGCACGAAATTGGCCCAGTGGTTCCGGAGATATGGCATTTAGATTTTCCTATATATTCCCTACAAATAAAATTTTCGTGTTGCTATGACAACCAGCCCTTAGCGTTACTTGACAACCAGGCAGCACTTATAACATTAACCTAATATAATCTCAGCTCGTTCTATCTCACTTATCTCATCTCAATTTTTTTTGTGGAAACATTTTTTTTGTGTAAATTTTTTTTTTGTGGAAAATTTTTTTTTTGTGTAAACTTTTTTTTTGAAAAATTTTTTTTTGTGGAAACTTTTTTTGTTTTGTGGAAACTTTTTTTTTTGTGAAATATTTTTTTGTGGAAAAGGTTTTTTTTTTGGAAACATTTTTGTTTCTGGAAGCTTTTTTTTGTGTAAAATTTTTTTTTTGTAAACTTTTTTTTTGCAACTTTTTTTTGAGGAAATTTTTTTTTTTTTTTTGGGTAAATTTTTTTTTTGTGGAATATTTTTTTTTTTTGTTGTGGAAACTTTTTTTGTGCAAACATTTCTTTTGTGTAAATATTTTTTTTTGTGGAAACACTTTTTTTTTGCCATTTTTTTGATATTTTAACGTAGAGGCTTAGACCTGGCTTTTACGACCTGCACAAAAACCCATCGACTAGAAATCCAAATGTATATACTTTGCGATGCGGGGTAATTCACGGAAAATATACTTTTCAAAATTTTCATTTGAAGTAGGTGGTTTATAAGGCGTTAAGTGTTCTTCTTAATTAACTGCAAAACTTTTCTGAGCTAAAGATTTGATACTTAAGATATAGGTTGTTTTCTATATGGACAGATCGGTAAAATATTGGTATAAGTACCAATGGAGAAGTAAACGGGGTTTAAAATGTCTCCTTATGTCTGTCCACTTATTTCGTTCCTAGAAGCATAACATTTTAAATACAAGTATTTTCGTGCTATAAACAAGCGCCCAGAGAAGGGTCTTTTAAAAACTTCGGAGAGAAAGAATGTAGAAGGTTCCTTTCAACGGCTTGACTTATAACTTGGTCCTACGGACTTGAATTTATTTCCTCCTGAAATTAGTAGGTGAAAAGTAAACAAAAAAGTTTAAATTCGTAGGAGAATGAGGTGTCAAATATCACCTCTCAAAAAAATGTAAAATTTTTGTTTCTAACAAATTTCCATCTCCTCCTTCCATATCTGTTTTTAAATGTTAATATTACATATCATTTCATAACAATTCGTGATTGTAAATAGAGTTTTTACAAAGATTAAACCAAGAATTGCTTAAAAATGAAACGTGAAAAAATTTCAATGTAGACTTAGAATCGGATCATAAGAGCCTTTTCGAACCAAGTATTTTTTAAGCGTGCCAAATTTCATGCTTTTATATAGTTACATTTGCTTAGAAGATACCAAAAGTACTAAGTCTTACACTATTTACTATACGAATTTTTAAAATCGCTTCATGACGGTTACACCTGCTGTGTTTACGTGTTTACATAATGTTAAATAGCGAATAAGAGTTTAATTTGCTAAGAAGATACAAAACTTACTATTGCACCCATTTTAATCCCCTTTAAATACTAAAAAGTACCATAGTATATACATCAAAATGTTTATGCCTTTTTGTATTCTTTATTTCCGAATATCCAAAATCCCCTATAATTTAATGTTAATATCACTCGATGTACCTAAATGTTCAATTTTGAGTTTCCAAGTTTATCCGAGTTTCGAAAGGTCCTTCTGAAGGTGAGATTCTTTTTATAAAAAAAAACCTTAAACTAGAATATAAATTATATTCACTCTTTTCTCGAGAAACACTAACAATGTAGCGGGCTTGCCCGATACGATAAAATTCGTTTTCGGTTTAACTGACATCCCAAAAACTAGGCCTAAGGCACGCCGCTATTAAATATTTTAAAATATTCCATATTATAATTTTGGCCCACAACAGTACTACTTGCAAGGAAATACTCCCAACGCGGGTCTGCAAATCTTTATGAGCTTCGGATATATGGTCGAGAATTTAATTTTTTCAGTTTCCCAATTTCATATCAAAAATGGCTCAATTTTTCGTTTTTTCGGCTTATTTTATATTTGTTCCAAAGCAACTATAGGAAAATTTGGTGGCAAATGAAAGATTTTTAAGAGGCCTATTTACCGATGTATAAAACATGCTTGAACAAGCTTATTTATATATGGCATAAACCAAAAAATCTAAATTTTTAAAATTCATGAATATTAATATATTTTGATAAAAGTTTGTACACCGACTAATATGTAATTGTTTTTATTATTTTATTTTTTATTTAATCTCTTTGACAGGTCGCCATTAATATTTGATACTGAAAATGGTACTGGAGCTATTAACTCAACAATACCAGGGAGTGATAATGATAGAGATGCTCAGCATTCAATGAGAACTGGTAATGGTGTTGTAACAACTTTGGCGCCAGGTTCTGAGAGTGGTCAATCTAATCAGTCAGATTTAGAAGAACTGCAACAATTCGATAAAGGAAAAATGTAAATAACTCAAATAAAAAAATTAATTTTTTTTAAAATGAATTACTGTTAATTTTATTTTTATATGCATATTTTAGGATCAAACAAATGTCCCGCACAGCTGACCATTTAAAATCACAAGATTTTCAGGTCTGCATAACCATAATAGAAGCCCGCCAATTGCCTGGTTTAAATATGGATCCTGTTGTTTGTATACAAATCGGAGATCAAAAGAAATATACAAGTGTTAAGGAGAGTACAAATTGTCCTTATTACAACGAAGTAAGTTTAATTTATTTTAATTTTTTTTTTATAACAATTAAAACAAATAATTCATAATTTTTTTTTTTTTTTTTTGTTAATACTCCCAACAGTATTTTGTTTTTGATTTTCATATGCCTCCAGTTATGTTGTTTGACAAAATCATTACTTTATCGGTAAGTTATGAACACCACAATGTCATTTAATTAATACCTAATTTCATGGTACTAACTAAATTCAATCAATATTTAGTATAAACAACTATAGCAATTAGGCTCATATTTATACTTAAAAAAATTTTTAATTTATACAATTTTTACCACATGATTCATGTGTGAAAATTTACTTTACAAATAATATATAAATTTTGAAAAATGTTGTTGTATAAATGAATATTAATTTGTATTTATGTCAACGTATTTTTAATTACGAATTATCGGGCGCTAAATATATAGAATAAATAACTAATATGATAAATTATAAATTAACGACAAAGGTGATAAAGCATATTTAATATAAAAAAATAATAAATTATATTGCCACTATATTTATGCCCACTAAACAATTACACTAGTTTAAAAAATATTTATATTTTTCTATGCACTAAGTGTGCCTATTAATATATTTTGCCCAGTTTAAATCAAAAATAATATTTTAAGTTTTTTATAATTTGCTTTTAGTTTATTTTTATTTAAGTTATTTTTTTTTTTTTTTTTTTTTTGTTTGAGATTAAAATGATATAAATGAGAAACGAACCACATGAATATTTTTTTTAATCGGTTTGGTAGTTTAGTATACTGCGCAAAAATATATTAAAACATATAACTGAATTTTGCAAATTTCTCAAAATTCTTTCAGTTTTCTAAAAAATTTAAAACATAGAAGTCATTTAGAAGTCGTTTGTGTTTAGCACAGAATCCATATTCCAGTGAATAACACACGGTATACGAGTACGTTACAAAGATACGAAGTTATGGTCAACTATGTTAAATAAGATATGGAAATTTCATACTAAATTCTGGATCAATTTCTTTTGATTGAGATAATATCTAAACTACATCTCTCGCATTCAAAACCTGCTATAGCACAAATTTTAAAGTCTAATTGATCGCTTTATTGAGACGAAATATACGCAAAGAAAAAACATGGTTGGGATGATCATATTCGAAGAGCATCAAATATATTTTTGGGTTTATGATTGCGACAATCATGTTGTTACATAGTTGGCACAATCATACGCTTACCTTATTTTTATCATAATATAGTCAATAAATTATCACACTATGATTGTAAAATTCTCGCAATATTATCATATTATAGTCCTGCATATTACCATATTATTTTCCTATATACCCTATAATATTTTCCCAGTATTCTGCTGAAGCCGGATTAAAATTTCACGATACATCCAAAAATCATCATAATATGTTCCTTATGATCATAACATTTTCTTGATGATCATAATATATTCCCAGTGATCATATTATTGTCCTGTCGAAAATTTTGTGATCACTCAGAATCATATTATGATAACTAGGAACATATTATTATTATTTTGTGCACTCTTTATATTTTCTTCAATTTTGTACATTTTTTCAATGTGATTTTCGTACAAAACAAAGCTGTAGCGCTCCTTATTATGGAGTACAAAAATTAAATAAAAAACACTTTTTTATCACTTTTTACTTATTTTATAACACTGAGCACTTTAAAGTACAATCTAATTTGAAGGTTCCTGGTTAGACCGAATTCTTTCTTCTACAAATAATGTCATTATTAAAATGAATATCAGTAAGTTGTTTTCTATTTTTTTTTTTTTTGTTTAATGTGTGTTATTTTCTTTGATTGCGTCTTATAACTTCTTTTCACAAAATCTCAAACAAGAATGACGCTAACTGATCGATGACGCTCATAAAAAATATACTGACCATCTTATAGTTGTCGAAAACATACCAATGATTGTGAACATGATATCTCTCAGTACAAATAATAATATGACTGTAATTCGAAGAGAGGAATATGATTGTCCGGATAATATGTGATTTTAGCCGAGAGAAAAATATGATAAACGAAAAAAGGAGAAATTTTAACTATAAAATGATTATAGACGACCATATAACTTGTAAAGTAGGATTAATACATTAATAATATGATTGCAATAACCATGTATGGCACTAGGGACCATAGTTCTTTAGCCGTGATCATATTGCAACCATATATTTTCTCTGCGTGTAGCACAATAAAAGTTGAACACAAATCAAGAAACCTAACAATGAAATAATTTCGTAGGTTTGAGGTTAAGAAGAAGAATAAACCTTCCTCAAAAGTTATAAACACATTAAATTTGCAAATCAGACTAGATCTTGTTTCTGCCTTTTTATGGTCAGGCTTCATCAGTGATCTTCCAATAAATTGTATTATTGTTCATATTTTTATTGTCAGATTGTCTCTATATGAATAATTTCAGTGATCAAACAGACATATACAAACATTCTACTTCATTCTACCTTTTCACAAATATTGCCAGATTGACGTATGGTTTGTACGTACAAGTGCAGGCAATTTGTGTATATTGGAGACGGACAGCCAACAGGGCATTTTTATTTTTTATAGTAAAGTGATGTTTTTCCAAACGCGTCGCTTTCATTAATGGAATTAAATGTGCTAAAATTCCAAACGTATTTTACAAATTGTGAAAAATAATCTGTTGTAGGCATAACCCTATTGTGCAAGTGACTTGCAAATAGACTTGAGTTTGTTCAAGTCAACTTACTCGCCACACATCATCCAAGTAAATTGTGCAATATTCATTTTAATTTACACGTAGCAGCAGAAACATGTAGCGCATTGTTATTGCTATGAGCAATATCAGTTTTTAAAAGCTTTGTATTACACTTCACGCAGGCCAAAATACCTGAAATTTACGTTTATTCATAGTTTTAATTATTTTTATCCGTATTTATGATGTTCACTAGGGTTATGATTTTTTTTTTTAAATATCAAATTTTACATGCCCTAGCCAAAAAGGCCATAAAAAATATTTTTCGCTGCTGTCAAAAAAGTTCCCTTACCAAAAGTGTTGAAATTTGATCTATATGGTTTTAGTTTAATTAAAATATTTCTCCGAAGTTTTAAACAAATGAGACTCAAACGATGATTACTAAAAGCTATTTATGGTAAAAATTATGAAACTTTTTGGGGGGACCTGTGGATATGTTTTTTATCGTTTACAATAATTTTTGTAATAATTCGTTATATCAAATAAACAAAATCCCGAGCAAAAATTATTTTTAGAAATTGTATTTGGTGCGGAAGGTTTTTTGGCCGAAATGAACCGCAAACACGATTTTTATTATTAATTTAGTATTGCCTATCATGTGGTGATAAGTAAAATTTTTATTAAAAATGAGTCATAAGCCTAATATTCACTCTTCAAAAATTCATATTAATAAAGTGTTTGCAACCGTTATATAGGACAATCGTAATTGATATTAGAATTAATTACTAAAGACTTTTTCTAAAGTTCATTTACAGGAAGAAGAAGAATAAAATATTTTTGTTGAAAAATTTAACAAATTTAACAAGGGAATCACCAGACTGCCGTAGTTAATTTTGATTAAATCAGTTTTTCTTACTACTAATCAATATAATGTGTCCTTAATTAAAAAAAATCGGACAGCTTATTTTGAGTCTTTGAGGATACCGTCAGCACCGTAAGACGTGTGTTGACGGTATCCTGTGAGTCCTGGTGCAAAACTAATACCTCATTTTGTTATGAGCAATAATATATGCCAGTAGTGCGATTCTATAACTTTTTTACGACTAAAATCGCTAGTTAGATTGTCAAAATTCGATAATTACTTGCAGTTGTCGTTAAAACTGATTCCGTAACTTTTTCTACCGAATTTTCTCATTAAATAATATTGTTAACTTCCGACAATTACACAGCTCTACAAAATAAGACAATATTTATAAGTTGCGCAACTTTGCAGTACATTTAGAATATTTGGTGGATGATGATTTCGAATCCGCAACTAGTTTGTTAAAATTGGGTCTAGATTTTGTACAATTCGCGATTTTGCATTTTTAAAATTATTTTATTTTTTTTTTAAATATATTTTTGCTTATTATACTTGAAATTTTAAACCGAATAAAAAAGAAAGTTAACAAACTTTATTTCATATTTTATTGTTAGTATACTGATACTTGTTAGTATACTGATAGGCACATTTATGGTTCTTGGTCGTAGATATGGTAAAAAAGAAAGAAACTAATCCATTAAGAGAAATTTAATGCGATTTTATTGTTTATCAGTCTAGAATGCAGAAACAAAGATATTAGCATACAGTAGGTAAAATTGCTGCAGGCTAGTGTTATTAATAATTATTCTTATTATAGTTATATTTACCATGAATACTGTCATATTGAAATAATTATGCTTTAATTATTATTATTAAAATGATAATATTGTTGAACATTTTTATACATAATTTACATTAAACATGTCATTGTTGTCATTTCATATTGCAATTAAAACAATACACAGTATAATTGAAATAAAATAATGGTAACAGTCTTACATATTTTCCAACAATTTAAGTAACCAGTTGCTGATGACAAGAGTAAAACAAATAGAAATTAATGGAAAGTTAAAAATTCAATGAAATCTCATAAAAAAATTTCCTAAAACGAGTTTCATTTTGATTTAATTGTAAGGTTTAAAATTTACCCCTTAAAGGTGAAAAAATACTGAAAAAGATCTAACGTAATACTAAAATTTTCCAAAATGGTGGAAGAGGGTTTACAGATAAGCATATCGCTAGCGTAGTGTGAAAATGCCTAAATTCACAATTTTTAAAAATTAAAATTTTATTGCCATATAAAAAAATGTATAAAAATATAGATTTACGGGGAAAATTGTAATTCTTGTTACACATAGTACTGTATAACGCTGCTATGTCCACTTTCTCAAAAGAAAATTTGCAAACTTCAATTCTGTGACTTACGCGGTTATTGCTGAAAACCACAGATATTTGTTTAACTTAAGGTAGAAGTACAATAATTTGCATATTGGATTCAAGAAGAAAAGATATAGAATGATACGAAAAATATGGAATACTCTAACATAGTGAATCAACCTTTATTTGTATAAAATTATTCTGTGTAAATAACTAATTGTATAAGGACGGATGCGTAGTTTTTTTTTATCTACTCTTGACATGAAATAAATCTTAAGATTAATAGAATAAAGTTGCTGCTTAAATATTTATTGTGTACAGAACAAAAGAAAATGTATATAATAGGCAGTTAACTCTATGTATTTATATTTAAATGCAATAAAACATTAAAAATAAAGACATAAACATAAATATAAAAAATAAAAAGCTACAAGGAGTGTGTAATTAAGAAATTAAAGATTCTACCTATCGTTTGGTAATTAAATAATTTGTTTAAACAAAACCATAATCTAGACAATTGAATATTACTCAGATGAACTAACTTCCTAAAGGTTAAAAGTGCGCTGAATCCATCAATTATATCAGGTTTCCGAGATATCATAAAATTTAAAAAATCGGGGTTGTAATAATATTGCGAATTCAGATTTATTTAAAAAATTTGTTATGTGTTTTGAAAGTTTTATATTTGAAAGCCCTAATTTTTTCTTCAAAAAGGCATTTCATTTTTTTTTTAGTTTTAACTACACTCTAAAAAAATGCTTGTAAATTTACTACTATAAAATGGGTAAAATTTTGTTTAATTTTACGAAAATTCGGTAAATATAAACAAAAAATGCGTAAACTTTTTTCATATACACTTCCATACACAATAATACACACACAAAGTATTTTTAGACATTATGTGTTAATAAATAAACACATTGTGCCTAAAATTACTGTTGTTTTGTTAAATAAAATTTTTAAGCACAAAGTTGGTAAATATACTATCCTATAATAGTAATAAATACTCTGACATTTCAAATTGGAAAAAATTGAAAAAAAAATATAAATAATAAAAAGAAAAAGCGAAAACGGATTATTTTTTGTGAATTACAATATTTTCACAAACACATTAGAGTCTGGAAATAGCAACATAAGCATGAAATTGTTTTTGGTAATTATTGTTAACGCATGTGGTAGTCTAAGCCTCATTTCAAAATTGAAAACGCCGAAAGAGAGATACGGGCTACGCAGGAACAACTGGGTGCAATGACTCCTGCTCAACAAAATGCCTTCTTTGCAAGGGAGGCAGTCAACCAACAACCGTCAACAATAACGAGAGAATACGCCGTAAGAGAGATACGGCCTAGGCAAAACAACTGGGTGCAATGACTCCTGCTCAACAAAGTCAGTATTCATTGAGTACTGTCTAACTTGTAAAGAAAGCATTTCGTTGAGCAGGAGTCATTGCACTCAGTTGTTCCTGCGTAGGCCATATCTCTCTTAAGACGTTTTCTGCCGTTATTGTTGACGGTTACTGCCTCCCTTTCAAAGAAGGCATTTTGTTGAGCAGGAGTCATTGCACCCATTCAATAGTTATAACAAAATTTTATATGAATTTTATACAAATGGCTTAAGATCCCAAAACGACTAATTGGGACATAAACGATTATGAGAGAGGGACTCGGATATTATTATTAATAAAATACGTACCAAAAATTAATTTGTTATTTTATTTAAAAAAAAATGTTTGGGTGATGCTTGAAGTTAGCACAACTGTTGTAAATGTACACATTTTGTTGGATTTTTACGCACTTTCTGTGGATTTTTGCGCATTTTTTGTGTATTTTTACACGTGAAACGTCCTTTTTTTATACACAAATTTAGTAAATTAACACACTAATTTCAAAATTTCATTTAATTTTTACGCACTTTCAATGTAAAATTACAAATTATTTGTGCACCAACTTAAACACAATGTGCGTATTTTTTTTCGATTACGCACATAGAGTAAATATACCCAATTTATAGTAGGAGTTCAGTTTCCTACTATAAGTTGGGTAAATTTCAACAGAATTTAATTAGAGTGTATAGTAAGTTGTCATGAATTTTACCTTTTTGAAAGAAAAACTATGGCTTTCAAATGTTAACAAATTGGCTTTATGATAGATTCCAAAGATGGTTAAAAATCATGTTTTTTTCATTTGTAGGGAAAATGAATTTCAACGAACAATTTCTCCGAAAAGGAATAAGATATTTGAAAGGTTAAATATGAACTTTGAAGGTAGGAAGGTATATTTCATAACAAATTTTATTTGTTATTATTATTTTTATTGTTTTATTAAGCGATACTATTATAGTGAAAACACAGTGTTTTAACCGATATTTTCAGAACGATATTTGATATACTAGCGCAGTAAAAACCATAAGAATAAAAGTTTGGCTATAAGCACAAATAAAAAAAATTGGATTATCGGATACCACATAATTCTTCTTTAAAAATCTGGAAAAAATCATAAAACAAAAATACAAAGAGGTTCCTAAAAATTGCGTATTATTTTTTTTAACTCTTAATTATTCATGTAGATTTTATTTAAGAGAACAAACCAAGAATATAAATCAAAAAATCTGGATCCATTGAAGAATATCTGCAAGTTAATATTTCGATTTGCGTTGAAAATATTTCCACTAAAAGGCACAGTGTGATAAAATATGGGAAAATCTTATTTGGGTCTTTGGTCATATCAATTTCCATTGAAAACTTCCCACGATTTCTTAATGCAGGCGAATACGGGTTAAACTTTTTCTTTAGATATCTAAAGAAAACCTACTGTAGAGAATTTCTAAGGTCAGATTAGTATTCAACGCACGTCAAACCTTTAGAGAAGTATACTCTAGTCTCAAGATTTAAGTTTTTTTTTTTTTTATTTTCTCGGCCTGTATTATTTAAGCAATCTAAGCTAAACTAATACTAATTTAAAATTGTAGATTTTATTTATTTTGTATTAACTCTAAATTCACGGTAATTGCTTTCTTTACAAAAAGGTTTTGCAATCGAGGAAATTTTTACGCACCGGCACTTTAGTGGGTTCTTTTAAAATCGACTTATCAACCGTTTATGACGCACAGGGTATACATGAATTACTTAAGACATTTCTTATAACTACTTTCAAATAATATTTATTCACGTGTTAACTGTTGACTTGAGTTTTATGTTTTATATTTCTGTCTTAAATTTTAAACAATAAAATCAGTCTTGTCTAAACTTTTATTTTTTTAGATTTGTTTAAAAGAATTTTAGAACTCTCTAAATATTTTCTATTATTTTATTTAAAAAAATATTCTAACAGAAATTTGGATGAGAATTTTAAAAATGATCCTTAGTTTAAAGTCTTTTAGATTTTAATAAAAAATCTTATAAAATATGCCACGAAAATTGCAACTAAAATTCTTAAAATTCTCTTTAATTAAACACAAGATTATAACTTATCCCACAATAGTAAAAGTACTCAAGTAAATTGCATTATAATTAAAATAAATTTCTTTTACACACACCATTAAAAACAAATAATAACAAAAAAGTTTTGGACAAAGCTGATTGGAATATTTTACCAACTTTTGTATTCATGCATTTGTATTGCTTTCTATTCTTGCTGATGTTAGTTAAATTTGATATGTGCAAAAATGTTTAAAACCCCTAAACAAAAGTACAAACTTTTCTTTTAAATGTGTTTTTCTGTTTTTTATTATTTTAATGAATGAAATTTTCATATATTTAATCTTCTTTACATTTCTATTCTTTTTCCCTTTTTCTATACTCCTTCTCATCAAATATTCTGTTTATAAATTTCTTTATACAAAAACAAAAAACAAACAAAAAAAACTTGTTTATACGCTACATTAAACACAAAATATTGTCAAATACCATGTCAAAATTATAATCACCATTGTCTGTAACTTATTGTTCATAATACATATTTCTAAAATAAAAAAAAGGTCTTACAAAGTCGTAGTGTCTTTAGTCGTAATAAATTGATTGGTAATTTTAAATTGGATGTAGCAACTGTTTGGAACCATCAAGGTAATCATCATCAAGAATAAGGACAAAATTTAAATTGAAAAATTCGAAAAGTTACCATTTTCACAGTCTATGTATCCACTTTATTTAAGTTAAAAAAAAAAGTCATATGAATTTTTTAGTACATGTGATTGACGTATGAGTGATATTAATTTTTTTTGTCTACATAACACTCATACGCCACATGGGTTTTAATATTCCCTTGTTTTACAGTCGGGTACGAAAGAGAAACAATAAAATATTCTTTTGAAGTCACTACAGTCATATTTGTTTGCTAAATTTCCAGATGTAGCCTAAAAATCCATCCATTATATTAACTAAAAAAAACCTTTAATGGCAATATAAGTGTCACACTTGGTTACGAGTAATGATACGCGTTGTATTTGCGATGGATGATAGGAATACAGAGCGAAAAATTAAAATGGGAATGTATATCATATAGACAGGCTTTATTGCGAATATCGTTTGATAGTCAGAGCTGGAAAAAAAAATATTCTTTTTTGAATAGACTCGCACAGAATTTGCTTAATTTTACGAATCAGTGAATAACTCATAATTACATTAATACAATGAAATGAATTTGAATAAAGTCATATATTATTTATTTAAATTTATATTGACTCAATTTAGATTCGATTGAATTATTTATTTTATGATTTGATTTGCGAACTGAAAGTCACGACAAACACATCTGATATTTCTATGCAAATAATCAACAAAAATCAAATTGATTCCTTTAACAAAATCTTTATTAGCAATAGTAGGAAATAGTTCAGTCAATGATTCAAATTGAATCGTATTTAAAAAACGAACTAAGAAATAATAATTTTAAACGTGTATTGATAGTGTTTGGAAATTAATATTGAATCAATATACTTCGAAATATAAATCACATAATCATACTTCCAAATTTAGATCTAATACTTTTTGAAAAGCACAACTAATGAAAATTGCGACGTATGCAATTATACTTTTTAACGAGTATCGATTTATAGAAATAGAAAATAGATTAAACATTAATAACAATTAGTAAATGAGCATATTCCTTTATTACATTAATAGATGATTTGTTGAAGTATTAATATGAAATCTGTGTGAAAATATTTATGAAATATTTACTGGCAAATAAATATTGATGGGTCATGTCTCTAAATCTAAGCGAGGTAGTGAAGAAATGTTTTCACTGCCCAGCAAAATTTTAGTAATAAGTGCTCGTTACGAGTATCTAACGAATAAGCAGCAGAACTAGGATTCAATAAAAAATAATTATAACTATTATTTTAAGTTCTGCATTAAAATATACAAAAATTGCTTTCGGACTTTCTGTATTTTCATATATTTAGTTAGAATATTGCTCTACCTCAACTTCAAATCCTAATATGATATTGCCATAAGTATTAGATTTTATTTGTTATTTCAAAAAGGTTGAACATTTTCATTGTTTCGTGGGCATTACTCATCAGTTGTCCGCAATAAAAAAATAATAAGAACATAAGATTCGGCCTCTAAAAAAATACGAGTACAATATTTGTTCTCCTCTATCACATATCCGGATCTCATTGCGATCCGAGGGAACCCATTAAGATATCTGTCTTATAAGTCAAAAGAGCTTGTAAGCCGGCAAAATTTTTCTTAATTGCTTATCTTTTGCAGTTTAAAAAAGGACCAAACAAGGCAGAAAATTGAATTTACTTATTTAAAAAATATTAGGAACAATTATATTGAGACAGTTTTTATCTCTCGTGTTTTTATCTCTCCTGTGAGTTTTTGACCGGGCTACCCCCTGGAAATGTTTATTTGGATGTAGAACTACATCCCCCAAAAAATTAGGATAATCGGATATCGGGAAGACGTGCCGCATCAACGCTGAAGTTTGGAACACGGATTACAAAGCTGCTATTCTGATTGTTTGGTCAGAATAGCAGCTACTATTTGTAATTTGTATTATACCGTTTTCTTTTATATTTGTAAATTAACGCCTTTAAAGTACTGGACCATTCAAGTACTTTTATTTGTAATCGATTACTTTTTTTGTTGATCTACACTAATTGTTTTCTTCTTTGCTTTAAATTATAACTGCCATCATCCAAATCCAAAACATGTACATATTTAGCTTTAGTTTTTGCAAATAAAACCCTGAAACATCAGTGCTTTTAGAAACTGAAACAATAAACAAGAAACCACTGCGTTTTATTTTCGTCATCGAACAATGACTTTTTGTGCATTTTATCGAAAACATTAATATTTTAAAACTAATTCGAATAAAAACATTACAGAATAGTAATTTTTGGTGAATTCTGTTTGTAATAATGCAATAAAAACTTAAATCGGTTAAAAAACAGCCGAATTATTACAAGTGGGGATTCCCCACTGAATTAAAGTGACATAATTTGGCTTTGTACTGAAAAGCTTTAACAAAGTTCACCAACTATTCATCATCTGGCGCACAACAACTACAACATTTTACGCAATTACAATGTTGCCATATCTGAAGCCCTTCATATTTTGCCGGTTCTTATCTTTTCTCTATTCCTTTTCTACAGAGAGCAACTTGTTAATTAATAGGAAGGATTTTCTGGGTATTTCTTCTCTTAGAAAAAAAGTTTTGTTGGAAATATCAACGAAATTTTGTTTATTTGAAACAGAGACTATTAATTATAGAGATAGGAAATCAAAACCTAAACTACTCACTGATAGAGGGCGCTGATATTTAGTATTACCTGAGCAACTATTTAGTATCAGCTGAGCCTATATTTAAAAACTCAAAAAGTGCTGAAAACTGTTCAAAATAAGGAAAAAACAAACATGGAATATACTCAAATAATAAAATTTGAAATATTTGTTTATATTTTTTCCTTTGTTATTTCTTATTATTTAAATTTAAATAAAAAAAAGAAAATTGTCAATTTTTTTTACAAAGTGACATCTAGTGATAACGATTTTTTTATAACTTATTTTTTTGGTGATGCCATACCCCTGATTTGAAAGGCCTATCAATCAGAGACTATTATATATAGAGATAGGATATCAAAACTTACACTACTCACCGATAGAGGGCGCTGAAATTTAATATTACCTGGGCAACTATTTAGTATCAGTTTAGTATCAGCTTAGCCTTTATTTAATAACTCAAAAACTGCTGAAAACTGCTTAAAATAAGGAAAAACAAGCGAGGAATATATTCAAATAATAAAATTTGATATATCCGTTTGTTTTTTTGCTTTGTTGTTTGTTATTATTTAAATTTAAATAAAAAAATAAAATTGTCAATTTTTTGAACAAAGTCTAGTCTAGTGACAACAATATTTTTATAACTTATTTTTTTTGGTGATGGCATACCCCTGCTATCAATGACATTATGTGTGAAATATGACATCCTTTAAATAGCACAGCAACGGCTTCGCGGTGTGGTGCCCCATCAAGGGTTACAGTTTTCGAAGAGCCTTGCGCATTAATAACGCTGAATTTGAAGGATGCACAGATCATGTTAACTTTGAGGGCACCGGTCTTTTATGGTTTATTGAACTCCAACTTAAGAAAAATCCAAAAAAAGGAAAAACTCCAACGTACTCAAATCATACGATATCGATGGCAAAGTTTCCCCGCTCAGAAAACGTTACTAAAAATTAATTAAAAAACTGCTGAAACAAGAAGATTTTTTTGCTAAATACTAGTAAAATAAGAACAGTAAAATTAAAACTTTTAAATCTACAGAATTTTAGTTGTATTAAATTTAATTTTTAATTAATTAAAAGGAATAAATTGTACTGTAAAATCTGCAGAAAATTCTTATATCTACAAAATTGTTCTAATTTTAAACAAAATTTAGTTGAATGCAAATAGCAGTCTATCCAGCCAAAATTAGCAGAAATATTTGGTAAAAAAAAATGTAAACTGCTGTTTTTAAAACGCTCAATTTAAACGCATTTAAAATAAATCAAAAAAAAATTTTGAATTTTTTTTTTTTTAGGCTCTTACTAATTATTTAGCAAAAAATTTTTTAACTCAACTATAACTAAAATTCTGTACATTTAACAGTTCTATTTCTGCCGTTACTATGTTAAGGGTGAATACACCAAAATTGCAACACTTTGGAAAACTTATAACTTACTCAAAACAATTTATATATTTTGAAATTCAAATACCCTGAGTAGGCCATGACCTAGATTTCATGTATGAGAAATTTCATTGGAATTTGACTTTTAGTTTTGTCAAAAATGACCGCCGAGTTAGACGCGAGGCAAAGTATTTTGCACAAATACATAAAAAATCCGAAAAATTTAAAAGTGCACCACCTGACAGTTTCCAGGGTTTTAAATCGCTATAGAGAAGGTCTGGCAATTGCTAGAAAGCCTGGTAGTGGAGGTGAGCATGACCAAAGTGATACAAATAGTGCTCGAAAGGTACTCAGGGCATTTTCGCAAGTTCCTACAATTTCGTCACGTTCTGTTGCAAAATCAGTACGTAAATCCCAGTCTTTCGTACAAAAGGTAAAGCGGCAAGCTTCACTGAGAAGTTTTAAAGCTCAAACAGCACTAGATCGAGACGCAAAGCATTGTCATGGACGACGAAACCTACTGCTTTCAAAATTTCAAATATATTGCTGGCGAAGATTTTTATACTGCTGCAAGTCATAAAGATGCTCCTAAAAGCTGTAAATCCAAAATGAAATTCAAGTTTCCAAAATAAATACATGGTTTTGCAAACAATTTGCTCCCGTGGTCGTAAAAGCAGCCCTTTCGTCACATCTGGAACAATGAAAGCTCATATTTATCGGTATGAGTACCTCAAAAAGCGTCTTCTGCCATTTATTAAGAGTCACGTCACCAAACCACTGTTCTGGCCGGACCTGTTAAGCTGCCACCATACCAAGGATACATTGCAGTGGTACAATGCAAATAAATAGATTTTGTACCTCGCGACTGCAACCCACCCAATAGCCCAGAGCTACGCCCTATTGAGGAATATTGGTCAATAGTGAAGGGACAGGTGAGCTGGTAAAAGATACTGCAAAATTCAAAACCAAGGGGTTGTCGGCGTCGCGAAAAGTCGATGATGCACTCGTGCAAAAGATGATGGCACGTGTGCAACGAAAAATCCGATCAGTTGCATATGGAAAAAATAATATCAATTTAATGGCTTTACAATCTGGTAGTCATAATTAATATTAAGTTTCATGGATCTTTTCTGACCCCAGGCTACTAAGGGTTACAATTTTTTTAAACAAATGTAAAGATAATTATAATCTAACAAATTTAAGTGTTGTTTTTCCGAAAACTGTGTAAAATTTGATGAAAACATTCAAATTTTGTTTAATTTTTGACAAAATGAGCAATTTTTGTAAAATGTCCTGGAAAGCAGGCGCTCCAAACACAAACTCGAATTATTATTTTTCCAATTTATTTTTTTTCTTTAATATCAACTATTATGTGGTACAAATAGCAATCGTCATCTCCAAATTAGGCATTTTAAAAAATCTTTAAAATTAATTTAAAAAAAACACGTTTTTGCAGTTTTATCAAATTCGTGGGTCATTTTAGATTCCAGGCTAAAGTGGGTTAATGATATCCGATGAAATCAAAGTGCCATGTCTGAATCATTTTGACTGTATTAAATGAATAATAGAATAAAAAATATTTTTTTTTCGAAATTTCGAATTTTGGGAATTTTTAATAGTAATACCCCTTCAGAAAAACGTGTAAGTCCACACAATGTAATCGATTTCGTGTACTTCACATTGTGCGTACTTACGATATGGGATACTTGTGTATAACAATTGTATCTGAAACTAAAAATATTTGAAATCTTTCAAAAATTTTGTCTAACTTACATGCCACTGTACTTGTGTGTACTTACGAAGTATACTTGTGTGTCCACACAAGTATAGTGGCTGGTAAGTTAGACGAAATTTATGGAAAATTTCAAATATTTGAAATTTCATATACAATTGTTATACACAAGTATCCCAAATCGTAAGTACACACAATGTGAAGTACACGAAATCGATTACATTGTGTGGACTTACACGTTTTTCTAAAGGGATACTTTTTTCCCAAAATGGGCCATTTTCGTCCGACTTTAACGTTTAAACGGGTTAACGTTTTCCAAAAAAAAAATCGATTTCTTCGATTTGGGACCATTTCCAATAAAACTGGGGGGTGTAATGAACGAAAATCGACAAATCGCTAAGGGACAGTCTAATGAGTACATTCCCATTTTATATCACTTTAATTTTAAAAGATCGAGCCTAAAACTGTTAACTGGTTGCTTTTTAAGAGAGTGAGAGCCCAAAAACTTTAAGTAGCCCATTTGTGACACTGGCACATTTTAATTTTGATTTTTCTGGCTTCATAAATTTTGAGCAGTGCGTTTTGTCTACACATGCTTTGAGGTTTTTAATAAAATTATAAATTTTCGGTTCTTTCGTTAGCTTTTCCAAAACTGATTACAAGAATAAATTTTTCTGAATAAAGTAGTTCTACAAAACATGTATTATGACTTTTTTATTTGGAAATAAATACGAGTATCAAGTAAATAAAAATACAAATATTTCCTTTCTTCTAATGGCACTTTATATTTTTTTCAAAAACATCTCCTATTATCTTCTAATTTTTATGGAATTTTTAAAAATATTTGCATGAAATTATAAATAAAAATACAAATTTCAAAGCACTACATATAAGAAATTAACAAAAATTTTAATCTTCAAACTAGATCATCAGTTTTATCATAAATGGGCGTTATTAACGGATCCAGATGATTTTTATAGTGGTCCAAAGGGTTATCTAAAATGTGATATAGGTATCATAGGTAAAGGTGATACCGTAAAAGTGCCACAAAAATCTGAAAAAGATCCAGATGATATTGAAGCGTAAGTTTTTTATTTATGTTTTAAACTAAACTGCAATTTAATCCTTTTTCTATTAGAAATCTTTTGTTACCGGATGGTGTACCCATTGAAAGGCAACGAGCTAAATTTATAGTGAAAATCTATAGAGCTGATGGTTTACCCAGAATGAATTCCTCCATAATGGCTAATGTTAAGAAGGCATTGACAGGAGAATCTAAAGATTTAGTTAGTCCTTATGTACAGGTATCATTTGCCGGTTTATCTGGAAAAACTACAGTTAAGAAAAATGCCTACGCTCCAGTGTGGAATGAACAATTAGTATTTACAGAAATGTTTCCGCCACTGTGTCAAAGAATAAAAGTAAATTTAACAAAATATCAAAATCCTAATTACATAGTAAATTCCTTAAATTTCAGATACAATTACGTGATGCTGATCCTATGAAACCTTCCATTATCGGTACTCACTACATTGATTTAAAACAGATCTCTAATGATGGTGAAAAAGGATTTCTACCTACCTTTGGCCCTTCATTTATTCATCTCTATGGTTCTACTCGTGACTATACTATTTTAGATCAACATTCTACTTTAAATACCGGTTTGGGTGAGGGAGTCAGCTACAGGGCACGGCTCTTAATAGCCATACGTACTGAAATTACCGATAACATCGAAATAACCACCGAAAAAAATGTTGAACTTGAACCCACCCACCTTATCTCAGAATCCTCGTATTCCCGCAATGAAGAATTCTTTTTGTTTGGTTCTATCGTGGAAGCCTCTATGATTGATAAGAAAATTAGTGATAAAACAGTATTCTTTGAATTGAGTATGGGTAATGCTGGCAACTCTATAGATGGTCATAATGAAAGTTTTGCTCTCGCCACAGAAGATGGCGAAGATAGTTGTTTATTGGAGTCTGTGGACACTACATCATTTAGTAGTACTACGAATGCTTGTAAGCCTATAAGTCATGATAAAAGTCATTATTATTTACCATATTGGGATTACAAACCCTGCATGGATGTTCGTTGTACTTTACCAGATTTAAGAGGACGAATGTATAATAGTAATATGTTGTCAAAAATGGCAGAAAAATTTGTAAGTTGATATTAAAAATAACAATAGTTTTTTTGTAATTAAAATTAGGAGCAGTTAAGTCAGTCACATAAGTTCCGAAAATTTTTGTTGGAGTTTTTTCCCAAGTAGAAGGATACTTGTATTACACTATAAGAACCCTACGGGGAATGAGGAGTCAATTGTCCTCCAAGGACCGACCTATCCCGTGACCGGTCAACCGAAGGCATATTACTAAATTAGTACAAATATAAACAAAAGAAAATGAATTTATTTTCTAAGTATTTTCTGATCCGTTATTTTCACTGTTGCTTTTAAAAAAACTTGACCGATACCGAAATAAAAAACAAAATTCGCGGCATATTTTAAAAATATTTTTTATTTATTTTACTCTTTTATTTATTTTTAACTTTATTTTTTCACGATTTGCTTATTTTAGCTCTTATTTTAAATTTTTATAATTTTTTGCTAAAAAATTTTAAGTTTTGTATTTTTAACGTTTTTAATGTTAAAGCTGTTTTAGTTTTAACAGTTGGTATTTCATTTAATTTTCTTTTTAACTTCAGGGCAATTTTTTAAATTTTTATTTATATCATCAGAGTTTTTGAGGTAATTTTCTAATATTTAATTGATTTTTTAATTTAATTACGGCCAATGCAAAAAACCAGTCAAGGACCTATCCCGTGACTGGTCAATCGGGGGCATACTGAAGGCACTTCCACTATATTTGTGTGTGTGTTATTTTTGTTTTCTTTTCTATTTTTTTCTTTTCCATTTTTTTTATTTGCTTCTAGTGTTTGTTTTTTCTTTTTCTTTGAATAGAAACGACAAATATATAACTTTACCATCAGCCAGCCATAACGCATAAGCAACAATAGCTCAGACGGTAGAGCGTTTGCCTTACAAGCAGGAGGTTGTGTTATCGAGCCCTACTTCGACGCCAAGTAGATTATTTTTTATTCTTAATTTTTTTATTAGTTTATTTGAAAAGCTATTTTTAGACACACCACCTTACTGTCACAAGATGTCTAAACTGTGGCAATTGGTCATTTCCAATGACAACGCCATGTTAAAGTGACGTATCTCTTTCAAACAAAAGGGCCGATCAAGGACCGGTCCCTGCCCCCTTGGGACCTATCCTGCGTGTCACTTTGGACCGGTCCCTTTCCCCGTAGGGAAATATTAGACTTTGGTAGATTCGCCACATTTTAGTTAAGCTGCTGTCGTAACCAAACCAAAAAAATTTATAAAAAATTCTGACGTGAGTAAATCACTTGTGATTAACGTGAATCGCGTACAATTTTGCTCACATGCCCATCTGCAACTAAGATACATACTTATTTAGGGGCCATTCAGCTTAAAAAGTTGTTTAAAAATTCCCTTAAACCTAAACCAGATAAACGCAGTGTCAACCACAGTGCGACGTTTTGTCGATAAAGCAAGTTTCTGTATTTTCTTTATTTCTCACTGCCGTGAAATTAGAATTTTTTTTAAATAAACAAGAGCTGTTTTTAAACCACATTCAATAAGAAATTTTTAAAAATATTGAAAAGTTTTCGCGAAATTCAAGAATAAAGTCCAAACCACATAGTGAAAGTGCCAGTGGAGAGTGGCAGTGCTGTCAAACTTTGTTCTTAAATTTCGCGAAAACGATTGAATATTTTTAAAAATTTCTAATTGCGTTTTGTTTAAGAACAGCTCTTGTTTATTTAGAGACTTTTCTAATTTCTTGGCAGTGACAAATAGAGAAGATACAAAAAACTGTTTTATCGACAAAACGTCGCACTTCGGTCGACACTGCATTTATCTGCTTTAGGCTTAAAGTTTGATAGCACTGCCACTGTTCAGTTCACTGGCACTTCTACAATCTGCTTTGGGCTTTAGTGTTATTAATTGTAAACTTAAAGATGCTCACAGTGCCAGTGCACTGCAGCAGTGCTGCCAAATTTGTTTATTGAATTTCGCGAAAACTATTCACTGTTTTAAAAAAGTTGTTATTGAGTTATTGAATTATTTGAAGGCAGTTTTTGTTTATTTAAAAACTTTTCTAATTTCTCGACAGTGAAAATTAAAAAAAATATATAAAAAACTGCTTTATCGGCAAAACATCGTACTGCGGTAAAATACTGAGCACACTGCATTTATCTGGTTTAAGCCTAAAAGATTAATCAGAACTGAGTCGACAACGACAACGACATGTGCTTTTTCATATATTTTGTATGGGAAGCAAAATGTCGCCATGTCGTCTGCCGATTTGTCGTCGTAATAGAATCTATTCTATTTTCGTGACGACACACTAACACACACTCAAAATATTTGTCAAAATGTTGCCATATTTTTAACTAATTAAGGGAACAGAGTTGCAGAAATTCGTACTGAAGTTGCAAAAATTCGTACTTTGTTTACAAAAAATTTATTTTTTTGACAGAAGAAATATAATTGAAAATAAAAATACATAATTTACCGCAAAAAAGCAAAATTAAATACAAAAAAATGTAAAACAACAAGAATTAATGCAAAAGCAATTGAATTGGTGAAGAATTGTAGCGAAACAAATACAAACATATTCTTTTTTTGCTTTCATTTTTTTCTAAACGTCAACAAATGTCGACGGTCGATTGTCGCTGAATTTAAATTTTCGCGACGAATTTTGCTGTCGTCGGTCGACAATCGACACAGTTGTGATTAACCTCTAAACCAGATAAAAGCAGGGCGACGTTTTGTCCATAAAGTAGTTTTTATTTTCTCTATTTGTCACTGCAGAGAAATTATAAAAGTTTCTAAATAAACAAGAGCTGTTTTTAAACAAAACGCAATACGAATTTTTTAAAAATATTAAATCGTTTTCGCGAAATTCAAGAACAAAGTTTGACAGCACTGCCACTGTCCACTGGCACTTTCACTATGTGGTTTGGTCTTTAGGCTTAAGTTGCAAAAAACTCACTATAGATCTCAAACCAGATAATGAAAGTAGCAGTGATCAGTGGCAGTGCTGCCAAACGTTGTTCTTGATTTTCGCGAAAACTATTCAATATTTCAAATTGTTTTTATTGAATTTAGTTTGAAGACAGCTCTTGTTTATTCAGAAAATTTTGTAATTCCTTGGCAGTGAAATATAAATAAAATACAAAAACCTGCTTTATCGACAAAAAGTTGCACTGCGGTAAAACACTGCCGTTTATCTGGTGTAGGCTTAAAACTGATCCTTTTTGTTAACCCTAAAATAATATTATCAAAATTGTTTCTTTTAATTAAGGAGGATGGTATAAATGAAACAAAACGTCTAATAGAAGATGAAGATACTAAAGCTGAGGTGCGACTACGAGCAACTTTAGAAGAATTAGCATCTGCTTGTATACGCTATCAAACCATAACTAAAACGAATGCTATTGGAGCTGGAAGTGGAAAAACCAAACTGGATAAGGAACGCATGAAACTATGTCAAAGAGAAATTGTAAAACTTTCAAATCCCATAAAACCCGTAGAATACTTATAATTTCATTAACATTTCAGGAAAGTCTGGGTAATTTGGCACGCAATCTACGGGCTCTGGTCACTAAAAGTTCTCTTAGGGAACGATTTAAGCAAGCGCAAACTTATATGGAAAAGTTGAAATTTTTAATAGATGATGTAAGTTGTGAGTAGATTAGGGTTTAGTTGAAATTTACTAATTTTAATTTTTATTTAGCCCCAACATTCTTTACCGGATATATTCTTATGGATGATAGCTAATGGTAAACGTTATGCCTATCATCGCATGTCGGCACGTGATTTAATATATTCCTTAACCGATGATGAATGTGGTGCACATTGTGGTAAAATTCAGACTTTATTTTTACGTTTACCGGGTAAACAGGCAACGGGACCAGCTAGTTGGTTTATTCAAGCCAAACTATCCATATATTTGTGGTTGGGTGTAATTAATCACAAGTCTCATTTCTTTGATGGTCTACCAATTGGTTATGATTTATCACATGAATTGAGAAATGCCGAAAGACCAGGAGCTATGGCTCCAAATAATATACATTATTTAGAGAAATCGGTAAGTAACTTGAATCTATTAGCTTCAAACTAACTTTTTGAAAAATATTTATAATTCTATTGCAGACCTTTCAATTGCGAGCTCATATATATCAAGCTCGTTCATTGATTGGCTCCGATGCATCTGGTCTCAGCGATCCTTACGCAACAGTTTATATAACGGAATTTGCTAAAACTACTCAAGTTATAGAAGAAACTCTAAGTCCTACTTGGGATGAACTATTAGTGTTCGATGAAATTCTGGTTTATGGTACTAAAGATGAGATTAAAAAAAATCCTCCCACTATTATTATAGAAATCTATGATCAAGATAAAGTTGGCAAATCCGAATTCATAGGAAGAGCTATAGCTCAGCCAAGAGTTAAACTTAGAGAAAATGCCTATATAACACCATGTTTGGAATGGTTTGATATAATACGTGGACCCGATAATGCAGGAGAATTATTGGCAGCCTTTGAAATGCTCGAAATAGGTTCAACTGATATGCCTCGATTAACTGAACCGAAAAACATCATGTCAGAAATCAAAACGGAACGTAATAGCATACCACAACAGAATACTATATTTCCCGTACCCAAAGAAGTACGTCCTCATTTGGCCAAATTTAGAATGGAGGTACTTTTCTGGGGCTTAAGAGATTTAAAAAGGGTCCACTTAATGTCTGTGGATAAACCACGTATTGATGTTGAATGTTCGGGTAAAATTTTAAGCTCCAATATTATACAAAATGCCAAAAAGAATCCCAATTTTCCGAATATGTTAAAATCTATTGAATTGGAATTGCCTTTGGAAGAGACATATGCTCCTCCCATAACCATAAGATGTGTCGATTGTAGATCTTTCGGTAGATACACTTTGGTGGGTACTCATCAGATAACTTCAATACATCGTTATTTGTATAAACCGCCACCAAAAGAAGATATAACGAAATATAGGACTATGGGTGGTCAAATTATATTATCTGCTCCATTTACTGACGAAAGTCTTAGCAATCTAGTCGATGGTTATGGCATGCAGCCAATGATGGATTCACTACAACAAGCCAATATGAAAGATTTTTATGGTAATCGTAGATCTTCATGTGATCAATTTACTTTATATGGTGCAGCATGTGTTACGAAAATGTAAGTTTCTGTTAAGTTAAAGAATTTAAAATGTAGTTTTAGTATTACACCCAAGAAAAAAAGTCAGTAAAGTCAGCAAAAAATGTTGATGTGTCAGCAAATTTTTAGTCAGGAGCGTTGGTAATTTCAACAAAGTTGGTAATTTCAGCAAAAGGTATTTGCTGAAAATCAGCGAACTGATTTTTACCGAAAAAAAAATAGTAATCTCAGCAAAAGTTTCGCTAACACTTAGTTGATTGCAAATGAAAAAAATCCTTGGTAAAATCACCAAATTTTTTGCTGAATATTAGTAGACTGAAAAAAAACTCAAAAAATTTGTAGAGAAATGTTACTTTAGTTAATTTATTTGCTGAAAATTTAAATATAGAAATTGTTGTTTTTTACTTTTAATTATCATTTCCGTTGTCTGTACTATATCCATTCACGCTGCGACATTTACATCCTGTCTATGTGGTTGTTGTCCACGCTATAAATGCGGTTATCAGCACAATTTTTGTAACAAAATGAATTAGTAAAACATTAGTTCAAAATTAGTTTAGTGCTAAAAAATACAACTAAAACTTTTGCTGAAAACGGAATTTCAGCAAAAAAAATTGCTGAAAACTAGTACACTTGATATACAAGACGTTTTACAAATTTTTCCACTAACTTA
Organism: Leucophora obtusa; assembly: GCA_949987735.1. Lineage (NCBI taxonomy): Eukaryota > Metazoa > Arthropoda > Insecta > Diptera > Anthomyiidae > Leucophora > Leucophora obtusa. The sequence goes on along the minus strand of OX465297.1, from coordinate 127,203,450 downwards.
TTTTTTTTGAGTGTAGCTTAACTTTTAAGATATTAAATCCCATGAAAATTTATCTTTAATATTTTTCTGCATTATAAAATCTTGCTCTAAAACAACTACAATTTGCAAACTTCAGTCAATTTCCCTGTGGGAAAACAGGGGTCAGTTGTGATGCGAGCACCTGTCCCGTGACTGGTGAAAACAGGACCGGTCTGAAGGAACTTATCCTGTGACCTGTCTCATGAATGTTGAAAACAAGACCGGTCTGGAAGGACCTGTCACATGACTAGTGAAAACAGGACCGGTCTGAAAGTACCTAACCCGTGACCTGTTCCGAAACCGGTGAAAACAGGACTGGTCTCAAAGTACCGGTACTGTGACTCGTGAAAAGAGTACCCGTCTGAAAGTACCTGCTCCGTAACAGGCTAAAATGGGATTGGACCAGGACATTCAAATGGTACAAATATTAGAGTTGTCAATTAAAAACAAAAGTGCGCCGTACACCCTCCAATATGAAGTATTTTTGCAAGGAAGTTTCAAAAAAAAATTTTTTTTTGCCGAACGTAGGGGTCGCTATTTTACATTTTTCGTTATATCTTTCGCATTTACAGTCTGATCTTAAAGTATGATACATCGATATTTTTCTCTCGAGGAGACCAGTGTTTTGCTATAAGGGCGATTGACTCCAAGTATCCCGTTCTGATAGTTACCCACCAGATCTCAGTTGCTACCCCCTAATGTACCACCCTAATATCAGAAAATTAAAAATCGCAAAAAATCATTAAACTTTTGCTAAGAAAGTTTTTCGATAAACCCAGTAGAAATTTTTTTTATATATTGGTTGCCGAACGTAGAGGTCGCCTTTTTTCATTTTTTCATTGGATTTTTCCTTTATAGCAAAACACTGGTCTCCTCGAGGCAAAAAAATCGATATATCACACTTTAAAATCCGACTTTAAATGCCGAAGCTAATACGAAAAACTGAAAAAGGCGACCCCTACGTTCGGCAAAAAATTTTTTTTGAAATCGCCTTCCAAAAATACTTCATATTGCAGGGTGTACATTAGACCGTATCTCTTTTTTTTTTGAGATACGGTCTAATGTACAGTAGGATGTCCCTGAAAATAACGATTAGTCGATTTTGGTTCATTACACCTCCCAGTTTTATTGGAAATGGTCCCAAATGAAAGAAATCCATTTTTTTTTGGAAAACGTTAATCCGTGCCCAAAGTTGGACGAAAATGTTCCCTTTTGGAAAAAAAGTGTATTCCCGAGTAAAAAAGAGTATATATAACATATATTTTTTAATATTAAAATATATGATAATATAAAATATTGTGTGCGACCTTATATGTTTTTATATGGTGATATATTAGAAATTTTTTTAGAAATTTTCTCATATGTAATCATATTAAATCATATATCAGTATTTGCTTTATTGCAAATTGTATATATAGGAATATATTATTGATAAAACCGTTCACAATTTTATATATAAATAGATACGAAAAATATTTTTAATTTTATTTTTTATATAACAATGTCGTCGGCTTGCCTGCAAGTAGTGTTATGTGTTCTTTAACAGGTTTTCAGGAGGGCGAAAAAAATGGTTTATATTATCCTTTTAATATATTTCATTGACATCATATGCCTTAATAATGATTGTAATAAATAAGGTCGTGAATCATTAGGGCATATGATGTCAATAAAATATCTTAAAAGGATAATATAAATCAGTTTTTTCGCTCTGCTGAAAACCTGTTAAAACCAAAAACATAGCACTTCTTGCAGGCAAGCCGACGATATATTAGTTAATATCAGACCCATGTTCGAGATTAACTAATATATTCGAGATTAATGTAATATTTGATCAAAAATATTTTATATGCTTTACTCAATTTTTTCATTAAATTAATATTTTCTGAGCTTTTTTACTTCTAAAAGTTTTTTTTTTTAATTTAAAAAGTGCAATTTAAAAAAATTAACATTTAAAATCATGGCCCGGCTCGTAATGGGTTAATAAGTCTAGGCATGTTGCATATCATTGGAAAGGTATTTCAAGTACCTCCCCAACGATATATATATTTTGTTCTGGTCCGATAAGTTTTGAGTGGTATTTCTCCACTCAAAGTCCAAAGAAAATTCGCATATTTGATAAAAAATTATCTAGTCTTTAAAGAATAACAGATTTATACATTAACGTTTTTAATAGTTACTCATTATCAACAGTAGCCCTCGGCTGACAGTCAGGCATGTGATGAATATCGAAAACGAAAACGATATGATTTTCAATGGTAAATATTTTAGGATCTGTACAATACCAATTTATATTTTATTTCCTAATTTAGATGTCCGGCGTAAAAAAAAAACGATAAATAATAATAATTATTTTAATTTTTGCATTAAAAAATACAAAAATTGTTTTTTCGGACTTTCTATATTTTTCATATATTTAGTTAGAATATTCTTCCACCTCAAGTCCAAATTCTAATATGATATTGTCATATTAGATTTTTATTTGTTGTTTCAAAAAGGGTTGATCATTTTCATGATAGACAATACAATTGTTTCGTAGACATCACTCTACTCTTCAGTTGTCCGCAATAAAAAAATGATAACTTTCCTACTCAAACCGAGACATTACATAAGGTACAAAAAACCAACGGGATGAGAATTTTGTACTTTCGAAGAGTAGAGTGATGTCTACGAAACAATTGTATTGTCTATCATGAAAATGATCAACCCTTTTTGAAACAACAAATAAAAATCTAATATGACAATATCATATTAGAATTTGGACTTGAGGTGGAAGAATATTCTAACTAGATAAATAATAATTTGAAGTCAATTTGATTTTCGAGAAACAAATTATTCTAGATTGAAAAACTTTTCGTTTTCGATTTTCATCACACCCCTGAGTGTGTAGGACCCGAAATCCTGCTGCCCTCCAATTCAAAGTTTTTCTTTATCATTTAAATTTAATTATATCGTATTGGATTAACTTATATCCAATTTGATCGGGACAAAATTCGGATATAAGTTTATCATTTGATATAACTTTGTATCCTTGTAAATACAATTATATCCAATATGATACAATTTAATATAACCATTTTTCGGATGAAATTATATCCAGTTACATATTGCAAATATATCCATTCACATATAATTTTATATACACTTTTTTACTCGGGTTACTATTAAAAATTCCCAAAATTCAAAATTTCGAAAAAAAATTATTTTTTATTCCATTTATTCATTTAATAAGGTCAAAATGATTCAGATATCGAATTTTGACTTCATCCGATATCATTAACCCACTTTAGCCTGGAATCCAAAATGACCCACAAATTTGATAAAAATGCAAAAACGTGTTTTTTTTTTAAATTAGTTTTAAAGATTTTTTAAAATGCCCATTTTGGAGATGTCGAATGCTATTTGTACCACATAATAGTTGATATTAAAGAAAAAAATAAACTGGAAAAATGATAATTCGAGTTTGTGTTTGGAGCGACTGCTTTCCAGGACATTTTACAAAAATTGCCTATTTTGTCAAAAATTTAACAAAATATGGATGTTTTCATCAAATTTTACATAGTTTTCGGAAAAATATCATTTAAATTTAGTTAGACTATAATTATATTTACATCTGTTTAAAAACTAGTTAACCCTTAGTGACCTGGGGTCAGAAAAGACCCATGAAACTTAATATTAATTATGACTACGAAATTGTAAAGTCATCAAATTGATAAAAAAAAATCTCAACTGGATAAAAATAATTATTTTATGTAACATGATCCATATGGGGTTAATTTTTATACTTTTGGCCAAAAACGACCCACTAGGAAATTTACAGAATAACAGCCTTCATAATTTTCGGAAAAATATCACTTCAAATGGATAAAAAAAAATCTTTTTCCCCCTTGATAAAAATTATTTTGTGTAACATAGGGTTAATTTTTTCACTTTCTGGCAAAAAATACCCACTTGGAAATTTACAGAATAACATCTTTCTAAATAGAAAACAATAAATGCATAATAAACAGAGCTTACGATTACAAAACTAAAATTGCTATTAACATGCGGATACTTTTGACCCAACCCCTTTAACCCTTAAAAATTAGATTGGGACTATAGAGAATTGCGCTTGTCCGTTAGTTTTGTACCCTCTATTGTATATTCCAATTTAATAAAATTCTGATAAATATTATTTTGTAAATTTCCTAGTGGGTGTTTTTTTCTGAAAAGTGAGAACATTAACCCTATATGGATCAAGTTACTCAAAATAATAATTTTAATTTTTTTTTCTTTTATTCATTTAAAGTGATATTTTTCGGAAAATTATGAAAGGTGTTATTCTGTAAATTTCCTAGTTGGTCGTTTTTGACCAAAAGTATACAAATTAACCCCATATGAATCATATTACATAAAATAATTATTTTTATCCAATTGAGATTTATTTTATCAATTTAATAGCTTTACATGTTACGATGATAGTCCGTCCGTCTTTTAACATTTATATTTTTATCAAGCTACAGGTTGCCATTTTAGAGATAGTTGGACTAAATTTGGAACATTATTTTGTATTAGCCCAAACTCGAACTTTATTGAAAATGGTCTTAAATGCAGTTAAAATTTTCACTTCTTTAACAAATTAATGTCATTTTCATTTTCTAAACAACAAAACTGAAATACTACTTGCAAATAGCTAACAAATACTGGCTGAAGCAGTTCCCCGAGTGATATTAAGCCATTTTCATAGTTAAGTTGTTATTTCCTTTCCAGAAAAGTTTAGAGTCAAGAATGACAACTGGATACGTCGCCTACTTTGAAAAGAGAAGACAGATAATTAATTAAGATTAAACTCTTGAGTGAATCTATTTTTTAACAAGCTAGGTGCGCGTATTTCACCAAAGAGATTAAAAAACACGGTTTTAAATAAACAAAAAAAGATAATGAAAAATGGTGACCTCCGAATTTTTTCTACACCACCTGCCGATGTACACTTGTTCCATAGAGAGTCGCAGATCTGAGTTTGTCATTACTCCAATATTATAGCTTAACAATTTCTATTAAAATCCGTTTAAGAATATCTTAAAGTTTTCGAGCAATATAGAGAATTAATTGTGAAAATTGGACGACAGATGATATGAAGTTATTTTCCCTATTTAATTTTTAATTTCTAAATTCACCAGATGTCCGAAAAGTGGAGACAAATTACATGAGGTTTTTTTCATCACATATCGAAATTCCACTCAAAATTTTGATTCTATATTTTCCTATAATCAATATCCCCATTTTTTTTTCTTCTTATCTTCTAGGGTAAAAAAACAAAATTCTAAGAAGAAATCCGGACGCAGAGGTAGTAACAAAGAAAATTCCCCCGTACAAGAACAAGATTCTGATGACGAATTGAGCCGTGATTGGTGGACTAAATACTTTTGGTCTTATGAGCGCCTAATCGATAATGCTAAAGCTGAAAAGGCTTTAAATCACACAGAAAAATTCCTTACACTACCACCAAATAACACTACACAAAACACAAACAAATTCGGCTCAAAAGGTACAAAATTAGTACAAAAATTAAGTCCCAAAAGTGTGACTACTTTGGGACGTAATAAAAACGATAACAATAACATTGCAAACACACCGAAAATTTATAAACCTGTAAATAGCACAACAGCTTTATGTCAGGTAAGTGGTCAAACGAATTCGCCGTCTAAACGAATTCGTAGTGTGGCACGTCGTGCTCCTCACTTTCAGATCTATCCCAACGAACTGGAGACACAAGCAGAATTCAACAATTTTCGCGAATGGCTGCAGGCATTCGCATTGTATAGAGGCAAAAAAACTGGCGACTCAACAGAAGATGACAATCGAACTGTTGGATTTTTTAAAGGGACCATTAAGGTTTATCGGTTGCCACCACCCAAGGGTACTGATTATCCTATACCAAATCTACCGGCCAATGATCCCATACATGTTTTGGTTAGAGTATATATAATAAAAGCTACCGATTTACACCCCATGGACTTAAATGGCAAAGCAGATCCCTATGTGGTCTTGCATTTGGGTAGCAAACGCATATCAGACAAAGATAATTATGTTAGTAAACAACTGAATCCCGTATTTGGTAAATGCTTCGAAGTTGAAGCCACCTTTCCACAAGATTCCATGTTAACGGTACAAATATTCGATTGGGATCTCGTAGGTTCAGATGATTTAATAGGTGAGACACGTATAGATTTGGAAAATCGCTTTTATAGCAAACATAGAGCAACTTGTGGTTTGGCCTTAAGATATGAAGAGTAAGTCTTAATCTTAAAACAACATTTTTAAATATTTCTAAAATAATATTGATTGTTTATAATCATTTAGTTGTGGTTACAACCAGTGGCGTGATCCTATGAAACCTACACAAATATTATCAAAATTATGCAAAGAAAATAAATTGGATAGTCCACATTATTTTCAAGATCGCGTGGCTATAGGCAAGTACTGTATGACCTTCTCCGATGAGGAGGTTATAGCCTGGAATGGTCCCAGTACTTGCCGTAACCGCGATGAACATTTAGCATTAGCTTGTCTGCATCGTTGGAGTGAATTTCCCAATGTGGGTTGTAAGGTAAGTTTGCAGTGAGTGTGCTAACTGCGTGGATAGTTTGATAATTAACTTAAAAGGCTATTGAGAGCCTATATAATTTTAGTTTTCTCTATGTACTTTGCAGACAAAGATATATCTTGAAGTGATACCATTCCACTTTGTACGCAAAGTTACAATTTTATATACAAAATACAACGTTTACTTAATAGGACTGGGACATAATATTTTTAAATGGAGTAGTCATAATTTAAAGGCGAAATTGACGAATTCGGACATATAGCAGTACTAAAAGAAGACATGTCGTCAAACCGTTTCTTTTAGGATAATTCGGTGTCATGTTATAGATTGGTTGTGTGATATATCCTGGGATAAGACACCAAACTGTATTTTTTAAGAAAATTTCAGTGACCTTCTATTTTAGATATTGGTTTAAATTTATATACAAATTTATGGTTAGCGCGTTAGACTTGGAGGTTGGTTTCAGGTTCGAGCTCCAGCGACGACAACATCAATCTATAAAAATTATATGTATGAGTTGCATGTCCCTTAGACCATACCTCAAAAAAAAAGTTCGCCGTACACCCCCCAATATGATGTATTTTTGGAAGGCGATTTCAAAAAAATATTTTTTTTTTTTGCCGACAGTAGGGGTCGCCTTTTTAAATTTTTTGTTATATCTTTGGCATTTAAAATCGGATTTTAAAGTGTGATATATCGATTTTTTTGCCTCGAGGAGACCAGTGTTTTGCTATATAGTAAAAATCCAATTAAAAAATATAATAAAAAAAAATATATAAAAAAAATTCTACTGGGTTTAGCGAAAAACTTCCTTAGCAAAAGTTTAATGATTTTTTGCGAGCTTTAATTTTCTGACATTAGGGTAGTACATTAGGGTGGCAGCAACTGAGATCTGGTGGGTAACTACTAGAACGGGATACTTGAGGTCAAAATGTCCTTAGAGCAAAACACTGGTCTCCTCGAGAGAAAAACATCGATGTATCATACTTTAAGATCCGACTGTAAATACCAAAGATATAACGAAAAATGTAAAATGGCGACCCCTACGTTCGGCAAAAAAAAAAAAAAAAATTTTTTTTGAAACCTCCTTGCAAAAATACTTCATATTTGAGGGTGTACGGCGCACTTTTTTTTGTTTTGCCTGTAAGGTGGTACGCTCTAATGTCCCTTATACATATTGCAATGCCCTCCTTCGCTGTTCGCATACCAATTAACCCAACCGAAGTAAAATAATTTAATAGACCTATGAACTTAAAATCTTCAACACGTTTGCCAACACTCCATCAGATAGTGCGCAACAACTGTTCTAAAACTTAACATCTTACGCAATTCCAATGTGACAACATTTCATCACCTTTCATCTCTCCTCTAGCCCCTTTACAAAGAAAGTAAAATATTTATTAATAGGAAGAATTGCTGAATCTTGCTTCTCTTTAAAATTAAAAGAAGAATATATATAGAAAATTCTAGATACTTTACGATGACTTTCATAGATTTAAAGATTTTATACAACAAAAATTATAATGTAATTTCCAAGTTAATAATCAAACTATCTTCGTCGATTTATATGCTTGTTGTTTTTCTACTTTTTTTCTTCTTCTATTTCATAAATGTTATCTACTTGAAAAATCGAGAATTAAAAGGACTCGTCTAAGGCAAATTAATTTCAATCTTTTTTAAATAATCTAGATGTTTGTCACATTACACATGAAACTAAATTCTAATCTTTCAATTGTACTACCGTTCAAGATCGTTGCAGAACATATTGAAAGCCGACCATTATATAATCCCGATAAGCCGGGCATAGAACAAGGTAAAATCGAAATGTGGGTAGATATGTTTCCTATGGATATGCCGCTGCCAGGACCATCGGTGGATATATCACCACGTAAACCCAAAGCATATGAATTGCGCATTATCATATGGAATACCGACGATGTGGTCTTAGAAGACGATGCATTCTTTACGGGAGAAAAAATGTCCGACATTTATGTTAAAGGGTGAGATTTCCAAATAAATGTATTTTTAAAACTATTCTTAACATAAGTTTGTATTTGTGTAGATGGCTAAAAGGACCACAAGATTGTCAATCCACCGATATCCACTATCGTTCTTTAACGGGTGAGGGTAATTTCAACTGGCGTTTTATTTATCCCTTTGAATATCTGGCGGCCGAAGAGAGAATTGTACTATCCAGAAGAGAATCTCTGTTTAGCTGGGATGAAACTGAAGTCAAAATACCAGCACGTTTGGAATTGCAAGTATGGGATGCTGACCATTTCTCAGCTGATGATTTTTTGGGTATGCATTTTTTAATTTATCAAATAATAATTTGTTCCTATAATAATTTGGTCTGGCTTTTCTTTTAGGCGCCATTTCTTTTGACCTGAATCGTTTTGCTCGTGGGGCAAAATCTTCCAAATTATGTACCTTAGATATGCTCAAGACGGATAATGTTCCCACGGTGAATATATTTAAACAAAAACGTGTTAGAGGCTGGTGGCCTTTTTATATTAAAAAACAAAATGAGGAAATGGAATTGACGGGTAAAGTTGAAGCTGAATTTCATTTGCTAACAAAAGAAGAAGCTGAGCAAAATCCTGCCGGCCATGGTCGCAATGAACCCGATCCATTAGAGAAACCTAAGTAAGTATAATTAAACAAATAACTGTTATAATATGTAGGAATGTATCATTGAAATAATATTATGGGGTAACTTAATTTTAAGAATTTAAAACATTCTAAGTTCCGTCCATGACGTAGCCTTTATTAGGGTTTTAGGTAACAATATTCTACTGTGATTGTAGAAAGTCAAGACACAACCTCCCCAATTATAACTCGGTATTCAACTATTGAATGTGAATAAAGGCCACTATAAAGTGATAATTACTTGTGAAAAAGGAGAAAAACAATAGGATCAAGAGAGGAAACTTTCTAATTGAAAAATAAATTGGCTCTTCTGATTACAAAGCAAACATTATATACGCTGTGATTGAAAAAACTTCAATTAGCCGCACTCACCGTTATGCCGACCTTGGTGTATCTGGTTAAGAGGTGATACTACAAGTCATAGCCTGTGCAATGGGCTGCAGGTTCGATCCCCGGTCATGGCAATACAAAAGAAGTTTAACAATTAAAAATTCCTTTGATCAGTTGACACATAAACTAACTACTGACGAGTCTTTGGGTGAGACGAAACTGCGTCAGTCTGGTGATTCCCTTGTGTCTGTTAAATTTTTCAATAAAAATGTTTTTTTTTCTTCTTATTTATTGGAAAAATAGATGAATTTTAGGGAAAATTCATGAAACTAGTTCCAGAATAATGGCAAAAATACACGTTCAATAATATTTATCAATAATTTTTAAAATTAAACCAATCAGAATAAAGTATTTAAAAACAAAATGTTGATTGGTTAATTTTTAAAAGCTTTATCAATATGATTGAACGTGTATTCTAGCCTTAAAAATTCCTTTTTTAGTAAGGAATACCATATCACCTAATATTAACCCATGAAGAGGTCATAGTAGCAAATTGTTTATATTCACTTTGTAACAAAATTAAGCTTCTTTGCTTAAACAAATACTCTAAAATATTTTTGTTTTTATTATTTTAGTTCCCGAGACTATTTTTTAGGAATAAATTTCAAAAGATGGTAAATAAAATATAATTTTCACAAAATATAAAGTTATTTCAAAATTTGCTTCCGATTCAAAAATATATTCTAAAGCCATTAAAAATCTGTAAGTCGGAATTGCCGACTATATGATACCCTGCACCACAGAATAATTTATGTCATAAATGGAATAAAATGTGCTAAAATCCCAAAACGTACTTAACATATTGTGAAAAATAATCTGTTGAAAGCATGTCTCTATCCTAATTTCATTCCTGCGTAAGGAAGTCGTCAGGGGATGACGTTTTTAGAATTTCTAGAAATTTTATACCTTGAATCGTTTTGAGGTCATACTTTAGTCAAATTTTAACGTTTTTTTTAATATTCGTGACGTCATATTTCGGAAACCGAAAAGGTCCGGGCTCCAAAATTTATGCATCGTTGATCTCTTGTAGTGTACCAAAGTTGTGGCGAATTTCATTCCAATCGGAGGTGTTAAATCCGAATAGTGTGTTGAGTTGATATGTTTTCACCCATATGCACTGTGGGCCAGGATCGCCCTTTTTTGGCCAAAAGTACAATTCAGGTAAAGGGAAAATATGTTTACATATTCAAAATCTAGGACTGTTGAATATTTTGTGAGTGAAATATTGTGTCATTGTGGTTACTCGTTGTTAGTTGGCGAGAGTTCAAAGTCCAAGTTTTTTTAATTTTGTGACATTTTTTATTTTATAGTGATACAATAAAAAAACCATAAATACACAATAATTTCTTCCAAAAACAATCTCAAATTATAAAACTGAAACTAGTTCTCAAAAAAAAATATAAACCTATTAAGTATTTACGAAAAAAGTAACAAAATTATTAATTTTACCTCAAAAATGTGGGTTTTTTGAAAATCCTAAATTTTCAAAAAAAAGTTCCAAAATGTTCCAAGAGATATTTGAAAAACTTGAATGCCAATGTATTCCATAAGATGTCTTCTACCTAGGTTTTTGCGACCGTTTGCGACCGTTTGTAAACTTTCGAGATTTTACCCTTTAACTGTAAAAGTACCTTCAGATCTCGCTGAATTCCAGCATTCCAGAGTTTTAGTAAAAACTAAAAAATAGCACTAAAAATTAACTTAAATGTAGGTTCTTGTTTTCTCACACAGACTAGCCCCCTAAAGTCCAGGTTTGTGGGACATTTGAGTGTCAATTCTGAATAAGTACGAAATTAACCCTTAGACACATTTTAAGTTTTGACTTATTTCTGGCATTGAAGTTAAATTTTCAACTTTGATGTCTTCAGAGACTTATAGTAGAATAGCATGACAAATATTTTTCCAGAACATTTAAAACCTCTAACTGTTCAAGTTATGGGTCTTTTTCGACACTTTTCAAAAATGGCCAAAAGAGACCCTTTAATTGTAGAGTTAGAGGGTTAAAATGTTCCACAAAAATATCCCGCGTAGTGTTTTACATAAATTCGCTAAACATATGCTATACCTAAAATGGAAGATTTACATGGTTTCCTATGTCGGTTCACAATAAAAATTTTCAAAAGAGGGGAAATTTTAACCCCCCAAAAACATAGGGCCAGAAGAAAACTTTTAAAACGCCGATACACTTACTATATTTTTTTTGGTCCCCTGCCAGAATTAGTTGTCATCAGAACCTTTTTTTTTTGTACAGTGCAATTTATTTTCCAACACATAACAATTTTAAATTTATGGCCGCCATATTGGATCCGACATGTTGAATTTTTATACCCTACACCACTATGTGGTGAGGGTATTATAAGTTTGTGCTGATGTTTGTAACACCAAAAAATATTGGTCTCAGACCCGCCTTATAGTATACCGATCGACTCAGAATTTTTTTTTATTTCGATTTAACGATGTCCGTCTGTCCGTCCGTCCGTCTGTCTGTCTGTCTGTCTGTCCATGCATTCTGTGCGCACTCTACAGGTCGCAAATATTAAGATATTTTGATGAAATTTGGTACACCGACCTATGTCAGCCCAAGTACGAAGCCTATTGATTTTGGTTAACACCGGTCCATGTTTAGACCTAGTGCCCATATAAGGGTCCCCCCAAAATTACATTGTTTATACGCTGCAGGTCGCAAATATTAAGATATTTTGATGCAGTTTGGTACACCGACCTATATCAGCCCAAGTACGAAGCCTATTGATTTTGGTTAACAGCGGTCCATGTTTAGACCTAGTGCCCATATAAGGGTCCCCCCAAAATTATATTGTTTATACGCTGCAGGTCGCAAATATTAAGATATTTTGATGAAATTTGGTACACAGATCTATGTTGAGCCAAGGACGAAGCCTATTGATTTTGGTGAACATCGGTCCATGTTTAGACCTAGTGCCCATATAAGGGTCCTACCAAAATTATATTGTTTATTCGCTGAAGGTCGCAAATATTAAGATATTTTGATGAAATTTGGTATACCAACCTATATCAGCCCAAGGACGAAGCCAATTGATTTTGGTTAACACCGGTCCATGTTTAGACCTAGTGCCCATATAAAGGTCCCCCCAAAATTATATTTTTTATACGCTGCAGGTCGGAAATATTAAGATATTTTGATGAAATTTTGTATACCGACCTATATCAGTCCAAGGACGAGGCCTATTAATTTTGGTTAACACCGGTCCATGTTTAGACCTAGTGCCCATATAAGGGTCCCCCCAAAATTGGCTTGGTTACAAACTGCAGGTCGCAAATATTAAATTATTTTAATGAAATTTGGTTCGCTGACTCACATTACAGAAAATTTTGACACAAGTCCCATTTTAACGCATTCGAATTTCGGATCCAAACATTAGTTGGCTTTTAACCAGACTGGTGTAGGGTATTGTATAGTCATCATGCCCGACTTCAACCTTTTTACTCGCTTGAATTTGATTTCAGATTCGTAATCTGCTACCCAAAAACTTCCCCTGGTGGAAATTTGAAGTAAATCAGGCAACATAAGAAATTTAATGAAAAAATTCTTTGTCGCCATATTGGATCCGCCATTTTGAATTTTAAAATTTTAATTTCAGATTTTTAATCAGCGGATCCTAGACCTATATAATTGATTATTTTAAGTCCGATATAATAAAAACTAAAATTTAATGGCCGCCGTCTTGCATCCGCCATTTTGAATTTTATATTTTTTATTTCAGATACGTGATCAGCAACAACCAAACCCCCCTTTGTGATATCTTTTAGTCTCAAATACACTCAAAAAAAAAAAGTCAGTAAAGTCAGCAAAAAATGTTGCTGTGTCAGCAAAGTTTTAGTCAGGAGCGTGCTTGCCAAAAAGTTGGTAATTTCAGCAAAAGGTTTGCTGAAAATCAGCGAGCTGATTTTTACCAAAAAAATAGTAATCTTCAGCAAAAGTTTTGCTAACACTTAGTCGACTGCAAATGAAAAAAATTCTTGCTAAAATCACTAAACTTTTTGCTGAATATTAGTAGACTGAAAAAAACTCAAAAAACTTGTAGCGAAATTTTACTTTAGTTAATTCATTTGCTGAAAATTTAAATATAGAATATGTGTAGAGTTGTTTTTCTGTTTTTGCCATTTCCGTTTCCAGAGAAGCTGCGACATCTACATCTTGTCTATCTGGTTGTCGTCCACGCTATGAATGCGGTTATCAGCACAATTTTTGTAGCAAAATAAATTAGTAAAACATTAGTTCAAAATTAGTTTAGTGCTAAAAAAAATATAACTAAAACTTTAGCTGAAAACGGAATTTCAGCAAAAAAATTGCTGAAAACTAGTACACTTGATATACAAGACGTTTTACTAATTTTTCTACTAACTTATTTTTTTGAGTGTACTCAATATACTAGTTTTGGCCAAAATTCGATGTTGCTGGCCCACTGTGATATGGTGTAATTCAATAAAAATGCATTTAAAAAGTTTAAACCCCGATTTCTCCGATAATGGGATGGATAAGGGATCCGTACTATTACTGTCTATTATGTCATATTTTTATTTCTGAATTGGTATGTTGCGTAAACATCTACTTAACAGATTTCAATATAAATTCAAAATGGCGATCCTGAATTACTTTATTTTAGACGCCAACATTTTAGCTTTCTGCCCAGATCATGGGTCCAAAGATTTTTATATGAGTTAGGATTCGAGTTATACTTTTTCGATTCATTTCACAATTTTATACCCAAAAATTAAAAAAACCATGAAAGAGCAATACAACAGTCATAATTTTCAAACTTTTCGGTCATCATACTGATTCACGAATAATATTATAAAGGTATCATGAAATAAATCGCTTAAAATAGTTTTAGTTTAGTAGTACTGTTTAAGCTCACAACATTTAAGTTCAGAGAGTACATTTGTATGCCGACTAGGTCAAAACCTAGAGGGATTTTAAACCAATAGGATTCATCGTTGGGTTAAGAAAAACTTAAATACGGAATTTCGTCAAATTATATTCAGAATTACGACCTGCAGCTTAATTACAAGAATACATGGACATACAGACATTGCAATAAGTCATTCTGATTCGATTTTTTCTAGTAGTTACAAAATTAGCGCAATACAACATGTTCCATAGAATGGTGTAGGGTATAAAAATTCTGGCCTTTTTAAGCTTTTTTCTTTTTTAAATTTTGGTTTATATTTATAACGATACCAGTGTCACCATATGCACAGATTAGTCAATTTTTGAAAGTTATGTCTTTTAGTAGCTCTCTGGAATGCTAAACAGATGAACTCAATTGACTTTTAAAAGTATTTGCCAGAGTAGTTGAAATTATTTGTTCCAAAAAAATTGTTAAAATCAATACAGTAACAGTTTCAAACAAAAAGAAACACATCTCTATTTTAACACCACTAAAAATTAGTTAAAAATGATGCTGCAGAAGAAACTGTTGAAATTACCAGATTTTTTTGCTAAATACTAGTAAAACAAGAACAGCAAAATTAAAGCTGCTAAATTTACAGAATGTTAGTTATATTTAAGTTAACTTTTAGTCAATTTAAAATAACAAATTGTACTGCTAAATTTGCAGAAAATTTTGCTAAATATTAGTAGACTAAAACGAGTAAAAAGTTAAATTCGGGCATGCCGACTATATAATACCCTACACCAGTCTGATTTAAAGCCAACTAATGATTGGATCTGAAATTTGAATGGGTTAAAACAGACTTGTGTCAAAATTTTCTGTAAAATCATAAAAGAAGAGAAAATCGAAAATATAGCCCATATGGGCGATAAGCCCATATATTGACCGATCCTATCTAGAATTAATAGGCTTTTTCCTTGGGACCATGTGAGTCAACGAACCAAGTTTCATTGAAATATCTTTGTATTTGCGACATGGAGCGTCTAACCAAGCCAATTTTGGGGGGACCCTTATATGGGCACTAGGTCTAAACATGGACCGGTGTTAACCAAAAATCAATAGGCTCCGTCCGTGGGCTGATATAGGTCGATGTACCAAATTTCATCAAAATATCTTAATATTTGCGACCTGCAGCGTATAAACAATATAATTTTGGGGCACTAGGTCTAAACATGGACCGATTTCAACCCAAGGCGTCATCCTTGGGCCGACGTAAGTCGGTGTACAAAATTTCATAAAAATATTTTCATATTTGCGAACTGAAGAGTGCGTGGAGAGGGTGTAATAAGTTTGTGCTGATGTTTGTAACACCAAAAAATATTGGACCATCTTATAGTATACCGATCGACTCAGAATCACTTTCTATTTCGATTTAACGATGTCCATTTTTAAGATATGAAATTTGGTACACAGACCTATGTCGAAGCCTATTGATTTTGGTTAAAATCGGTCCATGTTTAGATCTAGTGCCCATATAAAGGTCCCCCCAAAATTGGCTTGTTTACGCGCTGCAGGTCGCAAATACGAAGATATTTCAAAGAAATTTGGTTCACATGATCCTAAGGACAAAGTCTATTAATTCCAGATAGGATCGGTCCATATTTGGGACTATCGCCCATATGGGCTATATTTCTGATTTTCTCCTCTTTTATCATTTTATAGAAAATTTTGACACAAATCCATTTTAACCCATTCGTATTTCGGATTCAAGAATTAGTTGGCTTATAACCAGACTGGAGTAGGGTATTATATAGTCGGCATACCCGACTTTAACTTTCTTACTGGTTTTTATATAAATGTGGGAAAGGGATTTTTACCGAAGCCATTTTCTGGCACTTTTTGGAACAACTTGGCAAGCTTGAACAAAACATAGACATATCAAACTTTCTCATTGGCCAAGTGCGTTATTTTTATGCAGTTTTTAAATCGAATTACAAAAGTTTCTGACATGCTCCCGAACAAAGAATTACCAAAATATGGTCCTATTTCACAGCCTAAATCAGAGGGGTGGCAAAAAAAATCTTACATGGTTTTGTTAGAATTATTTTCTCTATCACATATCCAGATATCATACAAATAAACGCATCAAGTTTGGATTTATTGTAAAAAAAATATATGCCGAGACTTTACCAAATACATGCAGTGATGCCAAAGCATCTTTTTTTGTCTTTAATTTAACGATTTCATATGCATTTTTATATTTCGCTTATAGCTTATATATAATTTTTCTTAAAAAAATGTCTTAATCTTAAATCTAAACAAAAATTCCCAAAAGTAATAATTTTTATTAATTTATAAAATAAAATTGTTTAAGAGAGTAAAAGTCTGCTGTTGTCTATTGCTTTAAAGAGACTGATATTATAATTTGTACAAATAAATATTTTTATCATTAATATAAATAATTTGTTTTTCTTCTTTTTTTACAGTCGTCCAGATGCTTCATTTATGTGGTTTGTAAATCCTTTAAAATCTATACGTTATATTGTGTGGCACAATTACAAATGGGCCATTTTAAAGGCACTCTTACTTTGTGGCATTGTATTCTTCTTTATACTATTTGTCTATTCTGTACCTGGTTATTCAGTTAAAAAAATACTGGGTGCTTAAAAAGTATATATGTACTTTTAATATTCAATTAGAAATTAAAAAAAAAAATCTATAAATAATTTTAAAAAATTAATAGTTTAATTAAGTAAAGTTTTGTAAATGTTATGGAAGATGAAGAATATAGAGGGTTGTACCTGATTTTGATGGTAGTTAATATTGAAAAACATTTTTTCTTTTGTCTTTAAAAAAAACTATATTTCTTTGAGTGTAATAAATATATAAAAATATTTTGTAGTTAGTTTACACAATCAGTGGTTTTCAGGGTACTAGGAAATAGTGAATTAAATTATGAATGGAACAAAAAGTGCAAAATAAAATGTGTATATTGAACCTTAATTAAAAAAAAAATGATTTAAAATGCTGAAAACAAATCAAATTAAAAATATTAGCATTAACAATTAAAATTAAATTTTTGCTTTAGCGGGAGTTAAAACAATTTTATTTAATTAATTTTAAAACCGCTTACAAATATTAAAAATTATAAATTATATTTATATTTGTTCAATTTGAACTTATATCTTAAATGATAATTATATTCTATAAATTTATCTTTAAAAAAAAAAACCCTAAGGGTTAAACTTAAATCGCACTAAAACTTAGATATGTGATAGAGCAGAACACACTTAAGGGTCTAAAAGTAGAAAAAGCTTTAAATTTTAACCCCATATTTTATTCTCTACCTCATAACCAAATTTTAGTGTATTGCTGGCCCTAAGAGGACCTTTCTTGTTAAAGATTAATTCTGTATTTTACTTATCGAAACCTTAAACAATGTATATTCATAACAATCAAATAATGTAGTTGTATTTATCTTGGTTTTTTCCAAAGTAAACTAATTTTATCAAATCAAATTAACCAATTCAAAAAAAGTCGTTGTGCCACAATGTTTATTTAAAATTTAATGTGTGAGTTTATCTTTTTGGAACAATTCTTTACAATTATTGTTATTTAATCTTTAAACTTTTTAAAGTTGTAAAAAAATCTAAAATTTAATCTGAAATAATAGTTTTTGCTCATTCATATAAATCTTATTACTGTATATTTAAAACTTGATTGAAATATTAAATTAATTTATAATTAATGTTGCTATTTATTTCAAATTAAAATAACTTAATAAACTTTATTTAAAAAAAATGTGTTTTTGTAATGAAATTGGCAGCGAATATATTTTGTTCGGGGGTTTTTCAAAGTTACTGTTACAAATTTGTAGATATATAAAATGTATTTAAAAATTAGTAAATAAAACCAAGCTCTATGCAAGTCGCTCACGTACTATTACGCCCTCTCTTACTGGCTCTGTCTGACATTTCAAGAATTTTTTTCATAATATGCATATTTACTAAAACAATTTTTAATATTTCTTTAAATTTAACCATAAAATTTATTAAGTAATAAAATTTCTTGAAATATCAGCCAGAGCGCCGAGTTAAGTGAGGCAGAAATGCAGGCATACTCTTGAGATTCTATGCTCGTTGATTCAACATAATATATGCGGAAAAATAACTAAAAAATCAATAGATTTACCAGTTTAACTGCAGTCTGTTCTTGTTGCGGAAATTTAAACAAATTTATTATCATTCTCGGATCATCGTCTAATCAAATATACTGAACAAAAAAAAAGAGATGGAAAGCAGTAGAAGAAGCACTACAATTACTGATATAGATGTACGTTAGACCGTACCACCTTACAGGTAAAAAAAAGAGTGCGCCGTACACACTCCAATATGAAGTTTTTTTTGCGAACGTAGGGGTCGCCATTTTACATTTTTCGTTATATCTTTGGCATTTACTGTCGGATCTTAAAGTATGATACATCGATATTTTTCTCTCGAGGAAACCAGTCTTTTGCTCTAAGGGCCATTGACCTCAAGTATCCCGTTCTAGTAGTTACCCACCAGAACTCAGTTGCTACCACCCTAATGTACCACCCTTATGTCAGGAAATTAAAGCTCGCAAAAAATCATTAAACTTTTGCTAAGGAAGTTTTTCGATAAACCCAGTAGAAATTTTTTTTATATTTTGGTTGCCGAACGTAGGGGTCGCCTTTTTAATTTTTTTTATTATTGGATTTTACCTTGCCTCGAGGCAAGAAAATTGGTATATCACACTTTAAAATCTGACTTTAAATGCTGAAGCTATAGCGAAAAATTAAAAAAGGCGACCCCTATGTACGTCAAAAAAAAAATTTTTTTTAAATTGCTTTGCAAAAATAATTCATATTGGAGGGTGTACGGCGAACTTTCTTTTTTTTTTGAGGTACGGTCTAATGTACGTATTTTTTAATAGACACCCTGATGACTTTAACATTGAGTTATTATAGCAAGGAAATTTTCGACCCTTCATGTAATAAAAAAAATTAACAAATTCTTTGATAATTGTCTAAAATACGCATGGTTTGAAGTATATCGTGATGGTGTGCCCGAAACCCATACATAGTAAGAGCATGACAAAAGCTAATACAGAAAACGTGAAAGTCTTAAAAAACCCACATTATCGCGAGGCATACTTGTTCACTTCTTGAACAAGTAAAGGGTTCTCCAAAAGGGACGCTACAAAAGTAGAAAGACAGAGACAGCAAACGACGCCATATTTCTTGCCGCTCTTTTGACATTTCTCTTCAGTAAGGTTTGCCATTTCATGATGGAAAGATATACGAGCCAACAACGAGTTGAAATTATTAAAATTTACTACCGACATTCGGAGTCAGTGGCCTCAACGTTAAGAGCGCTACGTCCAATTTATGGTCGTCATAATGAATGGCTTCGTCAATAAACAAAATATGCGTTATTGGTCAGACAGCAATCCACACGTACTCCATGAGTCATCATTGCATCCCGAAAAAATTACGGTTTGGTGCGGTTTATGGGCCGGCGGCATCATTGGGTCGTACTTCTTCCGAATATCGGTCGATTTATGCTTGAAAACCGTCGAAAATTGGGTTCAGCGTCTCGACTTCTGCAAGCGTGCCCGTGGTGGCCATGCAAAAGAGATCGATTTCCATACATAATGGCATCGAACGTACTTTCACAGGAATAAAGAATTTCATTGATATCCAAAACCGTTTTTGTTTTATTTAAAAAAACTTTTGTAGCGCTCTTATTGAAGAACCCTTTAAAAGGTATATGTATATAAAATTTTATGTGACTCTTTGTATTGTGTTAAATTTGTTGTGTTTGTTAACCTCATGTGTTGTTATCAATGCAGTGGTTTTAGAACTCACCCTACGGGGAATGAGGAGTCAATTGCCCTCCAAGGACCTATCCAGTGACCGGTCAACCGAAGGCATATTACTAAATTAGTACAAATATGAACCAAAGAGAATGAATTTATTTTCTAAGTATTTTCTGATTCGTTACTTTCACTGTTGCTTTTAAAAAACTTGACCAATACCGAAATAAAAAATAAAATTCGCGGCATATTTTTTAAAATATTTTTTTATTTATTTTACTCTTTTATTTATTTTGAACTTTATTTTTTACGATTTGCTTATTTTAGCTCTTATTTTAAATTTTTATAATTTTTTGCTAAAAAATTTTAAGTTTTGTATTTTAAACGTTTTTTTAATATTAAAGCTGTTTTAGTTTTAACAATTGGTATTTCATTTAATTTTCTTTTTAACTTAAGGGCAATTTTTTAAGTTTTTATTTATATTATCAGAGTTTTTGAGGTAATTTTCTAATTTTTAATTGATTTTTTAATTTAATTATGGCCCACGCAAAAAACGAGTCAACTGCCACTAAATATCATATCCCGTGACTGGTCAATCGGGGGCATACTGAAGGCACTTCCGCTATATTTGTGTGTGTGTTAGTGTTGTTTTCTTTCTAGTTTTTTCTTTTCCATTTTGTTTTTTTTTATTTGCTTGTAGTGTTTGTTTTTTCTTTTTTATTTGAACAGAAACGAAAAATACATAACTTTACCATACCAGCCAGCCATCACGCATAAGCAACATTAGCTCAGACGGTAGAGCGTTTGCCTTACAAGTAGGGGGTTGTGTTATCGAGCCCTACTTCGACGCCAAGTAGATTATTTTTAGTTCTTAATTTTTTATTAGTTTATTTGAAAAGCTATTTTTAGACACACCACCTTACTGTCACAAGGTGTCTAAACTGTGGCAATTTGTCATTTCCAATGACAACGCCATTTTAAAGTGATATGTCTCTTTCAAACAAAAAGACCGATCAATGACCGGTCTCCGCCCCTTTGGGACCTATCCTGCGTGTCATCTGGGACCGGTCCCTTTCCCCGTAGGGCATGATCAGGTCACAGCCTTTTGTTTTTCCTTTGCTTTACTTATCTCTCAGCATGTGTTCTACATAATATAATATCCCAGCAGAAATTACTGCTTGCTTGGAAGCACTTTTGTCAGGGAAAGTTGGGCAGTGAAGCGATTGCATTATTGATAATATCATGCCTGATTTTTGTTCGAGATAGCTTGCGTGAAAGCACTTGTTTCGAGATCCACAAAGGTATGAATTTACTGCTTTTAATTAGTGCTCCTGTTTTTCTTTTAAAATGTCGATAATTCATAATATAAGTATTTCCGTCACACATAGTAAAATCCGTGTTACAATATTAAATTGCAAAAATTTAATGGACGTTTTGAAGAAATTGTGAAAATTAGGATTTTTGTTTTTGCATTGATTTTGTAACTTGTTAAATACGTTTGGGATTTTAGCAAATTTAATTCCTTTAATTCAATTAATGTATATCCCGATAAAATAAAATAAAAAAAATAATATGCAAGTGCTTGTGCAAATTTAAATGTTACTGACACTTTAGAAAACATTGTTTTCTATTGTTGTTTATACATGAATGGATGTCACTACATTGCTAGATCCGTCAAAACAACAGAGTAGTACATTGGAAGATCACAAAGCAAATTGTGGAAAATTTTTTGTTGTTGTTTTTTGTTTTTTCTTTGATATTTTAAATGTTTAAAAACGCTCCTAGACGAGAACAAGAAATTCTCATTATATTTGTAATTTAACTTAACAAATATTTCCAGAAATTCTAAAAACGTCGTCCCCTGACGATTTCCTTTGGCAAGAATGAAATCCGGATAGGGACATGCCTACAACATATTATTTTTCACAATTTGTTAAATACGTTTGGGATTTTAGCATATTTAATTCCTTTAATGAAGGTGTTTTTACTTAAGTCAAGTGCATTAAATGGATAAAAGCGACGCTTGATATAGATTCCGTTTATAAATTTTGATTAAAAGTAATTATACGCTATAAACGCGGTGATTTTAACTTAATATAAAAAGACGAGGCACACCCAAAGCGCCAATAGAAATGTGAAAATATTTATACCAGTTACAATAAAATAATTAACGATGCTTTATTCAAAAACTGGTGGCATATAAAAAAATTTAAAGGTTTAGCGATATTGTAATACTTTTAGTATTTTAGTACTCAAATATAACAGCACTATCGCAATAATAATACCCGATATTAAAATAATTATTATGGTAAACCATGATTATGATAATAACTTCGAGTAAATTGCAAAACCTTAGATTACATAGATATGTTACTCTCTGTCAACAAACATATTTTTGCACACCCATTCAAATATTTTTTGTATACGTATAGAACGTACATATGACCAACACATTCACATGAGATACGTGCACCGACAGCGAATGTCAAAGAGTAAGAGATCTATGTAATCTATGTGCAAAACATTTAAAATTAGTAATTTGATTTAATGAATTTTTTTTGTTTTTTTTTTTTAATTTTAAAAATTTGGTGTACTTTGTTTTTTTTTATATATACATTAACAAAAATCCATGGGAAAGGTAGAAAAAATTTTAAGTTACTATATCTTCTTAACTTTAGCAGTTTTATTCTATATTTAAACGAACTTTTATGGATATTAACCGGTACAGTGCATATATAAAATAATTTTTCATTTAGATTAAAAGGTGCATTTTTGGGATTTCTCTTTTTTATTGTATTTTTCACCTTAAACATGCATAAAGAAATTCACGCGAAAGAATTTGAACTTCCCAAATGTCAGGTTATGTGTGCACAGAACACCATTAATGTTCCCTGAAAACGAAAATCACTTTTTTTTACCTTAAATATTAAAATTTTTTAGGAATTGCTCATATAAAACCAAAACTAAATACAAAACAACGAAAAATAAATTGAAAAATATGGCGAAAATTTTTGTAAGTGAAATATGGACGTTCTCCATTTGGTGGGGAATGTAACAGGGACAGTTTTTCTATATATTGCTGCAGAATTCAATAAAATTAGGATATGTGATAGAGGGGACAAAATTAATAAAATAATGGATCAATTTGATATTTAGACAATAAAAATGAGTAACAAATCTATTTTTTCAAACTTTTTTGTTTGGAAACTTTTTAATATTTTAACACTTCTTCAAAGTACCTTTCATTGTATAACCAACTTTTATACATTTCCTTGGAACAAATATGAAAAAAAAATCAAAGAAAAAAAATCAAAGAACCCACTTTTTAAGCTTCAAATATGAAATTGAGCCGCTAAAAAGTGCAAATACTTATTTTTTTCTATCTTTTCCATCCAAATTTGTATCAGAGGGAACCACTCATACAGACCTTCCTTGTAAGCAAAATTTCGAACAAACTTCTTAACAAACAGTAAAACAATTGTGATTACAGCTCTAGTTAAAATACTGAAAGTGTTTCTAAATTTAAATGTAAGGTAAGGATAGCAAATTGATTTTTAACTGTAAAAGTCAATTAATTGCGTTCATTTTTAATTTAACACAAGAAATTTATATTTCTATTAATAAAATTTAATAAATTTAAATTTTGCTATATATACAAGAACATTAGTTTTCAAACAATTTAGTTTCTCATAACATTTAAAAGTTCATAATGGTGAATTGTAAAATTTTTTCTAAAGCAATATTGGTATTTTATGTGGGACTGGTGGTACATACTGCAGCTACTCCACAATGGCTTAGAACAACTGATAATAAGATTTATTTAGTTGAAAGGAATCCAAAAGTAAAATTAAAAATTTATAAGTACAATACAAAACTAAATTCTATTAATTTTAAATTACTTAATAATTTAGTTTACTTGGTTCCAAGCCTACAGCCAATGTGCCCGTAGACATTTACAACTGGTCGAAATAGATAATCAGGCAAAAAATACACAATTGGTCAATCTTTTACGCAGAAAATTCGGTAACTAACACAAACAATTTTGTTAAAGTGTAAATGAAAAAAGAAATTCACGAGATTGTCTAATTTTGTTTAGGATCACCTCGTAACTTGTGGATAGGTCACCATGATGGATACAATAGAGGGGGGAAATATAGGCCATTTTATTCAGTCGCAACAGGACAGAGAATAAATTATAGTTATTGGCATATATATGAACCAAATAATCTTAGAGGTACCGAACACTGTACCCATATATATAGCCTATCAAGGTACTTTGAATGGAATGATGCAGATTGTAAAAGTTCTTTTGGTTATATATGTGAAGAACATTATTTAACAACTCGATTTAAAATTAATTCTATACGTCGACTTCAACTAATTAAAGCAAAAGCTGAAAGACGAACGAATTTAGCCAAAATTGTAAGCCGTGGCAGTGGTCGCAAACAGGGTAATAGTAATTTAATCACAGCTGTGAAAAGCAACAGTAATTTAACCAAAATTTTTAATATTAATAATGGCAAAGGCAGCGGTAATGATAGACGTAATAGTATTTTAAAGAAAACTTTGAATAGGGATAGTAATGTTATCAGAACTTTAAAGACTAATAGTAATTTAAACACAACTTTGAATATTAATAACGGCAATAGCAATGCCAGAAGATTGGACAATAGTAAATTGAATATTGACAACAGTAATAGTAACTTAAGAAGAACGTTGAATATTAATAACGGTAATAGTAATGACAAAAGTTATGATAATAGTAATTCAGCCACACCTTTGAATATAGTTAATGATAAAAATAATGTTAGCGAAAATGAAAATAGAAGTAGTAAAGCTAGTGGTTATGATAATAATAATAGTAATTTAACCACAACTATGTATATTGATAATATTAATGACAGTAGTAAAGATAACAGTAATTCAGCCACAACTCTGAATATTGATAATGATAAAAATAATGACAGCGGAAATGAGAATAGTAGTAGTAACGCTAGTAGTTATGATAATAGTAATTTAGCCACAACTTTAGATATTCCTAGAGATAATATTATTGACAGCGGTTATGATAATAGTAATAATATTTCAACCACAACTTTGAATTTTGATAATGATAGTAATGACAACAGTAGTGCTGATAGCATAAATAGCAATTTAACCACAACTTTGCATACAAATAATAGTAATGACAGTGGTTTTGATAATAGTAATAGTACTTTAACCACAATTTTGAATGTTGATAATGATACAGATAATGACAGCGTATATAAAAATAGTAATTTAACTACAACTTTGCCGATTGATAGTAATAATAATAGTAACGACAGTGATTATGATAGCAGTAATAGTAATTCAATCACAAATTTGCACATTAATAATAGTAATGACAGTGGAAATAATAAAAACAACAGTAATTTAACCACAACTTTAGATATTGATAACGGTACTGGTAATGAAAGTGATGCTGATTACACTAATAATACTATAACCACAACCTCAAATATTGAAAACAGTAATAGTAATAATAATGTTGATGATAATATTACCAGTAATATAACCACAACTTTGCATAGTCGTATTAACAATGTTAATTCAGCCACAATTTTAAATACTGGTAATGACAATAATAGTATTAATAGTAATCCAACCACAACGTTGCATACTAGTAATAGTAATATTAGTGATAGTGGTAATGATAATAGTAATTTAACCACAACTTTAGATATTCATAATGCCAATGACAGTGGTTATGATGAAAGCACTAGTAATCCAACCACTTCCTTGAACATTGATAATGAAAATAGTAATGACAGTGATAACGAAAATATTAGTAGCAATTTAAAAACAACTTTACATATCAATAATAGTAATGACAGTGCGTTTGATAAGAATGATGAAACCACAATTTTGAATAGTGATAATGATAACAATAAAGGCATTTCAAATGAAAATAGTAATTTAACGACATATTTGCCTATTGATAATAGTAATAATATCGAGAGTAGTAGTAATAGTACCTCAACCACTATTAATACTAGTAATAGTAATGATAGTAGTAATGATAATAATAATAATAGTAATTTAATTACAACTCTGGATACTACTAATGATAAAAACATTGACAGTGGCAATGAAAATAGTAATAATAATTTAATTACGACTTTGGCTATTAATAATACCGATAGTAATGACAATGATTATGATAATAGTAGTTCAACCACAATCTTGAATATGGATAATGGTAATAGTAATTACAAAGGTGCTGATAATATTAATAGTAATTTAACCACAACTTTGCCTATTGATAATAGTAATATCAGTGATTATGATAATATTAATAGTAAGTTAATCACAACTGTGAATACTGATAATTATAAAAGAGAGGACAGCGAAAATGAAAATAGAAATTTAACCACGACTTTGCCTATTGATACTAATGATAATAACGACAGTGGTTATTATAACAGTACTAGTAGTTCAGCTACAACTATGGATATTGAAAATAGTAATATTAATGACAGTGGTAATGGTAATAGTAATTCAACAACAACTTTGAATACTGATAATGATAGAAACATTGACATCCGAAAAGAAAGCAGTACTAATAATTTAATCACAACTTTGCCTATTGATAATAGTAAGAATGAAGACAATGGTTATGGTAATAATAATAGTAGTTCAACCACAAACTTAGATATTGATAATATTAATAAGAGTGGTGCTCACAATATTAATAGTACTTTAACCACATCCTTGAATATTGATAATAGTAATGACGATGATGTTGATAATATTAATAGTAATTTAACTACAACTTCGCATATTGAAAATAGTAATATTAATGACAGTGGTAATGGTAATAGTAATTTAACCACAACTTTGAATACTGATAATGATAGAGACATTGACATCCGAAAAGAAATCAGTAGTAGTAATTTAACCACGACTTTGCCTATTGATAATAATAAGAATGAAGATAGTGGTTATGGTAATAGTAATAGTAGTTCAATAACAAACTTAGATATTGATAATATTAATAAGAGTGGTGCTGACAATATTAATAGTAATTTAACCACATCCTTGAATATTGATAATAGTAATGACGGTGGTGTTGATAATGTTAATAGTAATTTAACTACAACTTCGCATATTGAAAATAGGAATATTAATGACAGTGGTAATGGTAATAGTGATTTAACCACAACTTTGAATACTGATAATGATAGAGACATTGACATCCGAAAAGAAAGCAGTAGTAGTAATTTAACCACGACTTTGCCTATTGATAATAATAAGAATGAAGACAGTGGTTATGGTAATAGTAATAGTAGTTCAATAACAAACTTAGATATTGATAATATTAATAACAGTGGTGCTAACAATATTAATAGTACTTTAACCACATCCTTGAATATTGATAATAGTAATGACGGTGGTGTTGATAATATTAATAGTAATTTAACTACAACTTCGAATATTGATAATAGTAATATTAATGACAGTGATAATGGTAATAGTAATTTAACCACAACTTTGAATGCTGGTAATGATAGAGATATTCACATCCGAAAAGAAAGCACAAATTTGCCTATTGGTAAGAATGAAGACAGTAGTTATGGTAGTACTAATAGTAGTTCAACCACAAACTTAAATATTGATAATATTAATAAGAGTGGTGCTGACAATATTAATAGTAATTTAACCACATCCTTGAATATTGATAATAGTAATGACGGTGGTGTTGATAATGTTAATAGTAATTTAAATACAACTTCGCATATTGAAAATAGTAATATTAATGACAGTGGTAATGGTAATAGTAATTTAACCACACCTTTGAATACTGATAATGATAGAGATATTGACATCCGAAAAGAAAGCAGTAGTAGTAATTTAACCACGACTTTGCCTATTGATAATAATAAGAATGAAGACAGTGGTCATGGTAGTACTAATAGTAGTTCAACCACAAACTTAGATATTGATAATATTAATAAGAGTGGTGCTGACAATATTAATAGTAATTTAACCACATCCTTGAATATTGATAATAGTAATGACGGTGGTGTTGATAATGTTAATAGTAATTTAAATACAACTTCGCATATTGAAAATAGTAATATTAATGACAGTGGTAATGGTAATAGTAATTTAACCACAACTTTGAATACTGATAATGATAGAGACATTGACATCCGAAAAGAAAGCAGTAGTAGTAATTTAACCACGATTTTGCCTATTGATAATGATAAGAATGAAGACAGTGATTATGGTAATAATAATAGTAGTTCAATCACAAATTTAGATATTGATAATATTAATAACAGTGGTGCTCACAATATTAATAGTACTTTAACCACATCCTTGAATATTGATAATACTAATGACGGTGGTGTTGATAATATTAATAGTAATTTAACTATTGCTTCGAATATTGAAAATAGTAATATTAATGACAGTGGTAATGGTAATAGTAATTTAACCACAACTTTGAATGCTGGTAATGATAGAGATATTGACATCCGAAAAGAAAGCACAAATTTGCCTATTGATAAGAATGAAGACAGTAGTTATGGTAGCACTAATAGAAGTTCAACCACAAACTTAAATATTGATAATATTAATAAGAGTGGTGCTGACAATATTAATAGTAATTTAACCACATCCTTGAATATTGATAATAGTAATGACGGTGGTGTTGATAATGTTAATAGTAATTTAACTACAACTTCGCATATTGAAAATAGTAATATTAATGACAGTGGTAATGGTAATAGTAATTTAACCACAACTTTGAATGCTGGTAATGATAGAGACATTGACATCCGAAAAGAAAGCAGTAGTAGTAATTTAACCACGACTTTGCCTATTGATAATGATAAGAATGACGACAGTGGTTATGGTAATAGTAATAGTAGTTCAATCACAAATTTAGATATTGATAATATTAATAAGAGTGGTGCTGACAATATTAATAGTAATTTAACCACATCCTTGAATATTGATAATAGTAATGACGGTGGTGTTGATAATGATAATAGTAATTTAACTACAACTTCGCATATTGAAAATAGGAATATTAATGACAGTGGTAATGGTAATAGTAATTTAACCACAACTTTGAATACTGATAATGATAGAGATATTGACATCCGAAAAGAAAGCACAAATTTGCCTATTGATAAGAATGAAGACAGTAGTTATGGTAGTACTAATAGTAGTTCAACCACAAACTTAGATATTGATAATATTAATAAGAGTGGTGCTGACAATATTAATAGTAATTTAACCACATCCTTGAATATTGATAATAGTAATGACGGTGGTGTTGATAATATTAATAGTAATTTAACTACAATTTCGCATATTGAAAATAGTAATATTAATGACAGTGGTTACGATAATAATAATTCCATCACAAATTTGACTAATAATAACAGCAATGATAAAGATAGTGAAAATATTAGTAAAGGTGATTCAACTACAAATATGAATATTGATAATGATAAGAATTATAACAGTGGTAATGATAGCAATAGTAATTTGAATATAGATAATAATAATAGTAATGACAGTGTTTCTGAAAATAGTAACAGTAATTTAATTACAACTTTGAATATTAGTAACAGCATTCCTAATGATAATGGTAATAATACTGGTGATAGTAATATAACCACAACATTAAATAATAATAAAAATTTAGTCAGAACACTTTACACTAATACTGGCATTGGTAATGACAGTGGTAATGATAACACAACTCTGAAAATTAGTAATGATGCCAACGGCATTAGTGATTTAAGTGACAATAATAATTTAAGCACATCTTTAAATATTAATATTGGAAACGATATTAATTGTAAATGTAATAATAAGGATAATAGTAATGTTAATAATATTGTTAGTTTTAAACATAATGATAACATGAATCAATACGAAACTAAACATATTTGTGAGCATACGCATAGAACGCGGCATAGAATGTTAATAATATTAAAAAGCATATACATTATACATTAAATAAATGGTTTTCCAATCATAGCTGACAAAAAAAAATTAATTCGGAAATCCTGATGCACAACAATTGATTATAAATGTTCAATCAAATGCAAAAGTTTTTATTCAATTCAATAGTTTCGCACTGTGGAAAATTGCAGTTACAGATTTAAAAGATTTTATAGTTGCAATTATTCCATCTTTGAAGT
The DNA here is from genome assembly GCA_949987735.1 of Leucophora obtusa. NCBI lineage: Eukaryota > Metazoa > Arthropoda > Insecta > Diptera > Anthomyiidae > Leucophora > Leucophora obtusa. Next base: position 127,172,896 of record OX465297.1, on the reverse strand, counting down.
GTTTGGAAATGAAATTGTCCGAGGACTGCATTGTGCAAAAGTAGTCGCCGATATGTAAACAATGATATTATTAAGTTTTTTTTGTTTTTATATAAACTATTAGGCCCAGTTTTATATTCAGATCTAAGAATAATTTTTGCCTTAAATATTTCCATAATTAGAAATTTTGTTTCAAAATTTCTGACTTATATATAAAACGAAAAACAAAAATAGTAAATGAACATTTTTATTTCTAAGCCAAACTTAATAAATTCTGACGTAATCACAATACGCTGGCCACAAAAAAATATTAAGCTAAATTAGCTAATTAGGGATTTTTTTTAGTTGAATCAGTAAAATATTTTTTTGATTCTAAAATATTTTTAACACATAATTCTCATATTTTTCTTTCTTATTCCATATTATTTGTAAATAGAAAATTTTTGTATAAAAAGCAAACTAATATATGTTTGTACTTTAAAAATATAAAAGCGTTGTTCAGCATCGTTTTGGTCAATAAAATATAAAAAAATTATTAAAGTTTTCAAATAGCATTTTAATTGATATGATTACTACTTTAATTAATTTGTATTTCAATTAATCGTATTTATTCAACACAGTGGAGAAAATCATTACCAGATATATGGTTATGTATCGACATACCTGGCAATGGGAACTAGTTACTTTTATTACATTCCCAGCAAAAAATAATTTCAATTAATGCTATACAAACTACTTCCTTCACTGCTTCACAAGTATCCGTTAGTGTATTTTTATTGTTTTTTTAGAAGTAATTGTGAATAGCTTCAAAAAATCACTCCTTTCGTTGCTTCAAAATATCCGTTAGTATATTTTTATACCTTTTCTAGAATTACTTCTGAACAACATCCAAAAAATCACTTAAGTATTTCTTCTAAAGCACAATTGCTCTAAAAGTAATCCCAAAAAGTGATCTTAGTAACATTCTGTATTTCTAAATAGATGATCGCGGGTTAGATTGCTGGAGGGACCAATATATTTTTATTTTTTTTATTATTTTTTCTGATATTTGTAATTAAATTCAATATTTTTAATTTTTAAAAATATATAAAATAAAAAAGACCGAAAAGAACTGAAAACAATACTGAATTGCAGTGCACCTTTTGCACTTGTTTAAAAAGTATTTTTATTGAAGAGAATAAAGCACAATATCTCGCAATGACAAATTGGTGTTTTTATATTAGTCAACTTTTATATCAAAGAATAGCTCAGCGGTAGAGAGCTAGACTAGCAATTATGAAGTCTTTGTACATTTGTAAAATTAAAAAAATTATATTTTTTTTATCAAAAAAATTTTTTTTTACTTTTAATTGGTGAAAAAGAGCTTCCTCTGCATTTTGTTCAAAAAGTACTGAAAAAATGTTGAAGTGGGAGTACTCCTCTTCTATTAGAACTCAGTGTTAAAACCATAAGTGTTTATGTTTTAAAAGAAGTACATCTAGACCATCAATTGTAGTGTTTTTTCTACTGCTTCGGTATCTCTTTTGTTGCTGGGTTCTTATTACTTTTGAATGGCGATGTCGCCCAAAACAATGAGTTAGGCTTACACATCAACATACGAAAAATAAAAATATATGTCGTTACTTATATGCCTACCAGTGTTGACAAAATTAATGTGTCTGAAGATAGATTTTTTAAAAAATAAGTTTTATAAAATAAAAAATAATTTTTAATATAAATTTTTTTTAATAAATTTTGCTCGGGCCGGGAATCGAACCTGGAACTTCAGATTGCCAGTCGATAGCTATACAATCTGAGCTGTCTCGACATCCCAGTGTAGAAAATCATAACCAGATATGGGGTTATGTAACTATATACTTGGTAATATTAATTACCCAGTCAGAAAAACACAAACGGGAAAGCGACGGCAAAGCACTTTAACAGATGGTACAAGTACTGTCAAAAAGTGCTTTTACATTCCCAAAATGATAACACCATTAGACAAAAGAACCGGCCGTTCAAAAAGCGCCGGAAAAGCACTGGAGAAACAAAATTTATGAACGTTGGCAAAAAGCTGGCAAAACCAATAAATAGGTGGTCTGGAAATATATTTTCCAAAATAAAATTTAAAAAAAGTTCATATGTATTTTTTTGGTCCTGCTGTGATTTGAACCCAGGCTGCCAGATTGGCTCTACCCACTGAGCTAACGAGACAGATAATATTTGATGGCTAAACATATAAATGAGTGATAATAGCTGGACAACTACTGGCTGTGCTAAAATGCTAGCACTGGCAAACAATTTTTTGGAACTAATATGCCAGCGTTGGGAGATCAAAAAAAGTTGGTCTTAAAGGAGCTTTTTCACAAACAAAAAAATTGATTTTATAGAATAAAAAAAATTTTTAATTAAAAAAAAATACAAAAAAAATTTTTTGTTTGCAACCGGATTTGAACTCGGAACTTCTTGACTACAAACGTTTTTTAACGAATTGGTTTTTGTACCACTGGAGCATTGCCTGGGTAGCACTGGAGAACCACTGGTTGCAAACCTTTGCATATCACTCTTAGACCATTCTTTGCGAGTGGTTTTTTTTTAAAACCACCGAAATTTTTGAAAAACAAATACTGCAAAAACGCTTTTACAAACGCTGGCAAAGCATCGCAAATGAGTGTTCTCCCAATCATTTATTTTCAACACCACTGGCGATTTCTAATTGGGTAGTTACTTTTCTTATTACCAATGTATGGCAATGTCGCGAAAAATAATGAGTTATGCTTACACATCAGCATACGAAAAATCTAAAAACATGTCGTTATCTATATGCTTACCAGTACTGTCAACAAGAATGAGTCTAATACTGAATTTAGACTGAGCAAAACCCAGCTGGTTTTTGTACAAAACTACAGTACAAAAACCAAGTTATTTACAATGGTAATTTAGTGTTTCTTTGTCGCTTCACTTTTTTATTACACATTTTTCTTTCTTTTTTTATTGTTAAATTAATGCAAATAAATTATTAATACATTTAAAAATTAATATCAACACACAATTTCAAACTAAAATAGAAATATTCTTAAAAAACTAAAAAATATTTTTTTGACACTTGCTTTACTTCTATATTCGTTGTAACAGGGTGCATCGAAAGTTAACTATGAATGATACTGGCTGTATCAAAAATGCGTATTTCAATATTTTTATTTGGTTTTTGTCAAAAACGAGGTAGAATCTGGTTTTCAGTTTCTATGAAAATTATATTGAAAAACTAAATTAATTTTGTAGTTTTCGGCTCAAAAACTAAAAATGGCCAAAAACTACTAGTTTTTTCCGAGTCTAAATACACTATAAAATTAGATTTTCAAAAAAATTAATTTTATAAGAAAATATTTTTTTATTGTAAAATTGTTTTTATTAAAATTTTCTAGTTCGGGAATCGAACATTACATGTCAATGCCAGTCAATAGCTCTACCATCTGAGCTATTGACTGGCATTGACATGTAATGTTTGATAGATTAAAATACAATTGACCTGCTGCACACAAGTCAGCTTACTCGCCAATATACAAAAAATTAAAAAATATGTGGTTACATACATATATGTATCCTTACCAGTGTTGAAAAAATATTGAGTTAAAAATAGATTTCAAAAAATTTTCAAAAAATCCAGAAAATTACTTTCTATTTAAAATAAAAATAAGTCATTATCAGTAACTCATTATTATATTTTTAAAATAATGCAGAAGGTATTTAGGGGTTAAGAACTGACCTCATTAACAAGAAATATTTTCAAAAGTCACTAAACTCAAGCAAAATAAGTAAATATTTAAATAAATTAATTTGTTTTTTTTTTCATTTTAAAGATCTTCAAAGTTTCTTTTTTATATATATATATATATATTTTTTTCATATCCTTTGTATATTTACACACTTTTGTCATGGTATAAAATAAATTAATAAAACTTAAAAACTATTTTTTGGCACTGGACAATTTCGTTTACACTTAAAATGCTAAAATAGAACGTTGACTTAAATTAAAAAAAAAATAAACCTTAAAATACATTTTAAACCTAAATAACAATTAAATTTCAATACTATTGTATTCTCTCCCAAAAAGAAGAAAGCTATAAGTGGGTCGATTCAACTTTACGACGTATTTGTAATAAACGTAAACGTTCTTTGCCCGGGAAAAAATTACGTTCCGGTAAGTTTAAGCCTCTTTTTGCCATGCGCAAAGTGAAATCAGGTAATAAACAAGAAACAGTAGTTAGAATACAAAATAGCCAAACGGGAATGGAACTTAAAAGTTTATTGTAGGCCCAATAGATGTCAGTATCATAGTGGCTAAAAGATAATAAAAGTTTTACAATCAACATAAAAAAAATCATAAGTTTATGAGTCTGTATGAAACACTTACAAATCTATAACATTATAGATGACTGTGGTAATCACAAATGCTAATATTGATCCTATAACGGTTACTATATACCAGTAACTGAGGTACTTGGATTCCAACCATAACTTTAAATTTCCCACTATCACCACCAGTTGCATGAGAAGAGTTCCAAAACATGAATACTCTGCTGTTTGTCCCACATTTAGTATCACATCGTTGGTGGAGAAAACAAAAAAGGCAAAATAGAAACATATTAATGAATGATATACTGCACACAAAATCCATGAGAGGAAGAAAGGCCAATGCAATTGTTTGTTATCGGTATTTTTCTTATATAATTCAGGTTCCCTGAAAAGACAATATGAGATTAATAAATAAAATAAGGTGTAAAAGTGTTTTTAATTCAATTTATTTAACATCAATTTAATTTATTTATTTTATTAGTGATTTGGTTTAAAAAAAAATAAACCCAGCCAGCAAAATTTGGATACTTTTTTGAGGTTTTTTATTCTATGAGTCAAAACTTACTCAAATAAAACACATTTTTTTGAAATTTTAAAATGTTTTGCCAAAAATTGCTCATGAACCTTCTAAAATGAATCATAAAGACACAAAAATTTGAGCCAAATTATTAAATCGAAAAGATGGTTCAGAAATAACTCAGAAATGTAAACAAATTTGAATATTTTGTGAACAATTCAAAAAAGGATCAAAGAAAACCTAATTTCTGAGCCTTTCAAATTTTTTTAAATCTCTTTTCTGAGTCATTTTTAATCCAAAAATGAAACTCTTTGGATGAACCACTTTCATATAAAAATTTGAGCTTTTAATAATATTTTTTGAGCTTTTTCCGATTCATTTTTGGGCTTGTTTGCTGGCTGGCAAACCAAAAATAAATGTAAATAATTTTTGTTAGTTGTTTTGACTAATTTGTGCTTCATTTTATAACAAGTAAAAAACAAAATAAAATTTTGGTTAAATTTACTGAAATGTTATTAGTCTATTAAGTAAAATTTCATTTACTTTTGAATACATTTACAGCGGTCTTTACATAAAAATATTTTAAAATTCAATCCGTTTTCATTTTTAATATAAAAAATTTGCTATTTTCTCTCAACCCAAAGAATTCGATAAGGTCAGCAGGACAGAATAATATTTTCGGCTTTCGCTACAAAGCCATCGTCACTGTCGTTTGCCTTGATGGGTTAATAATTGATAATGGTCTACTTATGTTAAGTGGGAAACAAATAATCATATGTTAAAACTCAACTAGACTAATATCAACGAAATCTAAGAATGCCATTTTTATCCTTTGTTATTACAGTTTTTGCTTTGAACTTTAATTCTTAAAGTATCGCAGCTGGTTCTATTCAACTCTGTTTATGATAACACAGATTTAAATGCATATTATAACCATTTTTAAACTACAACATAAATCCATGTTAATAGTAAACAATTAGATATATTAAAATATATTTTTTACTGTAGCTAGTTTGTTAGGATTAATGAAGGGTATGTATAGTTGATTTTTAAAAAAATTCTTAAAATTAATGCAGAAGAAATAAATAAAGTTTTTTGCAATTGCTTCACAGAAATTTTTATTATGAAGATATAGAAATTTAATTTTTGAAAAAATATTAACTCTTCAACTGCTTTCAAGGTATCAAAGTTTAAATTTGAAATTGTATGTAAATCTGTTTAAACCTGAGCTGTGAACCTCTGACATTAGAATCCGTACTTTTCAGTTTTTTCAGAAAAAGCCGTTAGATCAACATCAAGTGTAACATCAAACCGCAATTGCTTAAAAATTTTAATAAATTAGAGAATAATACTGTTTTAGATTTTAGTTATTCAAAAGATATATTTAAACTTTACTTAAATAATTTGTTTTAATTTTCTAATTTTATTTTTAGCGAGTAGTCTGTAAGGATCATTGTTATCCATAGACTTTATAAAAAATAAAGAAATAAATAAAGAAATAAAGAAATGAATATTTTATACCAACACTAGAGGGCGCGTCTAAGCTATAGAAATAACAAAAATTGTCTACTGAAAAATCGATATATTCTTATACTGTTTCGTAAAAAACCTGTCACGAAATCCATGCTTGGTAAAAAATGGCTTAAAACACGAAAGTGGGACACGTAAGAGGTTGTTTTGTTACTTATTGAATAGGGAAGGGGAACTAGTTAAAAAGAATCATAATGGGCCATATCTAGGCCTCTATGGGTGTTATTCTTGGTATCTAGCAACGTCGTCGTTATTAGCCTACCCATCTCTGCAAGAGGGAGTGTAATATAAAATTATAGAAAAAAAAATTTTTTTGTATTTTTAATGCAAAAATTAAAATAATTGTTGAAAAATCTTTTCGTTGAAAAATTAGTTTTGTTGAAGTCTATTGAAATCGACAATAGTGACTCCTAAAATTTTCTTCTTCGTTATGACTTGACTTTGTTTCTCGACTTTGTTCTTTTTAAAACTTACGATTAATTATGCTTTATTCGTTTTCTTTAATTCTTACCTTGTTAATGCCTCCTCCGTGTATGGTTTTTCCGTCAAAGATATAAAGAATATAGGCAATGATGTATATAACACATTATATAAGGTCAAAAATAATGAATCGTAGACCGATGCTGAAGAGAATAATATGTGAAATTGAAATAGGAACATTATACCCATAAATAGGGTGTTCTTATAAAAAAAGTACAAAACCAATAGTGACAAACGGCTTGTATGATAATGACCATGAACCAGCAGCAGTCTTTTTAACATACAAAATTTGGCAAAAGCAAAATCAGAACAACGAGCCGCTTGGCGACCTTCTTTGCCCATTATACCAATACCCACATGAGCCTCTTGTATCATACTAACATCATTGGCGCCATCACCAATTGCTGCGGTATTATAATTTTGTGGAGCAGTTTTTATCAAGGAAACTACTTCACTTTTTTGCAAAGGACTAAGGCGGCAACATAAAACGGCAGTACATTTAATGGCCACATCTCTAAACTCGGTGGGTGTCTCCGACAGAGCTATCGAAAGACTTTTGCCATCAATAAGCAAAGCACACTCATGACCCATGCCAAATATAATCTCACGATCTAAGGCATTTAAATGCGTAAGCATGTCCTCTTTGCGCGAACATTCAATAATAAAATATTTCAAAGCATTTGCAGGTATATGACCACAGGAGAGGGCTATATTTAGGGCTGTTTCCACTTTATCGCCTGTCAGAACCCATATTTTAATACCAGCTTTTTGTAGGGATATTAAAGTGTCCGCAACTTCATCTTGTAAAGCATCTTCTACAGCAGTAGCTCCTAATAAATCTAGATCTGTAAAGGGAAAATAGAGATTTGTAGGCGTTAGGCTTTTTCTAAATCATATCAACTTACTGCTTTCAATTTTGGCATAACACTTCTCGCTTAACTCTTTGCGATTCTCTAAAGAACTATTGGCAACATTTAATTCCTCTATAAAGTCTTTGTACTCATCATCATTTATTTTTCTCCTAGCTACCGCCAGTGTCCTAAGACCCAATCTAGCAAATTCGCTAATATGTACATCCGTCTTGGCAATCATATCACCCGAACTATTGCTACATAAGGGAAATACATAACTTTCAGCACCTTTGGTATATATCCATTTAGTACCATTTTCATCTTTAATTATAACACTCATTCTTTTACGATCGGAGGTAAACTCCAGTACATGTAAACGATTAAAATGCATTTCATTCACTTTGCCTACACTAAATGGCCTCGTATAGTCCATGTGCGGAGGAGTGACTTTTATGGTAAGAACTTCATCATCATCACCCATATAAACTAAACCCAAATGGGCACAAGCTTCTACTAAAGCTTTTTCATCTGGACTGGAGGCTTGATAATCTAAGGTACTACAAGTTTTAGATTTTTATTCGATTATTTGAAGCAAAGGTTGTATTTGGGGCTTTCAGATACTTACTGCACAACTTGCTCAATTTCATTTTTCCTTCTCACTGACTCGGCTCTTATTACAATTGTGGGTTGTCTTTGGAAATTTGGAGCTGCATATGATTCCCTTGAGGTGGTACTGGCTGTACGATAGATAATACCAGGAGTTGTAGCTGAAATTGAAAGAATTTTTTAGAAAAATAAATAGTACACTAATAGAAAAAAGTCCTTAAAAAATTAAGTAAAAAGTACTAAAAATTAGTTAAAAATGATGCTGCAGAAAAAACTGCCAAAATTGGCAGATTATTTTTGCTATGTATTAGTAATATAGGAATAGTAAAAGTAAAACTGTCAAATGTACAGAATTTTAATTATATTTGAGTTAAATTTTTGTAAATAGAAAATAGCATATTAACCTGCCAAAATCAGCAAAAAATTTTGCTGAATAATTAGTAGCCCAAAAAATCAAAAAGAAATTTTAAATTTTCGAAGTTTTTTTTAGATTTTTTTTTCAAATGCAAATAAAAATCGAGCCTTTTGGAAACAGTAGTTATACCCTACACCACTATGTGGTCAGGGTATTATAATTTGTGCTGATGTTTGTAACACCAAAAAATATTGGACCTAGACCCACCTTATAGTATACCGATCGGCTCAGATCCATGCATTCTTGTGCGCACTCTACAGGTCGCAAATATTAAGACATTTTGATGAAACTTGGTACACCGACTTATGTCGGCCCAAGGACGAAGGCTATTGATTTTGCTGAACATCGGTCCATGTTTAGACCTACATTCAAAAAAAAAAGTCAGTAAAGTCAGCAAAAAATGTTGCTGTGTCAGCAAATTTTTAGTCAGGAGCGTGCTTGCAAAAAAGTTGGTAATATCAGCAAAAGGTTTGCTGAAAATCAGCGAGATGATTTTTACCAAAAAAATAGTAATCTTCAACAAAAGTTTTGCTAACACTTAGTCGACTGCAAATGAAAAAATCCTTACTAAAATCACAAAACTTTTTGCTGAATATTAGTAGACTGAAAAAAACTCAAAAAACTTGTAGCGAAATTTTACTTTAGTTAATTTATTTGCTGAAAATTTAAATATAGAATATGTGTAGAGTTGTTTTTCTTTTTTTGTCATTTCCGTTTCCAGACAAGATGCGACATCTACATCTTGTCTATCTGGTTGTCGTCCACGCTATGCATGCGGTTCTCAACACAATTTTTGCAGCAAAATAAATTAGTAAAACATTAGTTCAAAATTAGTTTAGTGTTAAAAAAAATATATAAGTAAAATTTTTGCTGAAAACGGAATTTCAGCAAAAAAATTCCTGAAAACTAGTACACTTGATATACAAGACGTTTTACTAATTTTTCTACTAACTTATTTTTTGAGTGTAGTGCCCATATAAGGGTCGTATTAAAATTATATGGTTTATACGCTGCAGGTCGCAAATATTAAGATATTTTGATGAAATTTGCTACACCGACCTATGGCAGCACAAGGACGAAGCCTATTGATTTTAGTTAACACCGGTCCATGTTTAGACCTAGTGCCCATATAAGGGTCCCCCCAAAATTGGCTTGGTTACAAACTGCAGATCGCAAATATTAAGATATTTTAATGAAATTTGGTGCGCTAACTCACATTATAGAAAATTTTGACACAAGCACCATTTTAACCCATTCGAATTTCGGATCCAAACATTAGTTGGCGTTTACCCAGACTGGTGTAGTGTATTGTATAGTCGGCATGCCCGACTTTAACCTTTTTACTCATTTCCAATTTTTTTAGTAAATATTTCTGCTGATTTTAGCAGTATAGACTGCTATTTGCAGTCAACTAAATTTAGCTTAAAAATAGCTAAAATTTTGTAGATATTACAGTTTATTTTTGCTATTTTTGGTCTATCAATATTTAGCACAATTTTGTGCAGATTTTACAGTACAATTTGTCATTTCCAATCAACTAAAAGTTTTAATTTTGCTGTTCTTATTTTACTAGTATTTAGCAAAAAAAAATCTGCTAATTTAAGCAGTTATTTCTGCAGCATTATTTTCAACTAATTTTTAGTAACTTTTTCTGCTATTTTTACAGATTTATTTCTATGAGAGTAGTTGTAGTAGAGAAGTACATTGCCCTTCTGCATAGTGAATCGATTCATAGTGAATCGAGCCCATAGTAAAATTAACAAATATAGCTGGTGGATCGATTGAGGATGATATTACACAAAGATCAAATGGCGGATCCAATTGGCCGACGTAAATTTTAGAAAGTATGTTGGTAAGGATTGTATTAAAAAATAGTTGAAATGGCGGATCCAAAATAGCGGCGGTAAACATTTCTTCCATTTTCTATTCTAAGTTTTTGACTTCAAATTCTTGATCAGTGACCGAAATTCATTTAATTCATGTCTTTTAAATCCAATATAAACTTTTTAAAATTCTTAGCCGGCATTTTGGATCCGCCATTTTGAATTTTTTTAATTCTGATCTCAAATACGATGATAATTTGATGATATAAAAAGCCTTGAATATATGCCAGAGAAGTTTTTTTTTAGTGTTGCCTAGAAGTATTGCTTTCGGGTAACAGTTACTCCCGACGAAATAAACTTCCGTTTTTTTATCCTTTTGAATTCACGATAAATATTGAGTAGTTTTTTTTTAATTTTTCCCATTAAAAACAGTGATCATTTTCAAGACGTTTCAAAGTTTTTATTTTAAAATGCACGATAAACTTGTACTAGTTACCATCTTATTTCGTTTGAAAATCCATGACTAATATTAAGGAATTTTTGAGATTGTTCCGCTATACTAATTTTAAGTAGTATAATATCAAAATCTACAATAGTTATCAAGAATTTTTAAACTCTGATCCTATTTAAAATCAATGGTATTAATCAAAGGTGTTCTGCTCTTTTGTAACGATGATTGAGGTATTTATACCCACTTCTATTTTAAGGATTTAGATACACTCTGTGATAAAGGGTATACTGATTGAGCTTATTTATGCGGATGTTTGTAATTATTAAAAATAATGGATCAGGGGATAAAAAAAAGCCAACAAGTCCACTGTTTTGCCTTTGGCACCTCTTTTGGGAATTATGGGATAAAAAAGGGATCCAAATACTTTTTACTGGTACCTTTTTCTATACTTTTTGTTGTTGATAAGTTGCTGCAGTATAAATATTTCCCTCCATATTCGTGCTATTTGAAAGTTTATAATTCTTTTTTAAGCCAAATTTTAAAACCTTTTCGAACTTTCATCATGAAAATCGTGCATTTCATATTTTCTTTTTTCTAAATCTTCACCAAGACCCAAAAATTCTTTTGAATATTTCACATTAAAACTAACTAAATTTTCATCTTACCTTGTTGTTGTGTTATATAAGCACCCGGAGCACCATACGATTGAGATCTACGATGACCATGTATTCCCATAGCACCAGCACCACAATTATTACCACCATATTCTGGTAAATCCATTTCTGAGGTAGAACGTTTAAACTGCATAGACAAAGGTCTACCAGTGGGTATACTTTGCAAAGAACTAGGAAACATAACCGGTCTACCATCTCCCACACCAGTTCCACCAACACCATTAACCATTTCAAAACCTTGTGGTGGCATCGACATTGGGTGCACTCGAGTATTGGCTCTAGTAAAATTTGGACTTCTTTTAACAATTTGTGGCCGTTTTCGTCTCTCTACTTTGCCCACATCATCCAACAAAGGATTAACATCTGAGGTAATTTGTAGTGGCGAGGAATTAACACTAGGGGCACCATTAGGATCTACAGAGAGTGATGTTTCCATAGCATTAACATCACTTTGTTGACTAGAAGTATGACTTTCTTCTGTTATATCAGAGATGGAATACATTTTAGACAAACCGCCACCTGCAGTAGGTGGCATTGTTGCTGTATCTGTTTTATTGGAATCGTCTTCGGTTGATTTTGTTTTATTTGCTACATGATTGCTGTTTATATCACCTGCCACTTGGACGGTATGACAAATTGTCAAAGCTTGAAAGAAATTTTTTTGATCTTTCTGGAAGAAAATGGAAATTGAGGAATGATTACAATCAAAATAGTTACTAATAAGGGTGACTTATATTTTATACTTGTACACGCAGAGAAAGGAGCATCACACTATTAAAATTTAAGAGCTGCATATTATTTATGATTGAAAATCGTTATGATAATAATAAAATATGATCCTTATGATAATAGTTTGATCCTAAATGATGATAAAGTCATCATCAGCAAGAAAAAGGAAAAATCCTTTTTTAGATTTTCCGTTTTTTAACTTTGAAATAGCTTTTACTTAAGATTTATAAGCTTTAAATGCTTTTTTAATTTAAATAGTTCTTGCTATAAACACATCGGGTTTTGCTTTCTTATTGTGGTCATCTGGTCATCAGTGATCATAATGTGATCAGCAAGGATTATATTTATAATCACTAGAAATATATTATGATAATTTCGTTTCTACAATCATGCTCAACTACATTTTTGCAATTCGAAAAATTTAAATTTTTCGTAAACAAATTTCACGAAACTGAAGCGAAAACAATTTTAGTGAAAAAAAATATTTTTGGAAAAAAATTTCGCAACAGCAATCAAATTCACTAAAAGAGGGGAGAAACTTGCCAACACTGAGAAAACAGATTCGTGGTGACCACCGAACTTTCTGTCAATCGATTGGTTCAGTTGTGATAACCGAATTTTTTGGTTGAGACAACTGGAAATCAGTTGAAAAACTGTTAATTTAATTGCGACAACAGAATTTCCGTTACCCCAACAATAATTCAACAGTAATCAAAACTGAAAATTCGGTTACCACAATCCTGCTGATGGCGCCACAGATACGAATCTGAATTTTGACCAAGTAAAACAGAACGAAATGGAATGAAACATTTGTCTAAATTGAAAGAATATTGAATGGAACTGGGAACGAGTGGAAACGGAACACTAAACAGTTTAACCCAAATAGAAAGAAATCGTGGAAGTGGAACACCACATACAAGGAAAGGGGAAATAGTGAAAGAGGAACGGAAAATATTTCTTCTTTCGCTTTATTTCGTTCGGGTCTCATTGTATTTTTCACTTTTATTCCGTTAATTGTATCAGTTCCGCTCGTTACTCGTTTTATTCCCTTTTTGCATTTCGACCAAGTTATAAGATCACATCTGGCTCATTTTTAAAAATGACTCAGCCCGTAATTTCTATGTACACTTTTCACAATTGTAATTCAAAAAATATCAATTAAAATTCAGAAGACATCAATTAAAAATCAGAATTTCCCTTTTAAATTACAAAAACATAAATTGAAAGTAAGAAAACATCAATTGAAATACCGATTTTTCATTTGAAGTTCAGAAAATATTATGTGAAATTTAAAAACATCGTTCAAAATTTTGAAAATATCATTTGAAATTTAGAAACTAGTAGGTGAAATTCAGAAAATATAATTTTAAATTCAGAAAATATTAATTGTATTTTAGAAAATATTATTTTATATTAAGAAATACACCATTTTTAATTCACATAATATCCAAACTAAATTCAAAATTTCTTCAAAGTGAAATTCAAATTCATGAAGTGAAATTCATAAAATATCAATTGAAATTCAGAAATCATAGATTTAAATGCATATTATTTACGTTTTCTGAATTTTATTCGATATTTTCTGAATTTCATTTGATGATTTGTGATTTTCAGTTGATATTTTTTATTAATTCATTAAATTAAAAATAAAATCTCTGAATTTCATTTGATATTTTCGGAAATTGTAATGGAAATTCTAAATTTAATTGATATTTTCTGAATTCCAAATAGAAGTTATGAAATTCAATTGATATTTTTTGAATTACAGTTGCAAAAGGTTTAAATCGAATGAGACAGCGCTACCTGGTTAAAAATATGTAATTTAATATAATTATATCTAATCAGGTGTGGGTAATGTCACATCATATAAAACTGTATGTAATTTCATCAATAAAAATAAAATTGTACAACTTAGACTTAATAATATTCGGCCATTTTCGCTATTAAATTATGAAAAATTTTATATGGTTATATATGGTCTAAAAATTTATATATATAATTTAATAGGGAAATTGACCCAATATTATTAGACCTAAGTTGTGTAAATTTATTTATGTTGATGTAGTTATATACAACCTAATGTGATATCACATTAACCACAGCTGACTAGATATAATTATATCAAATGGTAATGGTTAGCGCGTTGTACTGTTACACGTGAGGTTGCGGGTTCGAGCCCCAACCAAGGCAACATCAATTTATGACAAATAATAATATGTATGAGTTTTTTCTATCCCTCATACATATCGCAGCGTCCTCCTTCGGTGTTCCCATAGCACTTAACCCCACCGAAGTAAAATAATATAACAGGGCTATGAATTAAAAAGTTCGCCAATTCACCATCAAATGGCGCGCAACAACTGTTCTAAAATTCAACACCTCGCGCAATTACAGTGTTACCATATTTGAAGCCGCCTTTCACTTCTTCTCTATCCCCTTCCCAAAGGAAGCAACACGTTAATTAATTGGAAGAATTTCCTGAGTGTTGCTTCTCTTTTTATAAAAAAAAAGCTTTTTTACTAAAATGATTAAACCGATTTTTTTCCATCTCAATAGAATGGGCGACATTTTTCAGAAGGAGCCTGAGTGAATTACTCATTTTCATTTTTCACTTTCAAAGACATTATTCTAAATTAAAGGGGACGAAGTAAACAAAAATTAAAATGTTATTGCTAATTTTAAAAGTTGATTTATCTGCTCATAACTGTAAAATTTATCCATAGATTTTCTTAAAATATAAAGTATACTCTTTGCAGAGACCCAGGCTTGTAATGCATAAATCTAGTGTAATAATCTACTTACATTAAATTTATTGATATCAACTTCATAGGCGATACCCTCCTCCTGTAAACGTGTCTTCTTATACATATACTTTCTGCCAGCTATTGAACATTGTTGAAATATCATTTCATTCTTAGTCAAAGTACCCGTTTTGTCCGAAAATAATATATTAATTTGTCCCAATTCTTCATTCAAGTTCGATGTATTAACAATACATGGTTGATCGGTAGCCTCATCATATAATTGTGTATCCCATTCCATAAAAAAACCACCCAATACACGATGCAATTCAATTGTTACATACAATGAGATCGGTATCAAATAATTGAAGAGTATCAAAAATGATAGATAATCTTGCAGAAATTGTTTAACACTGTAACTATCGGCTGGTGGTCCTAAATAGGCCAAATTTGGTATAACAAACATTTCATCATATCGTTTCAGGAAATATAATATAGTGACTATAGCTATTAAAGTTATTAGAATAAATATTAAAAATCTATTAATATATATTTCACTAGAAGCTGATTTGTTGCGTGTTAATCGGGAATTCAATTGCAGCTTTGTGGTCATGCCCGTGTATACCGCACATCCAATAACACATTCGGTATTTTTGACACGCGATCCCCTAAGTAAGACATTTTCCGCCGTTAAGGGTAATACTTTACCCTCTGAACCAGCTAATTCAATTTTACCATTAAAACTATATAAATCAGTCTTTGGACTTTCACATTCTATAACACCCAGTTTATGCATTTTATCCAATTCCACCGTGGGTAATTCTCTGGGTACCATTAAAGTCTTTAAATTTGATTCACCATCTAAATTGGCTGTTGTTATAAAACATTTGCCATGTGGATCTGATGAACGTATTAATACTAAATCACATGGTACATCACAATCCCGTTCGACCAGCACCAAGTCTCCAGGTGCTACATATTGTGACTCTATATTTTTCTCTATACCATTTCGTATCACGGTTACTGAAAATGGAAAGTAATAATTTATTTTATGATATTAAATGTATTTAACTGCCCAGGTAGAAATTAGCGAAGGCACAAAAAATAGTACTGGCAAAACCACTTTTTTTGTAAAACCCACCATTTACAGAATTTACTGAATTTAAGATTCTGAAACATATACCAAATAGAATGGTCAAACTTCTGCCAGTACTGTGCCGATCGTTTTTATCTGCCTGGATAGTTATTGTTGATAGCACTCACCTGGCGAACAATTGACTATATTATCAGTTTTATAACGTAATATATCTTCATAACCTTGTTTAGCTGCTGTTACTGCAATTACAAATACTAATGGTAGCAGAGATGTCATCGGAGATACTGGACTATCTGTAATAAAATGTTAAAATAAAAATCTGTTTAATATGTACACTTAGATAATTATGTCGTTAAAATTAACTGCATTTACAGTTTAAAAAAGTGTATACAATTGCAGTTATTTTTAAATTGTAATTGTAGTTTCCGCGATATGGGCCAGTTTATGAAGTGGAAAATTTTTATTAGAAATTTCCGAAGGTCCAAGGCCCTACCATGGTCCATTTTTGGATAGAGATAATCCCTTTCGCTAGGGTATTATTCAGTTAGGGGTAGCCGAAATGTTGGTCAATTTTGCTCTATCTCTATTAGTTTTCGAGATATGGGCCATTTGAAAAAATCAGGAGGGAAAGAAATAGCGCCATCATTAGAAAATACACTGGTGGCGCCATCTACCGGGTAACAACAGAAACATGAAAATAATATATTTTAACAATAAAGTGTGTAAAATTTAACGAATGGGTTCTTAAAAATTGGTTATAAATAGTTTTGAAAATTAACACTAAAAATTAGTTAAAGAACTGAGGATTTTTAGTATTGTGTTAAATGAAGATAACTAAAATCTTTGCTTAAATCAGTGTTTCAACCGAAAATTTGTTAAAAATTAGTCAAATCGATTTGAAACCGGTTTGACAGATTTTTCTACTGACGTATTATTTTAAGTGTAGTCTATGGCTTCAATTGTGGCGAAGACAGGAAAACAAAATTCCAATTGGTTTACGAGACATAGCCGTGAGAAAAATTGCATATTCTTCGAAAAAATTAAGTTTTAGGTAAAATATACATTAACTCTATCCAAAAATAGACCTTGGCGGGGCCTTGGACCCACTTAATAAAATGGCCCATATCTCGAAAACTAAGCGAGATAGAGAAAAACGGACAAAATATTTGCTTCATTGGAGTGCCCTATATGCCCGGGGAAGGTCCCGAGACTCTAAATTTGTATAAATTCTACGACTCAGTATAATTACAGAAAAAACTGTAGTTTTACAAGTTTGTTACTTAAATTTAGATTTGTTAAATTTAACAAACGAATTTGTTAAAATCAACAAATTTTATTTTAAGCCAAAAAACAGAAACAAATTTTGTTAAAGTAACAAATTTTTCTGTCTAGCAAACAGACGTATTACTTTGAGTGTAGAAAAAAGTGCAACAATAAATTAATCGGAAAAAAATGCATCTAGTGCCACAAAATTACTAAAATGTCGAAAAATTTTATTGGCTGCATTAAAAATTTAATGCCATACGATTAATGCAGCCAACTTGATAAAACGAATCATGCAGAAGTTCTTATTTTTTTGACATACCTACTTTCACGTACAATTCTCAGAATTGAATCCCACATCAATGAGCTGAAAAATGTTGTACTGTGTTATGAACTGTATTATAAGGAATTTTTTTTCTGAAGACTACTTTATTGAATTTTCCACATTTTGGCAGCTATGGGCCAAGAATTTTTAAAAAAGATAGAATAAATTAAAATTTTTTCGACATTTTAGTAATTTTGTGGCACAAGATGAAGTTTTTTCCGATTAATTTGTGTTACACTTTTTTTACATCGAAAATTCGGGAAATGTATGAAAAATGTAGCAAAAGGCAAAAAAAAAAACATGTATGAATCAATATCCTTTTAAGCTGATTTATAAATTGAACTGACGGTAAGCAAATATAATCAAATAATATGTATAAAAACAAGTTTTTTAGGTAACGGTACTATTCAATAATCTTGAGCAACTTATAATGAAATGTAGCATTGATAATTGTATTTACCCAGAAAACAAATCGAACTAAAATATTCAATCATTCATATTGTATGTTAAGCAGAGTAAGTTGTTTTGATTTCATGTGAAAAAACTGTTATACTCTGATTTTACGTAGAAATAATATATAAGACTTATTTTTCTTGTCAAAAAGTAATATTTTTTGTTTATTGTGATTGTGTCTTTCTAATAAAATAAAAAAATTGTCCTTTCTTAGAATTTAAATTAACTTTTGAGGCCTTCTAAGTTCGAGTGAATATTTTTCACTTGAAAAACAACTTACGGTGCTTTACTTTTTACGCAGTACCACTTAACGTGACGTCTAGATCTTTGGGATCTACATTGACATTAACGCACACAAAAAAATTATTAGCTTCAATCATCTAATTCATAATTTCTTTAAAATAAAATTAATTTTTAAACAAATATTTAATTGAATCAGTTAAATATTTGAATTGTTTTATTATTTCAGTTAATTGTAAACAATTTTTAATAATACATAGTATCATTTATGTGATAACTGCAAAATCAATTTAATTATAAATGATATTACCAATTTCGTACAATAATTGAAAATCGCTTTTAATTTTTTATATGCCTACAAACATTAATGTTGACCTTCTAGGGTTAAATTTAAATTAATTATATGCACACGAAAAATTAGATCCCACAATTTGTTACAATTTGGAAAGATATTTATCAAAAGAAGAAAAACATTTTTATGTGAAGCCACTGAACATTTAACTTAAAACAATTATAATTAAAAGCTAAAAGCAATAAAGACACCTTTTGTGATATAATTCTATTCATATTAAAAATACAACTTGAAAAGTTATCACTTGACCACCATGTAGGAAGTGCACATATTCATTCGTAAAATGTATAAATTCAATTTGCACATGAATGTAAAGATTTTTTATTTATTAAACAAAAAAAAAAATACTGTAACGTGAATATCAGTGATGAGATTTGTGGCACAATTGGGCCATTTTTGGCACAATCGAAGGTGAATTGGTGCACTAGCACAATCAATAAAATTTTGGCACATTTTGGTTATCTCAAAAGCTCTAATAGAAAACAGGTTTACATATTTAAAAATAAGAATTCTTTAAAAGCACGTTTATTAAAAATTATTAAATTTTTAGCTTCTGAGAAAAAAAAATTCATAATATTTGGAATTATTTTGAGCTAGAGTGTTCTGTTTTGCTTCAGAAATATTTTTTTTAACTAATTTATGAGATTTGAGTATTTTCGACATGTCAGATAATTTTTTACGTTTTCGACAAGTTCTCAGATTCTTCAGAAGTCTTATATAACCTGCCGGTAAAAATTTACGTCTAATATTCTGGGAAATAACAGATAGTCTTAGCTTTTACAATTTTTTTAATAAAACATTTATTATTTTGGAATATTCATCTTCTAAAAAATCTCATATATATAAAATTTTACTGCACTCAAAATAATATGCCTGCTGGCTCAACAGAAAAATTAATTAAATTTAAGAAAAGGTCCAGAATTATGTCGGCAAAATTAACTGAAATTGCTGTTAAAAAAGTGCATACTACAATTGCACTTTAAAATTAACTGATATAGCATTTCAAAAGAACTGTTTTGCTCTATTTCGCTTAGTTTTCGATATAAGCTCCATTTTAAAAAATCGCGAAGGGAAGAAAAATCACCACCTTTAAAATTTCAGATACTTTGGCAGATAATAGCAGAAATATTAAAATGATATATTTAAATAATAAATTGTATAAAATTTAACAAATTGGTTCATAAAAATTAGTTATAAATAATTTTGAAAATTTACACTCAAAATAGGTTAAATTATTGAGGATTTTTAGTAATGTGTTCAATGAAAATAACTAAAATATTTGTTTATATCAGAGTTTCAACTAAAGAAATAGTCAAATCGATTAGAAACTCGTTTGCCATTTTTATTTTCCTGATATTTTAGGGCAGTTAAAATAACTTAAATTTGTGGTTTCGATAAAAGATCAAAAATTAATTTGATATTTCCTTTGAATGGGTAAAAATCAAGTTTTGGCACAATGAACTCCCATTTGGTACATTTTAGTCATCGAATCAGCACAAAACAAAGATTTTCAAATCCCATCACTGGTGAATAGTCATAGTTAGTTTCTTTTTAAAAATTTCTCTGTATTGTAACCTTGACCGTGAATAATTTACAAAGTACTAAAAAACAATTGAATGTTTATTAAACTTACAGAAAAAAAAAAGAAAATCTATCTGAAAAAATTTGTATATACAAATCAGTTTGGACATTAACTAGGCAAATAATAATATTGAAATTCGACTGAAGATCAGTTGGGAGAGCATAAAATCTTGCTATGGAATAACACAATCATTATATACAGGCTGAATGAAAAAATGAAATTCTAGCATTCGACAACAAAACTCAGCCCTCAGAATTTAAAAAAAAAAATGTTTTGTGTTTTGGGATGCATTCACAATGAAGTTCCTCAAAAAATAAATAAATAGATTAAATTGAATTTTTATTTTAAGCTAGCCATCCACTGCGCAATATTCTTCTGAAACTTTTAGTATTGTGGGAAAAATTGCCAGTGTGTAAATATGTCATATTGGAACAATTATATTTGAAACTCCTCTGTTTTTCACAGTTACCCTTAGTGGGCCAAATGTAGGTTTCTGGGACAAAAATAAAAAAAATTAAATTAAAAATTTGTTTTCATTGTTTTGTACTTTGTTAAAAAAAAAAAAAAAAACCACTGAAAATTTAAAATTTTCATTTACAGGGCAACAGAAAAACTTTTTATTTAAATGAAATATAAGTTCATAAGGATTATATCAGTTAATTTGATTTTTTTCGGTTCTATAACATTCAAAATAACTATTTTAAACAACTGTTAAGAGTTCAAAAAAGTTGTTTTGCATTTTTCTTTAGTTATTATTTTGCATTTTTCTAATGTTATTATTAGGGCTAGGAATTCCATGCATATGCATGTATTTTCTCAATAGTCCAAAACTAATATGGACTAAATATTTATCCGAATCATCAAATTTAGAACAAAATGGCATCGATTTGTAGTTGCATATTTTGGCAAAAATGCATGTTTTTGCATATTTTGACTTTAAATGCATATTTGGTGCCTTTTTAATGCATATTTTGTGCTTTTTAATACATATTTTTGCATATTTTTCATTATTAGCAGCATTTTTTATTTTGTAAAAAAATATAAAAAATTTATACGTTCTCATATTTTGATTCAATCAAAATAAACATCCCAGTGTAGAAACGTTAATGACATATCATTATTTTTTGGACTACCAGTAATGACACCCACTTACCTTCTGCATTATTTTAAAACATATAATAATGAGTTACTGATAATGACTTATTTTTATTATTATTGCAAATAGAAAACAATTTTCTAGATTTTTTCTTAAATTTTTTGAAATCTATTTTTAGACTCAATATTTTTTAAACACTGGTAAGGATATATGTAACCACATATTTTTTGATTTTTTGTATGTTGTCGAGTAAGCTTACTTGTGTGCAGCAGGTCAATTATGTTTTTATCTATTAAATGTTACATGTCGATATAGCTCAGATGGTAAGGCTATTGACTGGCAATCTGTAGACCCAGGTTCGATTCCCGCAACAGGAAATTTTATTTAAAAAAAAAATACAATAAAAAATATATTTTTTTATAGAATTTAGTTTTTTGAAAATCTATTTTTAGACTCATTATTTTTATCAGTACTGGTAAGCACATAGGTAACGATATATTTTTTGATTTTTCGTATGCTGGTGTGTAACCACAACTCATTATTTTTCGCGACATCGCCATATAAAGGTAATAAGAAATGTAATAACAAAACTAACTAGTTACCATTACTAAGTATGTAGTTACATAACCACATATCTGGTAATGATTTTCTACACTGGGATTCTTAAAAACCTTATTGACCTATGAAAAATCTTCGAGTTCTGTGTCTGTTTGCAAAATAACTACACTCAACCAAAAACGTCTGTAATGGCTACTGAACATTTTGCTGTTACTACTGCAAATATAACTGTTTTGAGCACAGCGGTATTTTTTGCTATTTGAAATTAGTATAAATAATTAGTTGCAGCTACTAAATTTCAGTAAATTTTTGTAAACTGCAATTTAAAATCAAACTGCTGAAATTAGCAAAAAAGTGTACTGAAAAAATAAACAAACTGTAAAATGTAAAAAAAAATAAATAAAAAAACTTTTTTTCTTTCGATTCTAACAAGCGTGTAATTACTTTATCGTACTTGAAATTTGGAGTCAAAATTGCAAACGGTTCTCCAGTTATTACCTTTTTATGCATTGGAGATACAAAAAAATTTTCTGAGTGTTATTTCCAAACTAAGAATATATCAATAGTAACAAATATAAACTAAACAAGAATTGTAAAAAATTAGTTATAAATTAAATTAGTATATTCTTCTGCTAAATTTAGCACTCGGTTTTGAAAAATTAGTAAAATGTTTTGTTGAAATCAGCAGCGACAAATAGTACAAAACATCCGTAATTTTTAATAAGACAATAAGAAAAATGATTACTGAAAAAAAATTGTACTAAAAATCAGTATAAAAATAGTAAAGTGCGATTGGAAAATTTTACAATTTTTTTACCAACTTTTTTATTTTATAGTTAAGAAACAACTATCTACTTACTACATAATACTACAATCCCTTAAAGATGACCAAATCAAAAAAATTGTTGGTCTAAGAATAAATTTTGAAATGAACCATTTCTGATCAATTTCAATAGGGTTGGTCCTTGGGCCAATTCATATTTCAAGTTTTATCCAAATATCTTTGTACTTGCAACCAGTATTTTAATCACAAGATTCACATTGACAGACGGACGGCCGGAAGTCATTAAAAAAAAAGTCAAAATGTTATTCTGAGTCGACTGTTATACCATAAGGTTGTTCAATATTTTCCATGTATGGTAACCGAAACGAATGCGGTTATCGTTAGGGTAACGATATTTTATGTTATTTCGGTAACGGTATTTTAAGGGTTACACTATTCATTTATTTCGGTATCGGTATTTTAAGGATAACGGTATTTCAGTTATTTCGGTAACTGTATTTTAAGGATAACGGTATTCCGGGTATTTCAGTACCGGTAGTTTAGGGGTAACGGTAGTCGGTTGAATATGATATTTTCGGTAATTGCAAAGATCAGCCCAAACTTAAAATACGCTCTCGACGAAGTGTAGTAGGCTTGATTTAAAAAAAGTACACCTTATTTTAACGAAGCGCGCACAGAGAGAATTTTGTTGGACTTAATTTAATAAAAGTTTCCATTAAAATAATAGTATAAATTAAAAATTCCTTAGTTTTCATGCAAAAGCTTCATTGAGTGTATGAAATTATTCATTAATAAAATGAAACTTTTCATAACATTTTATGAAAAATTCCATTAATTCACTGAAAAGTTTCAATGGACGAGTAACAGTGAAACCTTATTGGTTTTATGAAAAAAAAATTCCTTAATATTATGCAGATAATTCTCTCAGTGTAGTAATTTTTATAAAATCAGTGCTCAGTCGGTATATTATTTTTTGTCCGTTGGCAATTTCTTTTAACTGAACCTTCTTTGAAACCTATTTTTGTCAATTGACTTCTAGATAGCATTGCTTAAGTATTAATATATAGAAAAAATAATAATTCCGTATTTAATAATTTATTGATAAATGTAACTACTTACCAATTAACAGTGATATAACTGTCATAACTAAAAAATAAAAATTTGCTATACGTCGAAATTGTTCCAATAGATTTTGCGGCAGAAATGTGATAAATGTATATTTTGTCGATTTTATACAATTTAATTTTTGTCTTCTTTTTTTCTTTTTAACCTCTTCATCGCCACCGATTTTAATTTGTAGCCAATCATTAATGGTACTGACCCGCGAACCCTGTAATTAAAAAGATATAAATATAAAATTAGCAAAAAAAATTAAACGCTTTTCGAATGATTTTGTTAATACATATTTAAACAAACAAACTTGACACGGTTATGGTAATTTTATTTTTACAAATTGTTAATTGTTTAAAAAAAATAATGAGATTAATGCGACGATTGTTTAAATAATTTGGCTTTTATTTCTCATGAAAATACAATAAATTTTAAAAATTGACATTGTTATTCAAAAATTGATAACAAAGTAATTATGGTGATTATTCTAATAAAATTACCTTGTCGTGTCTTTAGAAATTTGTAAATATTTTTTATTAACCAAATAAATAAGTTAGCAAAATATTTGCAAAAAGTAGTTATTTGAAAAAATTAGCCCTTAATTGCTGTTGGGGGCTATATGATGATATGATTAAAATAGACTAATATTTTCTTAGTGGGGCATTTAGGCCCCAACAGAAATTAAATAAAAAGTTGATTTATAGCTGCTTTTACCAAATCAGACAGTTCGTATACGAAAGTACAAAATTCTCGTCCCGTTAATATTTTGTACCTTATGTAATGTCTCGGTTTGTGTAAGAAAGCTATAATTTTCTTATTGCGGACAACTGAAGTGTAGAGTGATGTCTACGAAACAATTGTATTGTCTATCATGAAAATGATCAACCCTTTTTGAAACAACAAATAAAATCTAATATGACAATATCATATTAGAATTTGGACTTGAGGTAGAAGAATATTCTTACTAAATATATGAAAATATAGAAAATCCGAAAAAACAATTTTTGTAATTTTAATGCAAAAATTAAGATAATTGTTTTAAATAAAGAATATTATTTTTAGACCTAGAAAAATAATATGAATAAATTTTTTCAAGACCTGCTCAGAAATAACCGTTTGATTAATATGTTTACACAAAATTAAAATCTCCTATAATTTTATTTTTGACCTTAAACAGGGGCTATTTACTCTAAATTAGGGCAAAGTAGAGACCCATACTTTGACCCACCAAGCAAAAAAAATTGGAAGTAACCACTTCAAAAAATCACTTCTTTCATTGCTTCCATAGTATTCGTTACTATATTTTTACTTCTTAACAACATCCAAAAAAATCACTTAAGTATTGCTTCTAAAGCATAATTGCTCCAAAAGTGCTCCAAAAAAGTGATTTTGTTATCATTTGGTGGCACCAATATTTTTTATATTTTTTTTATTTTTTTAATATTTCAGTTTTTAAAAATATATTAAAAAAAAATTATGAATATTGCTTTCTATGCGCTTATGAAAATAATACTGAAAACAATACTGAATTCCAGTACACCTTTTGCACTTGTTTAAAAAGTACTTTTATTGAAGAGTAGAAAGCACAATATGTCGCAATGACAAAGTGGTATTTTTATGCCTGTCAACTTTCATATCAAGGAATAGCTCAGCGGTAGAGAGCTAGACTACCAATCATGAGGTCGCAAGATCGATATCCGGTGGCGGCATTAAAAAAACTTTTGTGAAATAGATTCCATATAAATTTAAACATTTTCACAAACCTCAAGTCGATTGGTGCAAAAAAATTATAGAAAAATTATATATAGAAGGACGTATATCGCCAAATCGACACAGAAACTAATTCTGTGTCGATTAGTATACCCGAGTCGTGTCTAGCAACTCCAACATAAATAGTTTAAAAAAATTCGATCTTATTTAAAAAATAATCCGCCATATTGGTTTCGCATTCTTTAATTTTGGCAAGCAGATATCAGATTCGTATTAAACGACCTCCAAAATATTCCGATAAGTTATTTATAGTGAAGTCAATTTGTAATTCCGTAATATTTGTTTAAAGCAGTTATTTATAACATCATAATAAACAACTACTAAAATAGTAATTTTACGGTAAACAGTTATTTTTGTTAGTTATTTACAAAATATAAAATTTCGCTGATTTTTTCAAAACTCTTGTTCAGTTTGTTGTGGTTGATATATTCTTGCTTTGCAAATAAAAATCTGACAATTGTATTGTATCTTCAATGCACGAAAGGGTAATGACTGGACAACCGTTTGGAATTTTTACTTCAAATTTCAAGTACGACGAAGTGATTGCATAGTCTCAAAAAAGTTTGGCCGTTATTACTTAACAGTTGATTGTGTAGTAATCAGTAGTTGTTGTTTTTAACTGCAATTACAATTCTTTTTCTATGGAAAAATACAAAACAAATGTTATGAAAGTCATTTACGAAAACAGCTAAAGAAAAATACTGTAATTTCGTAACAGTTATTTAAGCAGTTAATATTAATATCATAAGAAAGAGTTTTTTTTTTGTAAAAATTTTCATTCAATTTTAAAAATTCTTTTTTTCCAAATAAAAATATAAATGTATTGCATAATAACTGAAGAATCGTTTGAAATTTTTATTTCAATACTTCTGTAATCAAAAAAAAAAAAAAATTATATTAAAATATACTTTTATAATACCAAAAGGATTAACTGTAAAAAACAGTAGTTTTTAACCATTTTGATGTTTTAAAATGTTTTTAATAAAAATTTTTCAGTTAATTTTACGACATTGTTAGTTACTTTATTGCTTTTGTTAGTTATTTTTCAACAGTTAAAATTAACAACGTTTTTAGTTGTTTTAAAGGTAAACACTTTTGTTGCCTTTTTAACTGCATATACCTTTGTTTTAACTGGCATGTTCAATAGAATCTACGAACAAACTTTTTTGAGTGTACAAATATTTATTCAATGATAATCACTAGCTATCACTAATTTATAAATAAAAATAAATTACGGAAACATGTGATACCAGACTAGGGGTTTTCTTTTCCCGGACTTTTTCATTTCCCGGGACAGCGGGATTTTTTTCTGAATTTCCCGGGATCCCGGGAATTCCCGCTCATTCGAAAATAAATAAATCCGACATATGTTGTATGGGAAAACTCGATTTCTATTACAACACCGTCCGCCAAAGTTCATTTTTTGGTTGTAACTATGAGAAAATCTACTTAATATATTCTGAAAGCAGGGCTAAATATAAAATATCTATGTCTTCCACTTTTTCTAGATCAATTCGTCTAACAGTTTAAACCGCGAATTAATATTGAGGTAATATATTTATATGGAAGGCCGTCTTAATTTTAAAAAACACTTAGAAATAACTGAATATTAATACGCGTTTATAAACCGTTTATAAACGAATTAATATAGACAAAGTGAAAGGCACGAGTATTTTATTTTCATCCCTTCTTTTAGGACATATTCGAATTGTTCATGGGTGCAAACTTATGTCGGACCAAAATAAATTCCCAGCCAGCAATTTCGGAACGCTCATAAATAAGATTCTTAAATGACTCTTAGGAAAAAGTGGAAAAATTTTTGTTTTTGGAGCTAGTTTCTGAGTCATTAATGATAATTTTTCTTTGCTGGGTTTTCATAGTTGCATTTTAAATTAACATATAAAAAATTCAAAATAATTTGAAAAAGCATCTGATGCATTATTTGAAAAATAAATAATTTTTAAAAAATACAATTAAAATAAAGGAGTAGCAATTGAAATTTAAATGAAATTATTTGAAGTAAAAAACACTCAAATTATTCATATCAGCTGAAAATATGAAAATATTACTAATTTTTTTAAATTTTAATGCATAGGCTTTTTGGATGTATTTGGAACTGAAATAATGATGTTGAAATGTTGAATATATTGCTTTACTTGAACAAAGATCATCGCTTTAAAGAAACCATTTTTTCCCCCGAAGTACGAGTATTTTTATTGGTAACTAAACCAAATTCAGCTGACATTCAAAAACAATTTGGCCTAAATAATATTTTATTTTTTATATTGTGCTAATTCAGTTTATTAAATTTTAAATCGTATTTTTTATTTTAAATATTTTTATTTAAATTGATTTCAAAAAATCAATGCTTTAAATTTAAATAAAGCTTCCGAAATTGCAATATATACTAGCTAGAACTTCTATAAATGAATACAAATCCGGGAAATCCCGCATGAAATTCCCGGGATTGCGGGATTGAAAAAAGTGCGGGATTCCCGGGACCCTATACCAGACACTTAATAAAATATTGTAAACATGATTTCACTGAATATAATAATATGATTGTAATTAGAAGAGAGAAATATGACTATCCAAATAACAGACAAGCTATGAAACACAGTTTTGTAGCCGTGATCATATTGCAACCATATATTTTCTCTGCGTGTACCGCAATATATCGTAAATCAAAAAATTTACAAAAACCATTTATGATCAGCAACTTGTTAATATTTTCCACTGTACTATGTGAGTTTAAATTGCGTTTGACAAAATGACTGTTAAACAAGTACCTATTATAGCAAAAATTCAACAGCTCTTCTTTATTTTTAAATGATAAATAATGGTCTATAAAAATTTTAACATATTGACCTTTTTAAAAACATTATTTAAACTAATTTTGCACGAATCTATGGTTAATATTTATTTATTTAATTTATTTTTATTGCAATATTGAATTGGTTTAAGGTTTTCATTATTAGAAACTATAAAATTTTTCATATCTTTACTAATTTATTAACTAAATATTTTTGAAATAGTTTTTATTTCAATGAAATGCCATAACACAACAACTTCCAATTTTGCATGCAATATAATTTTAATGTTTAATGTTTCCCCTGTAATTTGTGAGTGCCTGTTTCAGTTATACGAATTTCACAAAAGCACTGTTTCTACTAATTAGATAATATCGTAAGAAACATATGTTCCGAATTTCATTTCCCTACCTCAAGAGGTTAGGCTGGGACTTAACCCCCAAACTTATCAATTTTCTAACAACCTTCAATTAAAATATTGAATTTTTAGCGAAACAAGTTTGAAGGAACATTCCCCAGCTTAAAAAAGAGATGCCGAAGCGGTAGAAAAAGCCCTACAATTGATGATCTAGATCAGTGGTCTTCATTCCATAGGACTATTGTCCCTGCTCAATTCACACCTATTCTTACGCTCTTGCTTTTAGTCGTCACTGAAACAGCGACGAATGCACATGAGTTCGGATATATGCTGATTTTTTTTTAATGTACTGAAAAAAAAATTAATAACAATGTACGACAAATATTTTATGATTATAAATGCAGATAAAAGATATTTTATAAATATGTAAATACATTGAAATCATTGATATTGATTTAAAAAAAATCAAAAACCTTTTGTTTTACATAGAATGAAAAAAGCCACCCTTATATATGTATGTATTTATTTGTTTTTTTTTTTTTCTTTCAAAAATTGTATTTTTATTTACTTTTGTTTCTTTAAAACAGTGTAGTATTTATTTATACTTTCCGATAGTACTTCACTTTTTACACAAAACATTTCCATATTTTTAACCAAAAATAAATTCCTACAGATTCTGTTAACCCATTCAACATTTCTTACAGTGCAATTCTCATTTTCTCACCAACACAACTACATTTTTACTTTTGAACAGCACTGATCTGATGTACTTCCTTTTTAACATAAACACTAATAACACTGCATGACACTCAAAAAATAAATGGAGATCTGACCATCAGTTCTATATACTTCGGACATGCTGATTACAATGGAGTACTTTATTTTTCGATCAATGGTACAGATTTTTCGTTAAATGTCTTGAAAGTTTGGCGGTCCATTCAGTTTTTTATATAAAAAATTTTTCACCAAATTCAATTAATATGAATTTGTTTGTGTTAAAATGTAAAATGTAAGCACAGTGGCCATATTTACGATATAAATGCGATGTGCTAATCTTGATATTTAAACCACTAGTTAGCGTTTTATATAGGTTTTTATGGTTTTTTGCTATTTCAGCGACTTTAGTCGCCGAATGTACAATCGACCTCAATAAATGCCTTAGTTGGGGGACTTGTTTGGGGTATTATACAATCGGTTTTGACCGACTTTTTTCTTACTCCTTTAATGCCTCATTCATACTGAACCAAAAACTAGTAGTTTTCAAATTTATTGTGTTTTCGATTGTCAAATCCCATAAAAATTTCAAATCGAAAACTAAATAACGAAAACTTCTAGTTTTGGGTGCAGTATGAATGAGGCTTAAATTTAAAAACGTTCTACGAGTATGTATAAAGGATTTGAATTTTTCAAGAAAAAGCAAATTTTCCCAGTTAAATTTATAAAAATTCTTAATGTTAAAATAACATTTACCTTGTGCCATTTCCATGATACACTTTCCTTTACAAAACTTTTACTGGATTCATCTTGTGGCCACAGAGAGATGCCATAAGTTGTGGTATTAACACGTCGATAACCGGATAAATGATCATGACGGCCAACGAAATTCATATTTTTATAACATAAAAACCGAATAACTACAATCACGAAATTTTTTTACACAATTTTATTTGTTGTTTTAAAATTATAGGAAATATATTTAAGTTAGAGATTTATTAATATTGATATTTAAATTTTTATTAAATTTTATATCGAATAAAATTTTAATTTCCGCAAAAAATTTCACTTTATTATGAAGGCGTGTTATGCGTATCATTTGTTGTTGTTAATAAGTTGGTATTTTCTATAATTTTAATTGTATTAATTATAACAAACTAAATTTTTTTCTTTTTTGCTTTTTTAAACTTTAAACTACATTTTTTCTTTTAGCAAATTGCTGATTAAAAAATATCTTTAAATAGTAATTACAAGTTTACAAATAGGCGATCTAGTTAATACTGTCTTTGAGCAAATCACATATAAAAATTAACAGCTAAAAGATGTGGGTCTAAATTCACACAAAATATTAATCACAAGTTAGCATTAAGTAACTGAATAACACAACAAAAAGTAACTGTTAAATATAAAATCTATATTTTTGTTTGTTTCACTGTTTGTTGTATCCATTAGATGCACGAATTTATTTTACTTGGATACAAATGAACGATTATTTATATAAATATGTATATTTGTTTAATGGAGTTAATACGTACGTACGTCTTTTAAACACTTTATGATTTTTGTTTAGAATGAATAAAAATTTTGCACACTCGATTTATTTTATTTACTAACACTGTTCTGCGCTTTAAATTTAATTTTATTTGTACACGTAAAATAATAAGTCAGTAAAAAAATCTTTATATCATGTTTGCAATCGATCTGATTAATTTGTAACAAATTTCTGTTTACTTTTTCAAAGAAAGTTTCGACTACAGCAAAAAAACAAACTTTCGATATTTTATATTTCCTCTATATGCCCCGAAAATTTCAATACAATATTCGAAGAAATAAAATTCTCCCATACATTTTTGTAAAATATGCTTTAGACTCAAGTACATAGAGAAAACAGATTCATTGTGAACCCCGAATTACTTTCCAACCGAAATAATTGGTTCCCAGCACAAAAAAAAATTGAAAGCAATGTTTTACAAACTACTTCTTTAACTGCTTCACAAATATCCGTTAGTGTATTTTTACTGTTTTTTAGAAGTAATTTTGAAAAACTTCAAAAAATCACTTCTTTCATTGCTTCCAAAGTATCCGTCAGTACACTCAAAATAACAAAATTTATTCCTGTTTTTTAGCTTAAAATAAAATTTGTTGATTTTAACATCTTTTTGTTAAATTTAACAAATCTAAATTTATGTAAATAATTTGTAAAACTGCAGTTTTATTTGTAATTATACTGAGTCGTAGAATTTATTCAAATCTAGGGTCTCGGCACCCTCTCCGGGCCTAGTCCACATCATGTGAGGGCATATATGGAGCAAACATTTTGCCCGTTTTGCACTATCTCGCTTATTTTTCGAGATGTGGGCCATTTTATGAAGTGGAAAATTTTAATTAAAAATGTTCGAGTCAAATCGATTTGAAACCGGTTTGACAGATTTTTTACTGACGTATTATATTGAGTATATATTTTCACAGCTTTTTAGAATTACTTTTGAACAACATCCAAAATCATCACAAGTATTGCTTCTAAAGCATAATTGCTCAAAAGGTGGCCCTAAAAATAAATTTTGGTATTTCAAGAGAGATGATCGCAAGTTCGATTCCTGGAGGGACCAATATTTTTTTAATTTTTTTTGTAATATTTATAATTAATTCGATTTATATATGTATATTTTATAGCGGCCCTATGTTCCACTGGGAATTAAAGGATTAAATATATATATATATATATATATATATATTAGAGTTCGTCACAAAAATTTTATTTTCGATATCATCACTTTTATTAAAGTTTTTGCATAGAAAAAAAGAATGGCGTTTTTTTTTTCTTATTTATTTCAACTCCTTCCACTGGCGCAAGTCGGCCAAAAACGCTAATTTTAAGACCCTTTTCCTCCAGAGCAAAAACAGCTGCATTTATAGGAAATCTAATTTTACCATTCGATTCTACAACAAAATTTAATACACAAAACTTTTTTTTTGCATTTTCAAAATACACCAGATAGCCATTAGAGTTGTTCGAAAATCCGCTTTTTTTAAAAAACTTATAAAAAGCAATTTTTTTATAACACACAATGAAAATGTATTTCCGGTGGAGACATGGGTACAAAAATTTTGTATATACCGCGAACCGTTACGAAGTTATTAGCTAATCAAATTTGGATTTTTTTCTAATTCAATGAAAAAGTATTTGAGCTAATTAAAATGCAGCTTTCAATACTCGCTGCCGCAATATAAATTTATTTTTTAGTAATGACAAAATAATTTGTAAGTTTTGTAATGTTTATTACAAAGATTTTTTTTTACTAAACATATTTGATTACTAAATAACTTTTTAAGGGGTTGCGGTATATCAAAAATTTTTGTACCAATATTCTCAGCAGGGAATACATTTTTATTGTGTTTATTACACACAATAAAGATGTATAAAGTAACTTTTTTGAAATTTTTGAAAAAAGTGGATTTTTAGACCACTCTAATGACTATCTGCTGTATTCAGAAAATGCAAGAAAAAATGTTTTTTATATTAATTTTTGCTTTCGAATCGAATGGTAAAGTCAGATTTCCCAGAAATGCAGCCGTTTTTGCTCTGCAGAAAATGGGTCTCCAAATCAGCGTTTTTGGCCGACTTGCGCCAGTGGAAGGAGTTGAAATAAAAAAGAAAAAAAACGCCATTCTTTTCTTCTATGCAAAAACTTTAAAAAAAAAGTGATGATATCCGAAAATCAAAAACATTTTTTTTTTTTGACGAACCCTAATATATATTTTAGAAAATATATTGACTAGATTTTTGTCTTTAGTGAGTTTAACTTAAAACGAGTAAAAAGGTTAAAGTCGGGCATGCCGACTATACAATACCCTACACCACTCTGGTGTATTGTTTGGATCCGAAATTCGAATGGGTTAAAATGGGGCTTGTGTCAAAATTTTCTATAATGTAAGTCAGCGCACCAAATTTCATTAAAATATCTTTATATTTGCGACCTGCAGTTTGTAACCAAGCCAATTTTGGGGGGACCCTTATATGGGCACTAGTTCTAAACATGGACCGATGTTCACCAAAATCAATAGGCTTCGTCCTTGGGCCAACATAGGTCTATGTACCAAATTTCATCAAAATATCTTAATATTTGCGACCTGCAGCGTATAAACAATATAATTTTGGGGGGACCCTTATATGGGCACTAGTTCTAAACATGGACCGATGTTCACCAAAATCAATAGGCTTCGTCCTTGGGCCAACATAGGTCTATGTACCAAATTTCATCAAAATATCTTAATATTAATACCTGCAGCGTATAAACAGTATAATTTTGGTAGGACCCTTATATGGGCACTAGGTCTAAACATAGACCGATGTTCACCAAAATCAATAGGCTGCGTTATTGGGCCAATATAGGTCTGTGTACCAAATTTCATCAAAATATCTTAATATTTGCGACTTGCAGCGTATAAACATTATAATTTTGGTAGGACCCTTATATGGGCACTAGGTCTAAACATAGACCGATGTTCACCAAAATCAATAGGCTGCGTTATTGGGCCAATGTAGGTCTGTGTACCAAATTTCATCAAAATATCTTAATATTTACGACCTGCAGCGTATAAAAAGTATAATTTTGGTAGGACCCTTATATGGGCACAAGGTCTAAACATGGACCGATGTTCACCAAAATCAATAGGCTGCGTTATTGGGCTAACATAGGTCTGTGTAGCAAATTTCGTCAAAATATCTTAATATTTACGACCTGCAGCGTATAAACAATATAATTTTGGTAGGACCCTTATATGGGCACTAGTTCAAAACATGGACCGATGTTCAAAAAAATCAAACTTGTTCGTCCTTGGGCCAACATAGGTCTGCGTACCAAATTTCATCAAAATATCTTAATAGCTGCGACCTGTAGAGTGCGCACAAGATTGCATGGACAGACAGACAGACAGACGGACGGACGGACGGACGGACAGACGGACATCGTTAAATCGAAATAAAAAAAAATTCTGAACCGATCGGTATACTATAAGGTGGGTCTACGACCAATATTTTTTGGTGTTAGAAACATCAGCACAAACTTATAATACCCTGACCACATAGTGGTGTAGGGTATAACTAGCTCATTTGCAAGAATTGCATTATGTTTTCAAAGAAACGCCAATGACGGACGATTCCTTGATGGCTGGTGAAGGCACGTCATATGGGGCAGGTATTGACGCTTATTAACACACTCCGACAAAGAAATGGAAAATCGATGGAAATCGGAACGATATGGAATGGAACGGGGAATGAGGAAATTGGGACACTTGGCACAGTGAACGAAATGAAATGAAACGGGAACGAAATTCTTATTATCTTGGTGTATTTATTTCTATTATCCTATAAATTGAAAAAAATGGGTTACCATGTGGCTCTTTCATAAAAATTGATTCCTGGGGTCGCTTTTGGACCTACCTCATGTGAAT
Organism: Leucophora obtusa; assembly: GCA_949987735.1. Classification (NCBI taxonomy): domain Eukaryota; kingdom Metazoa; phylum Arthropoda; class Insecta; order Diptera; family Anthomyiidae; genus Leucophora; species Leucophora obtusa. Next base: position 127,137,800 of record OX465297.1, on the reverse strand, counting down.
AATATAAGCGTGAATAGTGCCGAGTAGTGCCTGTGCCTGTATCGCGAAAACTAAGCAAGATAGCGCCAAACGAACAAACTTTTTTTCCTCTGCAGTATTAAACACCCCAATAATATAAATAGGCCAGGTATTGTAGAACTTCCGATAGATCCATTTCTGTAAAATAGTCACAGGGTGACATTTTTAATTTTTTTTAATTTACTTGATAATATAAATTAACACACTGCGACAATGGGCTGGAAAATCGGTTCGAATCAGAACGATATGGAATGTAATGGGGAACGAGGAAATTGGAACACTTGGAACGAAATGAAATAAACGAGGAACGAAATTATTATTATCTTAGTGTATTGATATCTATTATCCTATAAATTGAAAAAAAAATGGGTGAACCTGTGGCTGCAGTATAAAAATTAATTCCTGGGGATCGCTCTCGGACCTACCTCATGTGAATAATAAGAGCGTCAACATTCCCGAGCTTACAAAAGTTTTTCCTCCGCTGGAGTATTAAAACACTGCGAGGCTTTTTCGTCCCTTTCTAAAAACGGGTCCAAAAAGTCCCTTTAATTGCAGAGTTAGAGAGTTAAAATGTTCCGCAAAAATATTTGTCATGAAATTCTACTATAAATCTTTGAAGACATCAAAGTTAAAAATTTAACTTAAAATGTGATTAAGGGTTAATCTCGTACTTATTCAGAATTGAAGCTCAAATATCCAACAAACCTGGATTTTAGGGTAAAACCGTGTGCATCTTCCATTTTAGGTATAGGATATGTTCAGCGAACTTATGTAAAATACTGCAAGGAATATTTTTGTTGAACACTTTGGCCCTCTAACTCCTCAACTTAAGCGTCTTTTTCATCACCTTTTAAAAAAGGGCCAAAAAAGTCCCTTTAATTGCAGAGTTAGAGGGTTTTCCACAAAAATGTTCTTCATAGCGTTTTACATAAGTTCGCTCAACACATCCTATACCTAAAACATAAGATTTACATGGTTTCCTATGCCGATTCACAATAAACATTTGAAAAAGGGAGGTTAATTTTAGCCCCCCCCCCCTAAAATAAAATTCCGATGTGATCTTTTAAAACGCCGACACACTTATATTTTCTTTTGTCTCCTCTCCCAAAATCCATTGTCAGAACACCTAAATTTTTTTCGTATTGTACTGTGTTATATATATAAAAATACAACTCCTAAAGTACTGAGTAGGCACTTTTAAATGTTGAGTACTCGAACAAATGGTCGGTATTGATCAATATCGAGACCCAAATACTCTATACTTTTACAACTCTATTCCTTAGTGCTTTAGCTAATTTTTAGCGTTTTCAAACCTATTTTTGACTCGGTTTTAAGAACTTATATGTTAATTTTAGAGTGTATAATCTATTACTAAAATATAATATATTCGCGTCTTTGTTGTAACCCGGTAATTGGCGCCACAAGTATATTCAGAGTTTAAAAAATGGAGCGATTTTGTCCTCTCCTGATTTTTTGAAATATCCTATGTCTTGAAAACTAAGAGAGATTTAAACCGCCCTTAGTTTAACCACATTCCCGTGACAATGTAATTCCTATCCAAAAATGGAACCAGGACCCCTTGGAAATTATTTGGAGAATTATTTCATAAAATGTGTCAAAATGTCAAAATGTAGAAAAGGGGCTGTTTTTCAGAGTATCAATTTCTGCCCTAATTAGATATGGACGATGTCTGGCGAATGCCCAAATATCCTGAAATTTAAGTATTCGAAATATATTTAAAAAACGGTTGGTTACCGTTATCGTTATAATACCGTTGTCGCTAAAATACCGTTGCAAAAATACCAAGTATACTACTGGGCTAATTAATTTGAAAATAATGTTCGCCTACTATCTTTGTATCTCCAAAATACTCTACTCTGAGTTTAGAGGGTTTTGATTAGGGATGCCGAACGGGACTGGTTTTTACAAATCCCGGGATTCGGGATTTTGAAAATTTAAATCCCGGGATCCCGGGATTTTTCGGGATCCCGGGATTTATCGGGATCCCGGGATTTTTCGGGATTTCGGGATTTTTCGGGGTTTCGGGATTTTCTTGTTTCATCATATTTTTAATTTTAAAAGTAAATAGCTGAAATAAACCCTAAAAATTTAAATAATTCATTATAAATCTACTTATTATTTCTTGTAGTATGAAGAAATAAACAAATTAAGCCGGATTCATAATGCTGGAGTACTCCACGCTGCAGAGTTGAGGGTGTAAAATAGAGATAGCATGATACAAAAAATATATAAGTGCAAAAAAGAAGGAAACAAAATACACTCAGAGTGCAGTACTACAGCATTGTGAATCTGACTTTAAACAGAAACTACACTTATTGAAATAAATATGTAAAAATAGCAGAAAAAGTTACCAAAAATTAGCAAAAAAGGTTCCGCGATTAAAACTACTGAAATCAACAGAACTTGTTTACTAAATAATTGTTAAATTTCCGAAATATAAGAAATATACTAATGACTTAAATTTAAGCAAATTGCTGTTTACCTCTGAAGAAACTTTTTAACCAAAAGTAGCTAAAACACTGCTATATCTATAAATTTTTAGTTATATTTGGCTAAAATTAGTTGAATGCAAATAAGGCAGATTGTTTGATTTTTTAAATTAACAAAAATTTGCTGTTTTTAGTCGACAAAATTATTTTGCATGAAGTTAGCAAATCATCAATAAAATAAATAAAAACATGTCCCTTAAAGCTAAATTACGATTTTCAAAAGTTTCACAACTGAATAAAAGTTTTTAAATTATTAAGGTTTTTATTCAGATTTATTTAATCTCTAATCTATTTTAGGTGCCTATTCCTACCTGTGACTCATTGTGACCGTCTTAAGCGTATTTTTAAAGCCTGGATCAGCCAGACGTAAACGTAAACGTATCTCTGCATAGCTGAATTAATAAGTTAAATAAGAACAGAAGATGTGCTGTGTTTTTTGTTTCATTCTTATGCATTCAATATAGAGCAGACGTAAATACACAACAAAAATCTGTTGTGAATAGATTTTCGTTGTATATTTACGTTTGCTCTATATTGCATGTATAAGAATGAAACAAAAAACACAACACATCTCCTGTTCTTATTTAACTTATTAATTCAGCTATGCAGAGATACGTTTACGTTTACGTCTGGCTGATCCAGGCTTTAGACTGAGAGTCATAACTTTTCATAAAAAACAACAATAAAATTCAAAAAATTCAAATTATATTTAATTTTTTTGAAGTTTTCAAACAAAAATTTGAATAAATATAATTTATTAAGACTTTGCAATAACAAATACATGGGGAATACAGTCATAACTAAGAGTCACAGACTTTTCGTAGGAATAGGCACCTTAATCTATTATTTATGAAAATGGGAAAAATTAGTTCTTTAATAACGTTTAATAAGATATTAGATTTATGTGATTTAGGTCGAATATAACACTGAAAATAAATAGAAAAAAGAGATAAAATATGCCAAATAATGAAATCGGAAATCCCGGGATTTTTTCTAGGCCAATCCCGGGATTTCGGGATTTCTAAATCCCGAAAATCCCGGGATTTTCGGGATCGGGATTTCGGGATCGGTATCTCTAGTTTTGATTTAGAATGGATTTATAAAAGCACACGAAAATAAAAGTATTCGGAAATTTGCTGTTTTGGTATTCACATATTAAGTGCGTTTCCCTACGTACCCAAAGTTACCGAAATTTACCCAAAAGCGTTACCGTACTCGAAAATTAGGTAAATCAGAGCGCTATTGAGAGTGGGTTAGTGTTTCTCTTTTTACCAAAATTTACCCAGACTTTTTCTTCGGATAAACTTTGGTAACACAGCTGATGTAAATATAAACAAAAAACAATTGTGAAAATAAATTTGAAATTTTGATTAAATCATTTTTTCTTCTTCCTCTTTTTTTTTTGATTCCGAAAGAAGACGTTAAAATTTATAGACAGTTTTTAAAATAATATTTTTATGTATTAAATGTTCTACAAATTTCAATATTTTAGTGAAAATACAAAGAAAACATTTCAAAATATTGTTCACAAATGTTTTTTTTTAATAATTTAATAAATATTTCATAGAAAAAAGTGCATTCGTTTTTACTTCCACCCAGCTTTTTATACACGGAATATTTTACAAAAATTTTTGTGGATGTGAATCACAAAACAGCAAAAATATTCAAAATGTTCCACTTTAGAATTTCTTTATGTGGATTCGGAACTGAGAACAGCGCCGTACTTTAGACTTTTTTGAAAAAATCCATATCTGCTTATTCATATTTTCTACTTTATGCCATATTTAATGACTTGCTAATTTTTTTCTTAAATTATATTTTACGGGCTTTTAATTAGCACATTATGATGTCGATATTGTGATCTATTATATTTTTCAGATGTTTTCGTTTTTATTGTATAAGTAAAATTATTATTATTATTATATTTTTTCAATCATTTAAATGTTTCATCCATTTTTAACACTTTCTTGTAAACAAAAAAAAATAAACAAAGGCCTTCATTTAAATAGTATCTAGATACACGTAATTTGATTGTAAAATACACTCAAATTTCTACGATATTATTAACAGATGTTTTTACTTTAAATTAATTAATTCGGTTAAATTATTAATTTTAACAAATATATTATAAAATCAAAAAATGTTTAATAATTGGTTTTACGTAAATCAAAAATTAACTTACATTTTGTATAATAAAATTTAAAATGAACTCTAATTTACAACTCAAAATCTGGTTTAAGTATTTTAGTTTATAAAATAGAATAACCAACCATACTTGATAGATAAATTAAAAAACATGTTATCTCGATTACAACAAAAACTTACAATAAAAATTCATAAAAAAGTAAACAAAAAATTATAGACTGTCAATTAAAAATCCCAAATTTTACCTAATGACTTTTGCTGGTGTTGTAATGCCATAATTTATATTATTTTACTTTTTCCACTAATTTTGGCTTTACCCAGCAAAAAAAAAAATAGATACAAAATTAGTAGAAAAAGCACTGCAATTAATGATCTAGATTTACTTCTTTTTTAACAGAAACACTAATGATTTTAACATTGAATTGTTACAGGTGGGGGATACTCTCATTTCAACATTTCTGCAGTTCTTTTTAAAAGAGTGCAAAGGAAACTCTATTTTATCAATTGAAAGTAAAAAAGAATTGCAAAATGAAATAATAATTTTTTATTTTTAAAAATTATTTTATTGCCCCCACCGGGTATCGAACTCCCAACCTCAAGATTGCTAGTATACCCCTTTAAAAATAAAAAAGAAATATTGAGTTTAAATAACTTAATTACAAATATTTAAAAAAAAAATAAAAAATTGTGGTCCCGCCAGGTTTCGAACCAGCGATCATTTTTTTGCAAATAAACTGTATCCAAATCACTTCTTAGGATTAATTTTAGTGCAGTAAAGCAATAAGTGATTTTTTCGATGCCCAAGTAAAAAATTTTTGATATAGTCATATATTATGATATAAAATTTTGTATAATTATATTTTCAAACTTATATACCAAGATATAATTATATAAAATTTTACGAAATTATATCCTAAATATATAACTATATGTTGTTATAAATATATTGCACAATATATAGTGCAACATATTACAATATCCAATTATATATAGAGCTATATATAGTTATATATGCCTCATATAATTATGTATAATTGTGTCGAATTATATACCATTACATCTAGTTGGATATGATTATATTATATTTCATACATTTGGATGAGGACAAAATCCGGATAAAATTGTATCAAACCATATCTTATTCCATCAAATTAGATCTAATTGTATCAAATTAGATCTAATATGCTCATAATGCGATCTAATTTGATACAATTAGATGTTCTCATTTTTCGGATATAATTATATATAATATCAAAAGTCATATAATTTTTTTTAGTTGGGTGTTGTTCAGAATAAGTAATAAAAAAGATGTTAAAGTAATCAAACGGATAATTTGGAAGCAATGAAAGAAATGATTTTTTTAAGCTGTTAATGGATTTTTTAAAGCAAAGATTTATTGTTTATCCCGATAAAAATAAATTTGAAATAAATAGTGCTTGTGCAAATTTAAACGTAACTGCCAATTATAGAAAACATACGATTTTCATCTATTGGTTATACATAAATAGATGTCACTACATTGCTAGATCTACCAAAACAACAGAGTAGTATTTTGGGAGATGACAAAGCAAATTGTGTTACAATTTTTTTGTTGTTTTTGTTTTTTCTTTTATATTTTAAATGCTAAATGACGCTCCTAGACGAGAACGAGAAATTCTCATTGAGTTTGTGATTTAATCTAAAAAATATTTCTAGAAATTCTAAAAACTTCGTCCCCTAACGATTTCCTTAGGCAAGGATGAAATCCGGACATGCGTGCAACAGATTATTTTTCAAAATTTACAAAATACGTTTTGGGATTTTAACACATTTAACACATTTTAATGCAATTATTTTTAATCCCGATAAAAATAAATTTGAAAAAAAGAAAGAAATGGTTTGTTAAGTATAACTTCCAATTTTTGTTTGCTGGGTAATTATTTCATATTTTAAATACATATAAGAAATATATGAATCATTAAAAAAATTTACGAATACAGCTTTCCAAGCTTTCCAAGAATTATGCATCCAGGTAAAAGTTTGTTTGAAATTCGATAAAAGCAAATAAAATTTATTTATCAAGAAAATATTTTATTTTGAAAAAAAGGAAAATGCATATAAATTGATATTCCAAATTAATTTTAAAAATAAAAGCAACCATTTATTTATTGAATACACTAGCAAATTGCTACAGTCTGTCAAATACATAAAAAAATGTCAAAATTCGGAGTCAGTAACTGTAAATACGCTTATCTTTACCGAAGTCGCCATTAAAGGGTTGAGGTAGAACCAACTGATTGTAGCGAAGCAAAAACAGATATTATCAAGTTATTTAGCGAGTATCACACAAAAGGTTTCACTAGTTATCAGGCTTTTCCTAATTTAAAATAATACGTCAGTAGAAAATTCTGTCAACCTAGGTTTTAAATCGATTTGACTAATTTTTAACAAATTTTTAGCTGAAACACTGATTTAAGCAAAGATTTTAGTTATCTTCATTTAACACAATACTAAAAATCCTCAGTATTTTAACTAATTTTGAGTGTTAATTTTCAAAATTATTTAAGACTAATTTTTAAGAACCTGTTCGTTAAATTTTACAAAATTTATTGTTAAAATATAATATTTTCATGTTACTGTTATTACCTGGTAGGTGGCGCCACCAATGTGTCCGAAGTTTTAAAGATGGCGCTATTTCGTTCCCTCCCTATTTTTTAAAATGGCCCATATCTTGAAAACTAAGAGAGATAGAGCAATATTAATAAAAATTTCAACTCGGAAATTTTTGATAAAAATTTTCCACTACGTAAAAAGGTCCATATCTCAAAAACTTAGCGAGACAGAGTGAAACGGACAAAACATTTGCTCCATTGGATTGCCCTTATATGCCCTCACATGATATGGACTAGGCTCGGGTAGGGTCCCGAGACTCCAAATTTGGATACATTCCACTACTCAGTATAATTACAGATAAAACTGTCGTTTTAAAAATTTTTTACATAAATTTAGATTTGTTAAATTTAACAAAAAAAAGTGATAAAACCAACAAATTTTATTTTAAGCCAAAAAGCAGGAATAAATTTTGACAAAATAATAAATTTTTCTGTTCAGCCAACAGACTTATTATTTTGAGTATAGGGTAATCGAGTCGGCTTCTTGTGCTTTGTTTGTTAATTTTTCGAATATCGAATAACCCGTTCTTTTAAATTTAATTGGCATTACATATTAAAACAATGATAATGAAATGTGCACGTAATGGTAATGAAATGCACGTATAATTGAAGAAAAAAGCATTGTATACAAAAAATATTGTTTTATAAAAAAGGACACTAAGGCCAGAGTGTAAAATTTCTGAGCTATAAACGCTATAAATATTCGCTATTTTATCAAGTTTTATCAAGTATACTGCTGTTCACTATTCTTTTAACACTAGATAGTATAGATGGATCAGCCTCTAGTAATGTAAAATTGACAAAATAGCGAATATAAGTTAAAAAATTCTTTGTTCTTTTATCGAAATATGAAAACAAATGCTTTTTATATCAATTATAATTGGGCATTTAGGCATTGAACAATGACAATTGCAAAAAAAATTCATTGGCATTGATCAATTGTAATGGCAAAAAATTTCATTGGCATTGGTCAATTGTAATGCCAATTAAATCATAAATTAATTGGTCCATTTATTTAACTAGTACCAAGTATGGTATAGTAGATGCGCAATAGAGTTTGTATTATTGTGTATGCTATACCATGCGCGGTTCCAGCAATTAATATAAGGGGAAAAATCATACGCCACAGTAGACAAATACATTGAGTTGTCCACTGAGGCGTATGATTTTTCCCCTTATATTAATTGCTGGAACCGCGCATGGCTATACTCTTGTATGTAAAGTAATAAAGTGTTAAATAAATAAACTGTATATTAGCGTATGGTGTCAAAAAGATAACACCAATATACGTATGGCCCTAGTTATTTGCCAATGTTGGCACAGCGCTGGAATTTAGTGGATTGCCAGTACTTTAAATGAAATAATTCAGTATGTATCCAGTGCTTTAAAAAATCGACCTTTTAGCAAAAGTAAGGAAATAGCTTATTTTTAACTTTCTCCTTTGTAATCAATAATAAGATTTTCCCAAGTCTTACCGCATATAAAAGCTTAGATATTCTAAAGGGTGAGGTATTTTTTTTTAATAGGGATTGGGTGTATAACTTAAAAATGCGGGATCAACTCATTATTTTTTGTGGCCAAGAACGTATCAAGCCAATTTCGGATACCCTGTTCTGAAGTGAAGCGTATTCCAGTGATAGCGTTGTGCATCGATCGAAACAAATGGTAGTCGAACGGGGCAATTTCTGGATTATAAGGCGGGTGAAGCAAAACTTCCCAACCACTATTTTCTAAATGGATTTTAACCAGTCTTGCAACATGTGGCCGAGCATTGTTATGATGGAATATTATGGTTTCATGTCTCATCGCATATTTCGGGCGTTTTTAGGCCAATGCTCGCTTCAAACGAATCAATTGTGTTCGGTACAGGTCCCAGCTCATAAGAGATGGGACCCTTCTGGTCCCACCAAATGCAGATCATTACCTTGGCGCCATGGATATTCGGTTTTGGCGCTGATTTGGCTGGTTGGCCGGGCTTCACATACGTTTTCTTGCACTTTGGGTTGTCCATTCATTTTTCATAGCCAGTAACGATTCGATGCGAAAATTACTCCTCTTTATGGCGTTGAAGCATCATGTCGGACATGCAACGTCTCTCGGCTTCAACTCGTGTGATAACCAATTTCCTTGCTTTCGGATTAATCCTGCTGCTTGCAAACATTTTGAAATTGCTGCTGGAGTGACTTCCAATAATTTCGCAAGTTCTTCTTGAGTTTAACAGCAGTCTTCATCGAGTAATGCCTCCAGTTCATCATCTTCGAACTTTTTGGTTGACCTGTGCGGTCTCTGTCTTCCGTATCAAAATCACCATTTCTGAACTGCACAAACCATCTCTCGCACGTTGAAATCGATGGAACATATTCAGGATAAGCTTCGGTGAGCAATCGATGTGCTTAAGCTGCACTTTTTTACAAATTGAAGAAGTTAAGCAAAACTTCCCGCAAATGATGATTTGGTTGTACAAAATTTTCGAAGCAAAAAAAAAACTTTGTTGTTTACACTTTTTCGTTCAATGACTAAGTGAAAATAAATGACAGATTCTGCGACCACGTGTGGGATAAATTCGTCAAAGTGAGTGTCAATGAAAGGTAATTGAAAACTGCACAGAATATACTTTTTTTTTATTTTTATCTCCCTTAATATCAGGAAAAAATGGGATTGTTATATTTACCGCGTTGGCGAAGGATTCCTCTCTACTCTACACAATAACTAAACGAATATTAATTTTAAAATTGATTGGAAATACCAATAATTGGATAATAAGGATTGTTTTTTAGTTCATTTACCTTTCCCTTTTTTGAACTGCACCCCGTTTCTGTATTTCTCGCATCGAAAAAGTTTTCGCAAAAAACATGTGAAATGCAACCCTACTCTGCTTGATATAGGATGAGTCGCAAACAATAAAAAATATATGAAACCAAATCAGCTAATAATGCGGTGCATGTAAGTAAGTTATTTCTAATTTAATTAGGTATTTTAAAAAATTGCATGTGTACTCAGTTATAAAAGTTACAATATCTGCAAAATTTCCGACTAAAACTCCAGTCAATTTTATCATCGCTTAAATCACCCTGTTTAATGCAGGATGACCATGCATTTCTCGATGACAAAACTTCTCGCATTGGATACAGAAACGGGGTACTGGTTGCCTTTGAATCTGTTCTAGAACAGGTGTTTTTACCAGCGGTTCCGTGGAACAGGTTCTAGAACTGATTCCTGGTAGTCAAAATGGAAGGCTTCACGGTCGCAGAACCGGTTCTATAACTGGTTCTAGAACCGGTTCCAAAGCAACATGTTCTAGTTTGGAGGAACATAACCTGTTGCTTTTGGGACAAACTCAAACAAAAATCACCGATGATAGAACATAAATTAGAACAGGTTGCATGCAAGTAAATACAAGTTGTTCTACAACCGGTTCCTTCCATCCGACAATTTTGCTGGGTTATTTCTATTTCCTAATCGAATATTTTTGGTTTAGTAATCGATTTTAGGTAGTTCCAAATAAAGTAACGTCCAAGCGAATTTTTATGTTTTTGATCGAATTTCAACCACTCTTTTTCCATGTGCTATCAACGCAGTTTTTATAAACATATTTTTCAGATTTTAATGATTTTTTATTACAAAACAATTTTTATAATCGGAAATAAATTTAATTTTTATATGAAGCCTTCAGTTGCCAAATCGATTAACTCCATAAAGAAAAATGAGTCTCAATGAGAATAATGAGAGAATAGTAGGTACATATTGTTTTTTTAAATTCCTGTTAAATTATACATAAATTTTGTCATTTGGTAGTGTTAATATTTATTGTCAGAGAAATTTGTTTTGAATATTATACAGGAGACAATTGTTTTGAAATTAAAGTTTTGTAAAATTCAGAAAGTGGAAATAATCGATTTGGCAACTGAAGCATTCATATATGTATGTCTAAAATATTTTGGTTTTGTTTTAAAATTTTGTGTATTGAAGGGTTAAACGAATACTGTTTTCAGTATTTTCTGATCACTTGTACCAGAACTAATTGCTTTGCACTTAAGTATGTCACAAATAAGAAATATGAAATTAATTTCAATATACTATAATAATAAAAATAACAAAAACAACGATTTGCTCTCAACATCACAAATATTGTTTTTAGATCCTATATATTGTAATAAACATAAATGTTTATCAAATTTCATATGTAATGCTATAAACAAGAAGTATAAACGTCACATGTATATATGATATCATATAAATCAGCATAAACAAACACAAAACAAATTAAAAGTTTAAAACATTTGGTCATTAAGTCAGTCAGACTGCAGTCAATCTATTGATATTCACCAATTAGTTACACATTTCAAACACAAACATATTAAATCCAATTTTATTTTCAATTTAATTAACTCTTTTGAACTTTTCACAGCAAACACTTTTCATATTTTCGACTTTCATTTCCAAAAATACAAAATTTCAAAATTATAAAATAACCATAGAAAAGGTCATTTTATTTGCGGTAAAGTCATTAAGAAATTTCTTTTTTTCTTTCATTTTCTTTTTTTCAAATAAAAATCGTTCTTTTTTCTTCCAAAACGCGAAATACTTCTTCAAACCGCTTTTGTAAGACAAAGACACGATCACTCAAGCATTGAAACATATACTGAACATGACTGAATGACTGAACTTGAAACTGGTCTTAGAAGAATTGGTTAAAATAAAATAAACCAGGGATATAATAGTTGATACGATAGTACTTTTTTGATACTATAATATTTGATTTAAAAAAGTACCGTAGTACTACCATGACACATTTGATAGTTGTAGACATTTTCTCCAGTTTTTAATTGATATGCGCATTTCCCAGTTTTCAATAAATAATTATGTACATATGTGTCAATTTCGGTTTTCATATAAAAATTATCGAAGTTTTAATTTGTTAGAAAAGTAGGTTAGATTAGATTAGTAAAAAAAAAAACTAAAAAACATAAACGCTGATTACAAAAATATATAGATTTGATAAAATTAACTTCCACAAACACAATAGGGGTTTTCATATAAACTAGTAAATTCCTTGTAAACCTTGTATAAATACAAACCATATTTTTTAAGTACGGAGTTTGACATTAAACTCATAAACACACCAGAGGGGCAATTCTGTAACTTTTTAACGACAAAATTCAGTAGTTAAAGTGACAAGTTTTCATAGTAAACTGACAACTTAACAACCGAATTTTGTCGTTAAAAAGTTAGAGAATTCTACTACAGGTTTACACAGTTTGCGAGTAGAATATGAGATTATATGAAAACCCCTAATATTATTTAAAATCTATTTTTGTCTTTAAATTTATTATTAGTGGTGGAATCAGTTAAACTATCTTTTTAATTTTTTTACTTAAGCTTGGATAGAAAAAAATTTTTAATTTGTGAGTTCTGTTATTTTAATTCATTTTAACGAATCAACAAATTGATTTGGAAAAACTGAAAAAATACAGGTCCCTTCTTTCTAATTATATTGGATTTTCTGAGGGTGTAACCAAAAACTTTATTTTTGCCGGAGTATAATTGTTCAAAAAATCCCTGAAAATTTTTTCCTCTAGTACTTATATGAATTTGTAGTTTTTTAGTACCCAGTGTAGAAAACCCAATAATGTGTTATATAACACATTACTGGCAATGGTAACTATCCAGTCAGAAATCTCCAGTGGCACAAGAATCAGTTCACTGCAGTGAACCAGTGCACTGGTAGAGCAAAAATTTTTTAAAAATGCTAACGCTCCGTTAAAAAAGGTTTTGTAGTCAGAAGGTTGCGAGTTCAAACTCTAGTTGCAAGCAAAAAATTTTGTTTTAATTTTTTTAATTTAAAAAGTTTTTTGTTTCATAAAATAAATTTTTTTGTTTGTGGACAACCTCCTTTAACCCATAAATAGTGTAGCCATTTGGCAACATACGAGTTTTTTAATAAGAAAACCCACATGATGCACAAAACTGCATTTTTGGGCATTGAGGCCATTTCTATACACAGTGTTCATATAGTTTAGCGCAAATTGTTTCAACAGTTATAGGAAAACTCTTGATTTTGCTTCGTGTATTTGTGCAAAACCTAAAGCACGCGTTTGTTTTCAAAAAGTGTAATAATCAAAAATGTTTCTTTAGATATTTAAAGTGGTATTCTCGCAATAAAATTCATTGGCGACAATAATTGTATAGTTTATAGTTTATATATATTTTTTTTATTCTTTTCTTTTTTTCATACACGTTAAAATAATCACAATGTATATATTTTTTCATAAAAGATACCTTTTTAAATAAATTTTTTTGGTATTTTTCTCGAAATGTACACGCCTTTAGAAACCACATGTAAAAAAATGGTTAAAAATGAAGAGATCATGCATTTAAGAGTTAATACCAACTTTTTTTTGCTCTCCCCAGTGCTACAGTTATTTTAACTACAATTGCAGTTATTTTACTTAGAGAAAAATTTTTCAATGTTTTTGACAGTTATTTTTTTAAACAAACCACAAAAACTACTACATAGTAGTAACAGTTATTTTATGCAGTTATTTAGAATTTTGTTACAAATCATTTAAATTTTCAAAGGTGCGTATACGAAGCTCTTATTTATAAATTTCTAGTGCAAGAATATGAGAAGAACATGTTTTCTCTTGTCTTAGTCATAAAACAATGCTAAAGAGTGAAGACGCGTAATATGGAAAAGGTTATATATTTTATTAAACTATTAAAATAATAAGGTAAGTTTTATAATATAAAATATAAATTTATTTACGGGAATATTAAAAAATTTTCATCCCTCACAGACGGACATCTAGAACAATTTCTTAATAGTGAAGAGTAAAAGTGATATTAAGTGTAAATTTTGATTTCTCAATTTTAAATTTATTATGGAATAAAATCAAGTTAATAATAGTACTTACATAAATTTGTTTTTATTAAATAAATAATTTTTGTTTATGTTATTTTAACTATAATTGCAGTTGTTTGTACAGTTTTACAATAATTTTCATGTATGTTGTTTTAATTGCATTTGTAGTTGTTTTTACTACATTTGTCGGTTGGGAAAGGACCTTTTGCCAATACTTGTACCACCTGCTAAAGTGCTTTGCCGTCGTTTCCCCGTTTGTGTTTTTCTGACTGGGTAGCTTTGCAATTACATTTCTTATTACTTTGCACAAAATAATGGGTTATGGGTTACGCACCAGCATATAGGTAATGACAGAAATATTGAATTTTTTGATTCTTTATTTTTATTGTTACATTTTTTGTAAATAAAATATGCTTGTGTCACAAAAAGCACCTGGACCTCTATATTGCCAGTCTAGAGCTCTACCATCTTAGGTAATTCGACATATAATGTTTGATTAATTGAAACATAAATGACACAAGTATTTATGCTTACGCGCCAACATGCAACATATCAAAAATACGAGTATGTAAGTAGCTATTAGGGAATGCATCCCGCGATTCCCGGGAAATTAACCATTTTTCAGTTCCCGCAATCCCGGGATATAAAGTTAATTATTTAAAATTTCTTATTCAAAATTTTCCAACCTTTTGAAAATAGTAAAAATTTTACATTAGGCTTGTTCGTTTACTTACTACAATTTGCTACTTTTACCATAACTGGAAAAATTCAAAAAGTAATCAAAACAAAGATTGAGTAAAAGTAGTAAGATTTTCGAGTAAACGAACACACTGATTACTTGATCGAACTTTCTAAGTTCCTTTTAGTGCCTCTTAAAACCACTCAAATAGTGTTTGTATAAAAAATGTTGAATGGCACTTATTCTGTATTCTGTACAGAATTAAAGACAATTAAGTTAAAATTTGTTCCCATAATTTTTACAAAATTTTCAATTTTCTAAAATTCTATTCTATATTAATTTTTTATTTATTTCTATTTTTTATTTTTTTGACGGATAAGTTTTTTAGTCTAAAAATTTGTTTTAGTTTATTCAAATTTTTAAAATATATAATTAGACTTATATAATTTCTAATATAAAATTAATTTTTTCATACTACGGAAATTCCAAGAAAAATTATCTGAACTTTTTCACGATCATGAAAACTTAAGATCTTTAACACATTTTATTTATAAAAATTTTTAAATTATTATAAAATATTTTCTAATTTCTTTCCATCGCGGGATCCTGAAAATTCAAGATAGATTTTCCGCTTTCCCGGGAAATCAAAAACTGCAGGATTTTGCATTCCCTAGTGCATATACGTGTCCTTACTAGAAATGTTGAGTCTAACAACAGATTTTTATCATTTGAAATTATTATGGGTAACTTATTACCTTTTATTTTGAAAAAATGCAAAAGTAACTATGTGGTTATTAGTAATTCATTATTATATGTTTTAAAGTAATGCTGGCTGGCACTAAGTTGGTATCATTACTTGTACTTTAAAAAATAATGATACTTCATTATATTTCCACACATCGTATACAGTGTTGCCATATAGCCAGTTTTAACTATTTTTTACAGTTTTTTGGTATGCCTAACAGTTTTCCAGTTTTTTCATGTAAAAAACAGTTTTTTTTAATTTATGGATTTTTTTACAGTTTTTTATATTAAATCGGCACATTTGTTTCATTTACAATTTTTTCTTTATTTTATTTAACTAAAATTTAAGAATTAAAATAAAAAGTGCTTATGCATAATAATTTGAAAACTTTATAACACGTTTATAAAATGAATTTTGTATAAATTAATTGTTTTATAAGCCATTTATAAACTTAGAAAGTGGTTATGCATATGACCCAAAAATTACAACAAAACTTTCAAATCTTCAGAAATTAGGTACCAATCGAAACATAAATAAATTTAAAAACACCAATATAATACTACAAAATATGCTTACTGGAAAAACGAAACATTTTTATAACAAAGCCATATCTGACAAGTCATAGACCCGACGGACATTTTTTAGCCGAACTTTTAAGATCATTTCTAAATGAAAGATAATTTAAGAATTTATATTTTTTTGAAAAAATTAAAACAATCTCTCATCAAAAAAGGCCAAAATTGATTTTTTTTTTTAATAAATATTTGCCAATTCTGGATAACAATTTAGTACTATTTTTTCAATTATGATCATGGACAATTCCAAAAAATGTAATTTTTTCAAACAAACAATTCTCGACATAACAATACTCAATCAAATAAAAATCAATTTTATGTGGAATGCAAATCAATAAAGAATATTTTGAAGTACAACATTGGCCAGTAAAATATTCTATCCTAAGTCAGGGGTTAATCTCGGAAGGGTGATTCGATGAAGTTTTTTTAACTTTAGATTCGGGAGACCAAAATTCTTAAAAAAAGTTTTATTAAGAGGCTATGCAAAAAGTCGATTACTATAAATGCCAAAGGCAATTAAAATATTCAAATCTCGATATTTCGAAAATTGATACCCTGGGATAAAATTTTAGTCCCAGGATACTTCGGGATCCCAGAATTTCGTCTGATTAAAAAAAAACAGTTTTTCCATAAAGAAACAGTTTTTATTTACAGTTTTTCTAAAAACAAATATGGTAACACTGATCGTATATAATTTTTTGTGAACAATAAAATTTAAAATTTTTTTAGTACTCTGAGGTTTAAAAAAGTACTCTTCAAACATTTTTGTGATACCGAAACGAAAATATTATTTCCCATCCCTGATATAAACGTATTTTATCTTAGAGTTCTTTTTTTCTCCCTCTCTCTCTCTCCCTCTCTCAATTTTATTTAAAATGTATCTGTGGAATTATTATCGGTTTTATATAAAACGGTAAACAATTATGCTACTTTTAATAGATTCCCGGTGAAAAATGCTCATATACGCTCAAACATGTTCATATATGGTTTATGTATGGACACATATGGACAAATATGGATTTTTTATGAACATATATGGATGTTATATAAACATATATGGAAGTATATGTGATTCCATATATGGAGAAAGATTTCATATACAGACATATATGGAAGCATCTGTTATTTCATGTATTGAAATGGCACTCATATATGGACAAATATGGAAGTATATGTTATTCAATTTATACAAACGGGACTTGTATATGAATATATTTGGAAGAATACATTTTTCAATATGTGTAAAAGGAACCATATTTGGATAAATATGGAATTATATTTAATGCCATGAATAAAAAAAGGAACATATGTAGCGCCTAATTTGAATGTCATACATAAATTTATATCTATCGTACAACCTTATAATAAAGGACAGCAACGTTCGCATGTATTCGCATATATTTAATAAATGTATATGTTCATATATGTCCATATATGAACATACACTTAGGTGTTACCTCATTTTTCGGATCCATACATATATGGTTGAACCATAAATGTTCATATATGGACATTTTTCACCGGGTTTTCAAAATGAGTCTGCAACATGGAAAACTAATACATATTTTCTTAAGACAAAGTTAAATATTTTAGAATGTTTTATGTATGTTTAAAATTTTTTTAGAAAAGCTTAAACGTAAAAAGAACTGAATTAGAAAAATTATAAAATTTTAAAAAATAAACAAAAATTGGAAAATTTTATACACTACACTACTGCCTGGTATAATAAGTTTGTGCTGATGTTTGTAACTAAAATTAGCATTTTTATAAAATAAAAAATTCTTTAATCCAAATTTGTTACTGATCTCCCAAATTTAAAGTGAATCTCCATTGCCATTCGTATTACCGAAATATGCGTAAAACAATAAACAAAACAGTTTAAGTCAGCTATAGTTCAGTTGCAGCCACCTCACACTAGAACGTGATGACAATCTTGAATTTTCAACATTTTACATTATACGTCCGATGTATTTAGGGAGCTTTCATACAAATTATATTAAATAATTTTTTTTCTTTTACGGAATTTTGCGCTTTTGTATTTAATTTTGGGAAATGCTTTGTATACTTTATATCTTATTATAAATCATATTTATGAGAAATTCTAGATTTTAAAAATGTAAAAGATATTCTTGATATACCATCAGAATTATAAACTTCTGTTGGTAACATTTTTATTCACTGGGTAACAATGTACACAAATTTTGTATTGTTATCTTGCTTGATATGAGATGTGCACTTATTGATTTGTTGTATTTTTTATACAATTTTTGTTTTGAGTTTATCTTTCGTTTGAGTGCGACTTTATCTTTGTAAAGTTTACAAGTTTTGGTTTCTTGATTAATGGAGATTTTATTTAGGTTCTTTTTGCAATTCTCTTTTTCAGCACGCGATCATAAATCATTTGTGTAGTTTTTGTGATTGGAAATGTTTGTGGCCTTATTTACGTTAGAAATAGTTAAATGGAATGGCCACAGAAAAATATAAGTGGACGCAAAAATCTATAACCTATATCAATCCCTTTCGGTACATCACAACAATCACCACATCATTTCTAACCGCCATATTTGTTTTTTTTTTTTTTTTATAAAGAGAAGCAACACTCAGGAAATTCTTCCTATTAATTAACGTGTTGCTTCCTTTGGAAAGGGGATAGAGAAGAAGTGAAAGGTGGTGAAAGATAAAGGGCTTCAAATATGGCAACACTGTAATTGCGCGAGATGTTGAATTTTTTTTTTTTTTTTAGAACAGTTGTTGCGTGCCATCTGATGGTGAGTTGGCGAACTTTGTTGAATCTTTTTAGTTCATAGCCCTGTTATATCATTTTACTTCGGTGGGGTTAAGTGCTATGGGAACACCGAAGGAGGACGCTGCGATATGTATGAGGGATAGAAAAAACTCATACATAAATTTCATAAATTGATGTTGCCTTGGTTGGGGCTCGAACCCGCAACCTCACGTGTAACAGTCCAACGCGCTAACCATTACACCACAGCAATCAAATTGATGATATCCATCTTAATATATTGTAATCTGTGATTAGAATTTTGCCTATAGTGTAGCTATAACTACAACAACACCCATCTCTGAATTTAGTACACAAAAACTTTTTTTTATTCATTTTATGCATTTTTTAGTATGCGGCCAATTTTCATATGATGCGGGTGTGTGTTGTTCACGTGTTCTTTAAATCAAAAGTTATTGTTAAAATAATGAGGAAAATAAATAAAAGTTTTATACAAAAATATAATCCAATTATAGCTTATTAGATCTTTATTAGAAATATATTTAATTTTTTCGTAGATGTGTGTAAAATTTATTGTGAAAAATTGCAGGCCGGTTGGTTGGTTTTATTTTATTCTCTTATTCGTTAAAAAAAATAAGATAGTGTTGTTATTGTAAAATCTTATTGGTGTTAATGTTGTATGTGTATAAAATGCCAAATATGGTGAAATAAAAGGCAGTCATATTTAATCTTAATTAGAATGCAAGAAAAGGAAAATATAAAAAGTTAAATAAACATGTATAGAAAAATAAAATAAAAAATATAAATTAAAACATAAGCGGAAAAGGAAATGAAATAAGGTAAATTTTAATAAAAAACTTAAATTTTTATTCTCTCTTAAAAGCTTTTTGTTTGAGAGAAAAAAAGCTTTAGCTGATAATTGTATCATCTTTCCCATTATTCTGTCAGGGAAAGCGGCACATTTAGAACGATCAAATGTCGAATTGCACACTTGTACCAACGATGGTATTTTAAAATTTCTGTTTCATGCCAAATTGATGGCAAAAAGTTCCAAAACCGCTGCAATTGCACCAAACTAATTATGAAAACCCAATAGCCCCCCCCCCTCAAGGGGTAAACGCCGATTTGGATAAATAAGAAAAACAATTTTTTTGCACTTTTTGTATGGGAGCAAAGAACGTTGTCAGTTTTGAATTTTGCAATTTTTAAATTGTACGTCCGGGAGTTTTCATAGAAAATGTACTATCTTTTTATAAATCAAATTTATGAGAAATTCTAGAATTTAAAAAATTAAAAGATATTCTTGGTATAACATACAGTGTGGAAAATATAATAGAAACGATTCAAGTTTTTTCTAATTTTATTCTCGTTGCCTTTAGTTTTAAAGATCAAAATAGTGGCTAAATTTGCCCCTAAAGACGAGGAAATGGTTCAGAAAATTGTTCAAAATTTTAACGTAACCTTTGTTTTTTTACTTTGTCACTTGTTTTAAGTGGGAGTGGCTTTTAACGAAAAATTAGCCATATCGACTTTTTATCAAATTACATAGTAAAATTTAGATAGTACTGATCGGTTCTGTATAAACTGTATATTTTTGTAAATCCTATAAAATTTGATTAAGTCTTGCATTATTTTTATCTACAAATAGTTGCCAGACTTAAAATGGCAGAACCTTAAACATGACCAAATTTTTATTTGTTTTTAGCGATTTTAAAAGAAAGTTAACAACACTGAAATTTTAACATGAAATGCTTTTTACTATAACGTAAAAAATCTTGACTGATTGGTTATATTGTGGCAAAAAAAGCATAAAACTTTTTAGTTTAAAATTTCAGTGATTTAAAAGGTCGATATTGCTAATTTTTCGTTCACGCCCACTTAAAATAAGTGACAAAGTAAAAAAACAAACGCTACGTTAAAATTTTGTACAATTTTCTAAACCATCTCCTTGCCTTTCGAGCAAATTCAGCCACTATTTTGATCTTTAAAAATAAAGGCAACGAGAATAAAATTAGGGAAAACTTTTATCGTTTCTATTATATTTTCCACCACTGTACATACCATCATAACTACAAACTTTTGTCGTTAACATTTTTATTTACTGGGTAACAATGTGCACAAATTTTGTATTATTATCTTGCTTGTTATGAGATGTGCACTTATTGGTTTATTTTATTTTTTTTACAATTATTTCGTTTGAATACAACTTTATGTTTTTCAAATATTTTTTTCTTGGTTTTTGCGATTTTATTTACGTTTTTTTTGCAATTCTCAGCACGCGATCATACATAAATCATTTGTGTATTTTTTGTGATTGTAAATATTTGTTGGCTATTAACGTTAGAAATAGTAAGAATTGGCTCGTTGTTATGGCCACAGAATGTAACATTAGTAAACGCAAAAACAGATACAAATTTGGAAATTGTAGGAGATTCTGGTTTTTGTAATATTCTTGTACGGAAATAAGACTGCTTGGTAACTGTTCTATGGGAGATACTATTAAAATTTATCGAAGAAACTATAACAGTAATTTCAAACCTAAAAAAGTGGTAATAAATATGCTGGTAATGTACGTTACAAAAAGTACTTTTGTATATCCGGCCTTTTGACGGGATTACGGTTTTTCTTCTCTCCCAGCAAAATATTGATAATGACACCTCATTACTATCTGCATTACCAAAAATGATATATCATTACTATTTGCATTATTTTATAATATAAAATAATGACTTCCTAATAACGACCTATTGTATTCATTGTTTCTAAATATAAAATAATGACTTACTCGTCGTAATAGTTTAAATAAGTTCTTTTTACACAGTTAAATTTTATACATTTTTATTTATTATATGTAAATATGTTTTATGTTTAAATTTTTATGACGAGTCCTAAAATTACACACTAGAGAAAACTTAAATTTTTCTGAATGTATTTCCTTAAGCTAATAGTATTTGCTTAACTACCTATTTTTAAGAATCAAGTAAGCAATCGGATAACCACTTTTAATTCAACTTTTTGTAAGCATGTGTGTAACCACTTATTATTCAAAATCTCACAACTACTAATTTCTCATTTTTTCGTAAGCGAGCGGGTAAGCGTGACTACTTATAAAAACGATCACGCCAAACAAAAATAATGAGTTTAGACGCCAAAAAATAAGTTGTACGGAGCTATGAATTTCTATTATATAACCACTTATTTGGTAATGAAAGATTTTGCTAGGCTG